>CM033391.1:6538667-7138667 GCA_019426215.1 Buddleja alternifolia | reverse complement strand
TTCAAAATGAAACCTTAAGATTTATTTCATCCACAAAGGTGGCCTACCAAATTAATATTAATGAAGAGCAACTTAAGTGGCAAGTTAAGGCTTCAAAATCATGAGATATTGTAATCGGATCCCATAAAACATACGAGTATCTGTCTATTTTGATAATAATTATTGATTGATTATTTTACGTACTAGTCTTTGATATTGTCATTTTTAGGTTGAATATATTGGGATTAATATTATTATTATTACTCTTTGACCATTTCACTCAAAAAAAAAAGTGCATCTAATTAGTGGGTTGTTCTATGCTTTGGTCTCGGCCCAGCTCAGCCGTTGAATCCCCCCAACAGGGGGGTCAAATTCCCATTTAACCCTCCCATGTGGGGGGATCCAACGGCCCTCGCTGGACCGAGACCAAGCATAGAATTTTCCCTAATTAGTGGACCCAAAATCATCATAAAGTTTAGAGCTCTAACAAGGTTATGCTCACATAGAGATTTTTGTATGGACCCATGCTTAGAGTATTTCAGAGTTTTAAATATAATTATAAATATTCATATAAAAATAAATTATAGACCAGTTTAATAATATAGATGGTTATGATTATTTTGTAATTTTGTGTTCGGAGATTTTCCTAGAATAATCCCTATATATGAATGATCTAACCAATAAAATACATATCCAAAGATCATGTTTAAGCCCAAAAACTACGAGGTCTTAGGCTGTTAATTAACTACGAGATTAGGTAATTGTTAATTATTAATTATTAATTATTGAATGTTAAATAAATATTGGTTGATATTCCAATCTAAAATAAGGTCACATGTTACTTTGAAGAATATTGTGAAAAAACATCAACTCTAGAGATGTAAACAAAGTAAATATATGCGTGTGTGTCGATTACATATATATATATAACGAATATCCTAAATAAACATTAGGAAAAAAATGAAGTAACTAGTAATGAGTTTCACAAACATCTCATGACTTGAAATTATGGATGTGCTGACCTTTAGCAAGACCACATTGTACTGTCTCCAACCCCACACCCATATCCCATATTAAATAATGCAAATGGCATTAGACTTTATGCTCAAACCACAAAACAATATATTTTTTTGGTAATATCCAAAAACTATATACATATATATATATATATATGTATAATTATCAAAACTAAAGTAGTACAAAAATACAACTCAAGACTCGTTAGTCTAGTGTTATCAGCTTCCATTTTCATATAGAAAATTGTGACTTTTTTCTCCTTATTTAGATTATTATAAAGTTTATGTGACTCAATATTAAAAACTATAGTCCCATATTTATCGCGTCAAAGTATCCCTCTTAATCTATAATTAAAAGAAAAAAGAAGAAGCTAAAGTAGTACTAACAAAGAAACTATTAAATAAAAAAGGCCGGCTCAACGAGTCGTGAAACATCTAATTCACATATGTAAGGCCCCACATATGAGCCCTTCATAATTAGTGACAAATATCACAAGATCCTTAAATATTAATACGTAGGAAAAAGTACTAAATTTGAAACCTCTCAAGTATGTAGATTCTTGGGACTCGATATAATTGTTTTTTTTATAATACAATTATTTATTCAGTTTGTGCAGTCCATCTGACTTTCAGATTGATAAGCTTTTGATAAATTTATTTGTTGGCCGGACTAGTAATAACAATTGTATTACTGATTTCAATGGGACAATAGTTTGCATGAATAAGTCAGTTCACAGTTTGGAATATTAATATCTATGCCAGAAAAAAATAATAGTGAATATTATCAAGAAATGGCAATAGAACTTCCATGCATTATATGACTTGGCATCTTCAAATTGAAATATTCTACCATTAGACAACTGCAAACTTCGTTTAGGTTTGTTAAATGCATGAACGCAATATATTTATTTGTATAATAACGATATCAAATGTTGAATTTTCATTCGACTACTTTTCTCTCTTTAAATATGGACAAACGAAGGCGAAAGCGAAAGATATACTGAGAAAGACGATCATATATATGTTGGATTGACAAGTCACGAAAGATATGTCATTCATGTAAACATAGGCCACGTATATCGGCTCCATATTTGAACTATAATGATATCTCAATACTCAGAGAGTCCATAAAAAACAACTAAAGTTGTGACTTCAAAAGCAGCACTTAAAAGGTTAATTAAGGAATCAAGATTGGGTTAAATTTTCCTTTACAAACATATAAACACGCATTCAATTGCGGTAATAGCCTTGATCATATATAGTGATAAATGAAAGGAATGTCCTTAAACATGGAGCAGAGTGCATTCTTTCTGAATCGATGTGACGAATTCGCCCAACAGACAATAACTATAACTTAATCTGAATATTTTTCAGCGTCCAAAATTCTAATAATTGCACTCAAAGACAGTTACTACACTGATCAACCCTTCCCTATTTCTAACCATTAAAAAAAAGTTGATGTTACACTTGAAATATTTGAGCCCTACTCAAAATAGGCAAAAGTATGTCTTCTTGGTGGGTTTCAATAAGTGGGATTTAGAGTAAACATTTATTTTGCCTTATTTCTTTGATCTAGTGGGTATATTATTGATATTTAATGTGCCCTAGTTGTGAAATTCTTGGAATGTGAGAAAAATGGATTGAAAGAAAATGAATACTTTCAATGCTCCAATACCTAACATATGATGGGTAGGAGGATGAGAAATTGCAGTTGATCAAAGCTTTTACCAAAGTTACACAGACTGTCATATGTAGATACAAAGTGGGCAAAATGATTGGTGGATACTATAAATTAAGTGCCCAAAAGTCAAATTGCAATATGTATCTAGTTGTCAATATTAATTGAGTCCAAGATTTTAGGTTGAGTTCCCAAAAACATTAACAATGATGGAGAAGTAAATGCTAAAAAGCAAATTGTGGTAATTGAAGAAATTGTTATACACTAGCATTATCCCCGTGCCATGCACGTAATTTAAAAATTATATAATTTTTTTTTCTCAAATTTATAGCTAAATAGGAGAGTTGCTAAATTTCACTTTTATGACCAACAAATTGCCTCATATCAGCGTTATCTGAAGACAATTTATCAATTAATTAATTGATAGATTTTGTTAATATTCCCTATCTTTTATTTTTTGGTTACTTAGGGTATGTTTGGTTATGTTTTCAACTCATGTTTGGTCCAAAATCCCCACCAAACAATATTTGGTTCACACAATATTTGGTAAAAAATACACTACTTTTTTTGTCAAAAAAAAAAACATAATAATTATTTTCCATCTTTCTACACCTATTTTGTCCCTACACTCCTCTCTATGTGCTCTCTCTCTTCTCTCTCCTCTCTATCAGACAAAAATTTCATGATTTGATTGCTACAGTAACTTTTGTTCCCTCTGGAAACAAAACCAAACATTATCTCATCAAAAAAACATACCAAAAAACCAACTCCCAAAATAAAACCAAACACAATATCATCAAACACGCACGTGTCCCCATAAATTTCTCACCAAAATACCATCCAAAAACATAACCAAACATAGCCTTAATGTTCCCTATATAACAAACGGTGTAAGCAAGCCTCTCTCTCTCTTTCTCTCCCCCCATCTCTCTAAATCCTAAGGCCTTGTTTGTTTATGTTTTCAAATCCTATTTTCAATTTTCTGGATCACAAAATTCTAAAAATTCACACTTCAAACTATTCTCAACCAAATTTATCATCTTTCAAATTCACTTTTTCATTCTCTAATATAACCATCTATCAAATACCACATCAATCATTTCACACAATTATCAATCAATATTCATTTACTTTACACTATTTTTCTCTTTCTCTTTCATACTTTTTAATCAATCAACCCATTATACATTAACTAATCATTAGTGATTAGACACATGTTACAAATTTTAACCATATTCTAAAAATATAAACAAACACACCTACATATCACATCAAATTCACACGAATATCCATACTACGCGTTCCCTAAAAAAATTTCAAGATTTAAACTCAAAAACATAAACAAACAAAGCCTACCCTTTTTTTTTCTTCTATTTTCTTCCGCCGGCAATGACTTGGTAAAGCAGTTGTCTATTTCACCACTGTTACCACCACCATCGTCGGCGGGTTGAGTTGGAACACCCTTCTTCAAGTTGTACATCACATTTTCAAATCCGACAAGACGGATATGGATCTAAAGAGATAGAGACAGATCTGACGAGATAAAAACGGGTGATACAAAATTTTTATATAGCATTTTAGATTATTTTTCTTAGTATTTTATTTGCTCTCTTGTATGAGGGTTTGCTTTCTCTCTCGAATGAGAGCTTCATCTCTCTTTGAATAGGAATTGCACAAGAATTTTCTTGTGTTCGTTTGTGAGTTTTTAAGATTTGTTATCTTCAAGAACTTGACAGTTGGTGTTTCAGATGTTCTTACTATATCATTTGAGTCGATATGAATTGTATTGTTCCTTGTAAACTTTTAATTGAATGATATATAAGACCGTTTTTTCTTTAAAAATAAAATGTTCCCTATATAACGATGACATTTGGCATGTTTTTCCATAATATGAAAGAGTAGACTAATCAAGTATTCTACCATTTTAGAATTGATTTATGGGTAACTCAAATGCAATATATATATACTCACACACACAACCAAATTAACAATCAAAAAGGAACAAAGAGTAAATCAAGACAAAAATAAAAATAAAAAATAACAGTCAAGCTTCAAAAATAAAAAGAAAACTTTTTATCCAAAGCAAAACTAATCGATGGACCCAAAAAAATCTCTAAGTAACACTAAAACATTCACTTCAAAAAATAAAAATAAGCAAACACGGAGTTAAAAGACTAATATTTAAGCAAACATGGAGTTAAAAGACTAATATTGAAAATAAGTTTGGATTGACAATATTTATAATTATAGAAAACATGCAGTGATATCAAAATGCATTACGATTATGAAATCTATACAATTGAAGCAATATCAATAATGTGATGATTAAGCTAATTATTACTGAAACAATTACAGTACCTATATCAAAAACGAAAAAAAAAGGAAATTCACATAAACAAATGATACAAACTAATCCACAGAGATGAGATTATAAATATTGATGTGTAATATAATTTTAAAAGAAATTATATTAGATCACATGACAAAACAAATTATTCTCATGTGATGCACTTTGTAAAGAAACTATAATGAAAGAATAATAAAAAAACAATCTCCAATTCTGAAATTGAACTAATCTCCAATTTTTTTTTATCCAAAATAAAATTATCGATATACCCAAAAGGTCTCTAAATAACACTAAAAAGTTCACCTTCAAACAATAAAATACATCAAAAAGTTCAATGGAAGATTGCAAAATATTAGGAAAAAAATGGTGATCATGATGGAAAAAAAAAAGAGGAACTGCTATATTCAGTAATTCCTTGAAAAGTAATAACAAAATATTAGATTAAAAAAATAAAATAAAATAAAAGTAAAAAAAATACTTGAAAATCATCAAAAATTGAAATATAAAACTCAAAATAAAATTTGATGTGGACCAAGTTCACAAAAACTAATAACAAATGTGAAATAACTTGAAAAATTACCAAAAGGTAGAAAAGAAACAAAAAGAAAATTAATCAATATGAACCAAAAAGAAAATATCTAAACAGCACTCCACCAAGTTTCATAATCAATAGTCGAAATATCATTAGAATTTTTTGAATCCAAAATAAAATTTATCAATGGGCACAAAAGGCCTCTAAGTAACACTAGGAATTCGCCTTCAAACAATAAAATGCATCAAAAAATTCAACGATTTTTTTTTTTTTGCAATAGTCGAAATATCGTTAGAATTTTTTGAATCCAAAATAAAATTTATCAATGGGCACAAAAGGCCTCTAAGTAACACTAGGAATTCGCCTTCAAACGATAAAATGCATCAAAAAATTCAACGATTTTTTTTTTTTTGTGGAAAAAAATGATGATTAAAAAAAAGAACTACTATGTCACGCCCAGGGCTCATGAGCCCATCGGATGCGAAGCGTGCTCCGAATCCACTGAGCGTAACCTTGAGTTGGGCATTTGAATTACGGTCCAAAATTGATACTCATTGTTACACTTGAATTCTTTGGCTCCTTTATATACTATTCAAATATCCCACATTTTCCCCTTGTGGGATGCCAAACTGGGGCCTCACAATCAACACCCCCCCCTTCAGAACGCGACGTCCTCGTCGCGACGTGACACTATCCAGGACTTGTCACCAGGCATCGGGACTCTAGTGGTGGGTCCCACAGGCTCAAGAGGTGGCTCCCGCAACGTGTAGCACTTTGCCCAGTGTAACATGTAGTCCCCTCGTCAGGCTCGAGCGTCGACAAACTAGCCTCATTTTCAGAGTTCAAGCTCGAAGTAGATGAGCCGAGCTCGAGCTCGAGCTTGAAGTAAAAAATAATTTAATTTTTTTTAGAAAATAAAATAAAATATATTCTGCTTTTTAGCTTATAACAATACGTTAATAATGTATAGACTCTAGCGTGTGGGTATATCATATCAACTAAATATATAATCTTATAATTGTTGTTGTTATTGTTTTGCACGATTTAAACAGGGCTTAAATATTATTAAACTATGTTGTATATAAAATTGCAAGTATTATTTTTATGAAATACGAGTATTTTTAGACATATATTAAAAATTAATAAAAATTAATATTAAAAGCTCACGAGCCTGCTCACGAGCATATGAACAACTATAAGTGAGCTCGAGCTCGACTCACGAAAAAGCTCGAGCTCGAGCTGAGCTCCAGTCGAGCCGGCTCACCATGCTCATGAGCCGGCTCGGCTCACCTTACACCCCTATAGCTCCCGATGTTCCGGTTGGTGAGCGGCTCTGATACCATTTCACGCCCCGGGCCCATGAGCCCGTTGGATGCGAAGCGTGCTTCCGAACCCATTGAGCGTAACCTTGAGTTGGACATTTGAATCACGACCCAAAATGGATATCCATTGTTACAATTGAATTCTTTTACTCACTTTATATACTATTCAAATATCTCATATTTTTTCTATGTGGGATGCCAAGCTGGGACCTCACATACTATGTTCAGTAAGTCAATGAAAAGTAATAACAAAAAAATTAGATTAAAAAAATAAATAAAATAAAAAAGAAAGTAAAAAAAATACTTGAAAAATCAACAAAAGATCAAAAATAAAACTCAAAATACAATTGAATGTGGACCAAGTTCACGAAAACTAATAAGAAATGTAAAAAGAACTTGAAAAATTACCAAAAACAGAAAAGAAACCAAAAAAATAAAAATAAAAAAATTAATCGATATGAACCAAAAAGAAAATCTGTAAACATCATTCCTTCAAATTTCATAATCAATAATCGAAGAAACATTAAAGCAAAAATCGCTAAATACGTACCTTTTCCTTGTATTTTCTGCATATAGATGAATAATTGAATATCAATAGAACTTGTTCACCATCAATATTTTCTATTGATTTGAGGGGAGATCAAATAAACGTAAAAGGAAAACGCCTAAGAAAAAGGTGGAGGGAGTCACGGCCAAATTGAAAAAGGGAGTTACCAATTTGGTATCGATTTGAATAATTAAGTTTTCTAATTTTAATGCTTAATTTAAGTTTAAGCCATTTAGTGCAAATCAATGGGAATCTTTTTAGAAAAAAATAATTGCAATTGAAATAACCAACCAATGAAATTTTTCCAAGACAATAAAAAAATTCAAAATTCTAGAAAATTAGAATTTGAGTTCAATTGGGTCAAAATGGAGTCAAACATCCCCTTCAAATATATAATAGTATAGAAGTATAGATAGATACAGATTTCTAATATACAAAATGTCATTTTCTTCCTTATTTATTTGAAGGGTCAAATAAACCATTCATCATTGAAAGTTAATTAACTATAATAAAACTTTGGCCTTAATTGGTTTCATTTTTATCATTTTTATTTCGAGTTTCAGTTTTCATTATTCTCAGTAGTGGTTTTACTATATCATTGATTTTCTTGTGAAAATAAAAGTTATTTTTGAATTACTGGTAAAAATCTTGATTTTATTGGATTGCGAAATAATATTTTAATTTTAGAGTGGAAATTTGTGCTTCCCATAGCTTTTTTATGTTACATTTGTCGAATGTTCGATTGAGAAATTATTATTTAATTCAGTGTGGACGTTATCTCACATTAATCAAATTATGTTAAAAGTGAAAAATTATAATTTAATTTGTTGTAGGTTCCATTACCCTGTGAGGAAATAAGAGAAATTATTATTTAACTAGTATTGGATTTTAATTACTTTTAAATTAGTGAAACATCATATCAAATATTAAAGCCCCAGTCCCATTTTGACAAAATAAGTTTTTTAGGCTTGAATGTGACGGTTATAGCTACGAAATAAAAATAAGTGGTATTTTACTATTTTTGTTGAAAACATTTAAGGTTCGAAATTTGTATAGTATAAAAGACAAATACAAGACTCATAACATAAATAAACACAACTGAGGATTTGATACAACACCCAAAACTCTACCCCTCTTCATTCGCCTCGTAAGGAAACCAATATTCAAATTTTCAACAAATCGATTGAACGAAATAGACACCAAACCCCAATAAGCGAAGAACGTGCGAATCCCATTACATATTCCTTTGAAAAATACTTCAAACTCAAAATCTCTTAATTATAGAGTTTTAAGTCTTCAATTTTACAATAACTCGTCACCAGAAGATACTTGTTAGTTTGAAATTATGTAATGGAACAAGTTGTTGCTAAATTTTATCAATCTTTCTCTTGTTTGCTCAACTTAAGTGTAATTAGACTAGCAATTTTTTTTTTTGGTACATCTCTTCACCCATATGAAGAAACACAAGAAATGCTTGGCAGAAATGGTCATACATTACAATAGCAACTAGCAAGACTAACCAAAGATTTGAACGAGCCAATGGAATAGATACTTTCAACACAAAGTTTAAAGAAGAATGAACTTTTTTGGGATAATTATAATTTACCCCCTGTGTTAATCAGAAATTGCTAAATACCCCTCTCTGTTAAAAAAATAGGCGAAAACACCCCTTTGTTATCTTTCAGTTGACTCACTTCCCACTTCTGTCTATCAAAGCTAACAGTGTTAACTTTTTTTGTACATTGCCCGTTATACCCTTCTATTTTTAGGTATTAATCATTAAAGACTTAAAACCTTGACCGTTGGATTGTATGGCAAAATCTCAACCGTCAAATCTCTCCAAAAATCAAAGTATTTATTAAATAAACTTAAATCAATTTTTTATATTAATCAACTTAAATATGTTCTTCAATTCTCCCACAAAAGAGGTTGATATTTTAGGGTTTCTTACCCCAATATTCAAAGCTGGAAGATATGCATGGGTCTCGAGATCCAGGTCGAACGACGGGAGAGGAATGGCGACGGGGCGGTCAGGATTAAGAGGTGACGGCGGAGGCGACGGCAGTCTTTCCATTGGGTTGTTGAGCATTGGCGATTTCAAGGCAGTAGATGGGGGTGACATGGTGGCGATTCAGGGGAGACTTGCGGCGGCAATTTCAGGGAAGGAGAGGGAGACTAGCGGCGGCAGAAATCGGGATAAGAGAAGCATTTGTGGTGGCGCTGTGGTGATTTTGAGAGGTTGAAGATGGGGTTGAAGATGTGGGTGCTGTGCAATGGTGTGCAATGGGGTTGAGAGGTTGAAGATGAAGTTTGAAAATTAGAAATTCAAAATAAAAGAAAAGAAAAAACTAGAGACTTATGATCTAAGCTTAAAAAGTACATGAAATACTAGAAAATTATTTATTCCCCTTAATTTTGAATATTCATAAAAGTAATTAGATAAAAATACATATTTAAGAATCTTGTTTTTCCCCCCCTTAATTTTGAATATTCATAAAAGTAATTGGATAAAAAAATACATATTTATAAATCTTGTTTTTTTCTCCTTCTTTTCTGGTTTATGAAATAATTTATGCTAATTATTTTGTACTTGGATATTATTATTCCTATTTAGTATTTGAATATTTATTATTATTGAATATTTTTCTAATTAGTAGGCAATATTTCAATATATATATATATATATACGTTATTTTAACATAATATTAATTTTTTAATATTTTAGAGAATTATAAAAGGGCATATAAAGGTTCAAATAAAATAATAAAAAGTCCCTCCACATGAACAATTAAAATAGGGGCATATAAGTCAATTTCTCTTGCACTTTAGTGTGAAAGGACAATCAAAAACATCAAAAATCGCACAACCTGCGCATGAAAAACACACTCCGTTAGTTTCTAACGGAAGGAGGGTTTTGCACAGGATTTAAGATAACAGAGGGGTGTTTTTGTCTATTTTTTTAACATAGAGGGGTCTTTAGCAATTTCGGACTAACACGGGGTCAATTATAATTATCCCAACTTTGTTCTTTGTTTTAATAATGTGTAGCGCCATGTGCCACCTTAATTTTTCTTTATCGAGATAGTCGTAACAAGTATCACCTGATTCAATCTTTTTACTTATATAGAAAAATCAGGATCAAAGCATTTTCTTGTTAGGGGTTCGATTTGGTTTATACGTACATAGTGCGTGTGTGTGTATATATATAACCAATCATATAACCTTTTTTCCAAGAAGATTTTTTTATTTTTATTTGTTGAGTCCTGTGGCTACACCCTAGGTGCTCTGCTATCCCTAACAAAACTGTAGGCTTGGCTTTTAAGAGCATTGTTAAAACTTATGCATATTTTGATATATTGATTGACTATAATGTCCAGCCCAACAAAGAGCTGTAAATGGGTCGCATTAAAACCGTATAAAGGCCCATTGGCACCTCTCTTTATTCTTTTCTCCTGTTTTTAGGTTTAAATATTTTTTAAGAAATCCGATCATTAAATGGCAAAAAGTTTATTGTCCACTGCATCAAATTTAGTTGTCATTTATTGTCAGTACCATGATTTGACTCGAAATAATCAACTAACCAAACTATGGCACTTATGAGAGTGCGACTACCTCATCCTGACCATCGTCTAAGATGGATTTGCGCTGCCAGATGTATAAAGAAATAAATTTGCAACCTTTTAACTGGCTTACAGGTAAGTGATTGATCCTAATAATATTAAAAAATACTTGAAGCGCATGTTAAAAGATTAACCAACAAATAAATCTCATTAAAAAAGTAAAAAGGGGCAACAATCAAATCCTAAGAGCCAAACATTTATATGAGAGAAGAAAATAAAACACCAACCAGAAACTTAAAACATAACTAGAGCAATATGTACGAAAAAACGAACGATTTGATATCCACGAACCAGAAACTCGAGCCCGACCCATATCAAATTAGCCCATTATCCACAAGAAAAAAAGACAGCAAACAGGGAGAAAAAAAAAAAAGGACAAATCTTCTACATAATTACACGTCGCATTTCTATATATATATGTAAACAATCAAAAGATCATATTTTGCATCATCTGACTAGGAACAGTGGGAGTCATAGGTAAGGTTAGTTGTTTCACTATTGAGTAAGCTCTATCTCTATCTTCCTAGTTAGCATCAAAAACCTATCCTAGCAATCATCAACAATCACGGATACTTCTCAAAGTGCTTCCAAATGTTGTTCATCATCAGATAAGCAAATAACATCTATTCCTACAGCAGAAGAATTCATATTACCTCGTACATTAGAAGAGATATGATTGCTGGATGGATGAGGCCTATGATCCATGTCCATTAGCATTTCTACAGCCGATATAGATGTATTGCGCTGAGGTGGTAGAAGTTCAGGCCCGTTTTGAGAGGTTGAAGGCAGCGGCGGTGCTGGATGTAGCAATTGGTGGGGTGAACTTAGAGAAATTGATCTGGAAGATTGAAGATGTGGAACTGCAGAATGAATATACCCACCAACAAGGCCGCTTCGTTCACTTCCTGTGATGGGATTAAGAAAAGTTGTTGATTAGTAAGTCGTTGAGCAATCATGTTGAGGAAAATGTTTAAGATATACAAATTTCAAGATTGTGTATATTTCTCCCAAAATAGCCTAAGGTTGTGTTTGTGATTGAAGAATTTGAAAGTCATGTATTTTAAATCTATCTTACAAATTCCGTGTGTTTGGATTGAAGGATTTGAAAGCCATGGATTTCAAATTCATGAACGAATCCATTGAACTTTGGATGATTTCAAGTTGCAATGAATTTGAAATCCATTAGACTCATTTTGAGCTAATTTTTCAAAGATCAACTGTGGATTTTAAATGACTCAAATTTACAGTCATTTGAAATTATTTCCCCAAATCCATTCCTTAAATCCATCAATCCAAGCATACGGTTAAGGTTGTGTTCAGATTCATGTATCATTTGGATTGATGAATTTGGATTTGAGGAATGAATCTGAAGAAAGGATTTCAAATGACTCTAATGGTTAAAAAAATAGCTCAAAATGAGTGCTCAATGAATTTGTTGATGAACTTGAAATCTATGGCTTTCAAATCCTTCAATCCAAACACAACCTAAGTTTGTCTCAGTGATTTGAAGTTACGACGAATTTCAAATCGTTATATACTCGCTTTGAGATATTTTTCAACATAATTATAGTGGATTTTAAATCTATGTAATTTCAGGTAATTTAAAATCCTTCCCTAAAATCCAAATCATTCCATCCAAGCACGACCTAAATGATCATGATATCCCAGCTCTTCAGTTCGAATATATATAATTTTCTTTTGCAGTTTTTTTCGGCCATCTCTTTATCATGCGTTTTCATGAGCTCTTATCACTCTAAAAAATCATTAGATCAACATATATTAAATAGAATATATCTATAATAATCATAGAAAGTCAAAGCGGCACAAGGGGATAACCTGCACGACTGATGGCACTGATTACGGGTGGTGTGGAGGGAGCACCTGAGAAGAGATCCGCTGCATGGCATACAACTTGTACAGGTGGACCTACAACATTTTGATTGGACACATTGCAAAATCCTGTAGAATGTGGCAGGGATTGCTGCTGCTGCAAGGCTCGTATACTTGGACGTCCAATCTGCGAGCCGGGCCAGGGAGCAGGTTGGCTAGCAGAGGCTCCTGGGGAAAACCTTACTGAATGTTGCAGTGATAGTTGATGCATATGCTGCATATAACTCGATGGAATACCTGTGCATGATAACAAGCGTTATTTCAGCGTTGATAAGTGCATCTTGTATATAAACGTGATGAATTAAGAATACGAAAAGGTAAACTAAACATGGATCACATTTCTAGGAGCAGTTTACGATAATCTTGTTTTCCGTCACAAGCCATGTAGTTCATGCATGCTCTCAACGTTTAGCCATCAATTTAAAGGATAAATTACATATATACCCCCTATGTTAGGCTATAATTACGAAAAACATCCCCAGGTTTGAGAAATTACGATAACTTCCCCTATTAATTAGTAAGAGGGGATCACAATTTCATCCCATATTAGTAAAAACATATTACAATCTCCCTAATCGTGTTTCTCAAGTTGTCAAGATATATGTCTTAGTAATTAGCAAAATGTTACCTATTCAGTGAAGTGGTGTGCATATATGCATCCCACTTTGAAATTCAGCCCACAATGGAATGAATTTATGAGCCAACAAAGATACGAATATTCTCGACTAAATAAAGGAATTACATTTCCCAATAAATAATATACCTAGATGCACACCTGGAGGCACAGCAGACAAGGGATCGAAGCAAATAGATCTAAAATATTCAGACAATACTTTATTCAAGACAACTTTGTTCTGATTTTTGTCAAGTTTAATCTTTTTCAATCTAAATTCTGCTTTGGCATCTTGAAGTTTCATCTCATATTTATTACGTAGTTGAGCACTCTCCTTCTCCCAATCCGATTTCAGCTTCAATACCTGTTAAAGAGAAACGGGCTTTCTTACAAACAAGGGGAAGAAACCAGCATCCAAATATTATCAAGAAGAAATTCAGACACTCACCACATCTTCATGGCATTTTTGCAGCTGTTCAGTTTCTTTACAAATCTTTTCCAATTCATTTTGAAGTGGCTCAAGAAAAAAAGGAGAATTCCTCGAAGCGACTTGATCAGTAGGATCTATTCCCAGTTGCAGAGGAGTTTGAATTGGAAGTTCAAAATTAACCATTTGGGACATAGCCGTACTATTCTGGGAAGTACCTTGATTTTCTATAACTGGTGAATCTCGGTCTTCCAGTTCCATACTGGCCCTCACAGCGGCTACAGTGTCAATGTGTTTTGTGATTGCGGTTTCAATCTGCAAAGCACTTTGAATTTGAGGATTGGGCTGCAAAGTAGTTACAGTGTCAACAGGTTCGGGAACTTCAGAAGGAGAAGTACTTTGATTTTCTACAGTTTGCTGAATTTCATCTTGTGGCACCTGTAGGGCAGTATTTGTTATTTCTGCAGAATAATTTACAACAAATTCTAAAAAGAATATGCAAAAGAAACTAATGTGTGCATAAAATAAAGGGAAATGGGAATTGGTGGATAGTCTTATCACTTCCACATGAATTTGGCATTGAGACCTCAAAATAAGATCTGCAAAAAATTATAAGAGATGATCAAATTTCATAAACATTTTGTTGAATCCCATGGTAAAGGCAAATTATGCTTACAAATACAACAAACCAACCAAAAGTTGAATTGTAACCGTGGATCAAATTTCCGTTTCATGAATAATTAGAATTAACTTTAATGAATATAATACCTCAAATAAGTAGACTACAATACACTTGTTTTATAGTAATGTTATCAATTTACTAGTAAGTATGTTATAATATATGACAGAAGAATTCATATGTAAGTAATTACAAATTAGAGTTTTGTTAGAATAATTGGAAAAGTTGAAAGTTGCGGTTGGAAACGGAAAGGTTTAGTGGAAAATATAGGGAAAAGAAGTGATTCGCAGGAAATTTAAATATTTCGAAACTATACTCTATTTTAGTATCCGCTAACTTGAAAATAAAAACGATCTAGAGTTTCGGTGGAAACATTTGGAAACTTTAATCCATGGGTGTACTAACATAATGATAATTTAATAAAAAGGAATATGCAAAAGTAAAAAAGGAAAGGAAAAGGCACATACTTGCTGTGGCGAAGAAACACATCTATCCGGGGTAGCTACTGAAGTTTTCAACAGTTGTCCCGTCAAAGACAAACTGCAAGAAGCAGCCTCATCAGTCACGTCTCTCTGGTTCACAGCGGTCACATTGTTGATGTGTTCTGAGGTTGCAATATCGATCTGAGAAGCACTTTGAATTTCAGGACTGGGCTGCAAAGTGGTTACAGTGTCAATAGATTCAGGGGCAGAAACTTCAGACTGAGAAGTACTTTGATTTTCTACAGCGGGGGCGTCTTGGTCTTTCGGTTCAGCAGAGACCAAGCTTTGCTGAATTTTATTGTGTGGCACCTGTAGCACAATATTTGTTGATTTCTGCAGCATAATTTACAAAACATTCTAAAAAATATGCAAAAGAAACTACCATATCCATAAAATCAAGGGACAATAGGAATTGGTGGATAGTCTTATCACTTCCACATGAATTTGGCATTGAGACCTCTAAATAACACTTGCAACTAAGCTCTAAGAGATCAAATTTCAGAAACATTTTGCTAAATCCCATGGTAAAGACCAATTATGCTTACAGATAGAACAAACCAAGAGTTGAAGTGTAACCGTGGATCAAATTTTTGTTTCGTGAATGTGTTCCAAACTGGAAACCTTTTGGAAACGTTGCAGAAACAATATAGAATTTTCAAAAATAAAGAATTATGTCCAAAGATCATGAAATAAATAAAAATAGATTAACTTTGTAATTCTGTGCGCATGTTTTTCTTCCAGTCAATCATGTTAAATAAATTTAATGTTATCAATATTCAAAGTCATTATTTGACGTTTGATCCTTGTTACCACTAACCAATATGGTAATAATTAGAACTAACTTGTTCAAAAAAAAAAAATTAGAATTAACTTCAATGAATATAGTATCTCAAATAAGTAGACTACATTACACTTATTATAGTACATGATATCAATTAACTGGTAAGTATGTAATAATATATGACATAAATATTCATACGTAAGTAATTACAAATAAGAGTTTCGTTAGAATATTTCGAAAAGTTAAAAGTTGCGGTTGGAAACAGAAATGCTGAGTGAAAAATAAAGGAAAAAGAAGTGTTTCGCAAGAAACTCACGAATTTCGAAACTATACTCTATTTAGTTTCGGCTAACTGGAAAATGAAAATGTTTCTAAACATTTGGAAACTTTAATCCATGAGTTTACCTAACATAATGACAATGTAATAAAAAGGAATATGCAAAAAAAAAAAAAAAAAAAGGAAAGGAAAAGGAGCATACTTGTTGTGGCGAAGAGACACATCGATCAGGTGTAGCTACTGAAGGTTCCAACATTTGTCCTGTCAAAGGCAAACTGCCAGCAGCGGCCTTATCAGTCCCATCTCTCAGGTTCACAGCGGTTACATTGTCGGCGTGTTCTGAGGTTGCAATATCAAGCTGAGAAGTGCTTTGAATTTCAGTAATCGGCTGCAAAGTCGTTACAATGTCAATGGGTTCGGGGGCAGGAACTTCAGACCGAGAAGTACTTTGATTTTCTACAGCTGGGACGTCTCGGTCTTTCGGTTCAGCAGAGACCAAGCTTTGCTGATTTTTATTGCGTGGCACCTGTAGCACAATATTTGTTAATTTCTGCAGTATTATTTACAAAAAATTCTAAAAAATATGCGAAAGAAACTACTATATCCATAAAATCAAGGGAAAATGGGAATTGGTGGACAGTCTATCACTTCCACATGAAGTTGGCATTGAAACCTCTAAATAAGACTTGCAACAAATTTCTAAGAACAAGAAACCAACTAAGAGTTTGAAGTGTACCTAACATAATGATCATTAAATAAAAAAGAATAGGGTTAATTACACGCACACCCCTCATTTATTGGGTAATTACCACGACCCTTTTGAGATTTTCCAGATTGCCAAAAACCCCTGTTCCTGACAACTTGAAAAATTGGGAGTGACAGTCTGCTTTTGGAGGGTGAAATTGTAATCTGCTTTTACTGACAGGGAAACTCAAGTTATTTTCTTAAGGGGCGTTTTTCCGTAATTAGGTTCTCACGCATTGGGTGTCAATGTAATTTATCCAAAAGAATATGCAATAAAAATGACAATGAAAGGAAAAGGCACATACTTTCTGTGGCGAAAAGATACATCTATCCAGGGAAGCTACTGAAGGTTCCGATATTAGTCCCGTCGAAGGTAAACTGCCATTAGCAGCCTCATCAGGCCCGTCTCTCGGATTCACAAAAGTGTCTGTGCTAACAATTGCATCCCCTTTATCATAAGCATTACACAATTCCACGGGGCGAACAATATCTACAGTTTGATTAGGAACAAAGTCAAGAACCTCTTGCGGGATCTCTTTGTCCAGCTCAACTGATCGAATTTCTTCACAAACTCTTTCTCCAACACTAAGAGATGTATTGGGATGTGCCACATCATTAGTTTGCACACTTACACCTTTACTTCGATTTTCGTCCTCTACATGTGAACTCGTCTCTGAGCATCCAGCATCACCCTCAGATTGAGAATGAAGTGACCGGGTCCCACCGGCGGGCCTTAGTTCAATAGAGCAGCAAGCTTTTGCTTCAGCCAGCCAATGAGCCGCCTTTTCTCTCTCCATGTTCTTTGAAGCTTTTTGCTTTGCCTCAATATCTTTAAGCTGCACGTCTTTTAGGATATTATGCTCTTCTATTTTCTTTGCAAAATCGTCATCCAAAATCTTCAGTCTTTCTGAGCATTGACCGTGTATAGACCGAACAAGAGCCAACTCCAATTTGTGATCGTTCTCCAGTCTTAATCTTTTCTCCTCCCAAATTCGATAAAGCTCCTTAATTTCCTCACGCTGTTTTCGTATGAGTTTTTTCATTCGATTGTCACATCTTTTCTGTACTTCCTTAATCTCAGTATCTATTTCACTCCCAACATAATGCTCTTCATTAGCAAAATTTTCATCGACCTTCATATTCACGTTATGCAATTTACTTGATGAAAAATGAGATCTCCCTTCATTAACATTAGATGTATCTTTGCTGATGTCTTCTTCTCTGACTGAGTCAATAGCGTTCTCAGGACACTGCAAATATGTCCGCCTCAAAAGTTGTATTTTTGAAAAAACTGAGTGAACTTGTTCTTCTGTGCATTGATAATTTAGAAGATCTTTTGTTAACATGAGGGATTTCTTTTTGTCAACTTTTTGGTTCGAGATTGATGCAGCTATCCAACACTAGCATAGTAAAAGTCCGGGAATCCATGTCATATTGTGTTCCACACTAATTAAAGAAAAAAGAATACATAAAAAAATGGAGAGCATGACATTGACTTATATGTTGAACTAAAAGAGCCTATCGACAGATAATAAGGAAACACGAGAGTTGGTCTGACAAGTTAATATTCTGCTCAACCAAGGCTGCCATGTAAATCATAACTGGAGCACGTGACAATTAACAGAATTAGTCAGTACAATCCAAAAAAGAATTGAAAGAAAATATGGAAAGAAAACTTTAAACTTTATCTGCACGTAATACTAAAAGTTATTCAGACCGACGAGCAAGCATGGAGGAGAGGCACATATCTGTTTGGTCATCATTTATATTTTTTGGGTCTCATTTTTTATAGAGGTTAAGTGTGGATTTAACAAGTAGCTACATCATTAAATTTGAATTCTTTCTTTTTTCCATTCAGGGCCAATACCACAACATCAAGTTCACACTTCCGAAACAGAGTTTCTACTTTAAAAGCAAAAGGAAAAAATAACTGCTGGCAATTATAATAGGAAGTTTTCCAGAAAACAGAATTTGGAACATAATTTTCGTTCTCTTAAAGCTGAATTGCTTATCTCACATTATTCTATTATATTTCACGTACTTCCAATGGAATCCAAATTATGGAGCTAGGTAAAGACGAGCTAATCAACTGAAATAGAAAACGCGTACAGAAAGACAAATGACACAAAAGAGACTCACACGATCTCATGCCAACCCACACATCTTTATGCGCAATCACAGATACACAAAATACATGCACACACACACACACAAAATGTAGTTTGTTGAATATTTTAAGCATACAAAATAACGTTACAAGGAGCTATAATAAATACAGAGCCATCATGAACCATTAGGTCCTTAAGGAAGGAGCGACTCATTTTTGTAGGTTGGTCCAGCCTATTAGGAACCCGGAATCCTGGTAATTATGGGTAAATTACATAGACACCACCGTGCAAGAGAATCTAATTACAAAAAACACCCCGAGGTTTGAGAAATTATCCTACTTTTTTCAGTAAAAGCATATTACAATTTCCATCCTGTGTCAGTAGAAAGCATATTACAGTTTTAATCCGTGTTTTACGAGTTGAGAGGGTCTGATCTGACAACAGGTGTCTTCGTAAGTTGTAAAACCTCAGTGGGCTCATGGTAATTATCCAATAAATAGGGGGTGTACATGTCATTATCCCTTAAAAAATCAAATAGAAATATCTGAATGATGGATCCTTAACTCCGAAGGAAGAAGTGGAACTCCTTTTCCCTGGAAACAACTTTCTAGTAAACCATATCTCACTGTTCCATCATTATCAAATCATATACCAATCCATAATTTGATCAGAAAATGTCATATCAAGAACTCGAGGAAGTCAGTCTAAACGAAAGACTAGTTATCATATTATTGGACAGAGAGGTTTCAAATTGAAAATAGTATAAGCTACATCCAAGCTTGAACGATATTGCCATACATGTCTTAATTTATTTGGGTTCTAAGTATGTGTCAATTATGTAGGCTGAGAAAAAACTGACCAATGATATTTGGGAAGCCTGCACAATTGCTGGTGAGTCGGTGCTAATGTGGTGATTCGTGATGACATAGTCCAGAAATCTTCTTGCTGTTCCAATGACGTCTTCCTGCATTTGAGGCCACATGGCTGCTTATATAGTAATAAATGCATAGGGTGATCTCATTGGAAGATGACATTTGAAAGATTTTTTAGATAATAGCTAGACATTTCCAAACAAAATGAGCTTCTCTTTCATTTCTATAATTGTTTATTAAAGAGAAAAAAAAAACTCGGCCAAAAAAAAATCCGCACAAGTTAAATAAAAATAAATAAAATATGATATAAAAATCCACTAGGAACAGATAAAGTTAACCATGAGCCCCCAGCCCCAACACAAGTTGGCATTCTTTGCTCCGGAAATGTTGCTATGCCGTTGAGTAAGAAGGAGAACGAAAGATGTATACCGAAAATTTAAGAGTTTGACATAGTATTGTCATTTCTCCTTGCAGAGAATTATAGAGGCTCTTCTGCTCAGCGGCTACTGATTTTCTTTCCTTTGATCCACATTTGTCAACCTTCGCACTGGAAGAGCTTCGATCAGACATGTGATTTGGACTATTGTTCAATGTGACATTGTCTCTTATAGACGATGGAGATTTATTACTGGGAATGATTCTAGAAGGCTCTGCATCACCATCAGAAAAATATACATTAGGGGTAATTTCACTGTATTAGGAAACGCCACATACAATCATTTGGCACTGCAATCTAATTTTGGTCGTTTTAACATAATTGAAACAAACAACTCTTCCAAAGTGTATTGGATAATATCTTACAATGAGTACAGATATAATGAACTACATATAGAGGTCAAAAACATAAAGAAGCGGGATAACATAGAGATTAATATACCTGAGCACGGTCTTTTAAATAGAGCCTTGAAATTATGACCGGTCATTTTCTTTCTCTTCATACCAACTGATTCCAGGGGGATTTCAACTTTCTCAGCTTCCATAGTCACCTGTATTACACTCTTCTCTTTTTTCCTCCTCAACTCTGGCACACTAAGCGTTTTTGCAGATTGGTTGGAAACAGAATAACTTGATAATAAGTTTCTCTTACCTATATTAGCGATCGGTGAATTATGTCTGGTTAATGATGTTTCCCCAGCTAACTTCAACCTTCTTACACCAGAGATATCATCTTTTCTTGGGCCAAACTTTGATGAATCTTTTCCAATAGTTATTTTTCTCTTCAAACTATTGGCATCCATTTTGTCCTTAATTTTTCCTCTAGGTCGAGTATCACTCGCCATACTCCTCAGCTGCAAAGATAGCCATGAATTTGCTAACTGAAAACTATTTCACAACATATACCCAAACAAAAGATATAAAATGAAATAAGTAAAAAACTAAAAATCGTGAATGGATGATTAACTTCTAATTATTAGGCCCGAGGTTGAGGCTTACCACGAATCGAAAATAAGTAAAAACAAAAAACTAGAAATCATAACAACTGAGAATCAATCCCAAATACCAATTTCTTAATGCTAGTGAGTAATGACAAGCTAGAATCTTATTAAGAAATCATATTAAAACTATCACATGCCATTAATGATGTTAGGTGTTCTAACAGGGGAAATTTTAGCCCGCCCCCAGCTCGACCAAAACCCATGTGTATTTTAGAAAATAACTTATCAATTATATAATAATTGTAATACACTCTCATTGTGAAATACACTTGGGTGCCGTCTGGGCTAGAATTTTCACAAATCCACCAACTCTACCACTATGATCATTTTTCAAATACATTCAACATTTCAGATAAACGAAGAACCCTTCAAAACAAACAACACCTTCTAGCCTTTTCAAATAGAGTCAACTACAAGTCATCCAATGTCCAAAGAATACTTACATAGTTACATACAAAAACCCATATCAACCGAACAAACATCAATCAGCGTCTAATGCATGGAAAAAAAACCACAATTTTAAGAAACAAGAGTGTACCTTCAACTGCAAATAAAACCCTAAATTCTAGCATCAAGGGTTTTAGGTATACAACTCTAAAAAATTTGCAAAAATTATCAAAATTTCAGAAAATATATATGTCCAATATCTCAAGTAATCGGAGGAGGTTACCTATTTCGTTTGCAATATTACGATCAATTTATCTTATTTACGCCTAATTTATACCAGAAAATTGAATCACGCAATATGAATGATTGAAGTGTAAAGCGAGGGAAAACAGAGCACCTGCACAAGCACACTGCCCAAATGCTATACAGGGTGTAGAATGTTTTGCTCTGTATTTATAGCAACTGACGCGCTGGCGGTCTGAATTCTTTTGTTTCCATTCTTGCCCTCATTCAATGTTTTCCTTTTTATTTTGAGACTCCGTACATTTAATTTGGAAAAATTATTTTTTTAATCCGTTAACTTGACTTCCCATACGTTTTAGTCTTTTAAGTTGACGTGTTACAAAATTAGTGCGTTATCTTCTGATTTTTTGAAATTTTAGTCCTTTTGTGTTTAAAAAATTAATAAATTTAATCCGTCGATACCCATCAATACTACCATCACACATTATTATTAAATATCATCAATTAAAAGCTAAAAAACACAAAGTCACAAAACCTTTATTGTATGTAGGAAATAACTTTACGCATTTCAAAACTTAAAATTGTAATGAAAATTTACCTAATCAGATTTCCTAATTTTTACCAATTGACTATGCCACTTACTAAATCGACGGACTAAATTTACCAAATTTTCAAGCACAAAAGAATCAAAATTACAAAAAGTCAGAAGATAACGGACCAATTTTGCAACGCGTCAACTTAAATGACTAAAATGCAAGGGAATCCAAGTTAATACACTAAAAAAATAATTTCCCCATTTGATTTTATCTATGATGCATGAATAATTCTAAACATTAGCATTGTATTCGTAATCGATATGTATATTCTAGGATGTTGTGTCCGAAAATAAAAAAAATAGGAAAATTCTGGATACTATATCCAATACAAATCTTAAAGTATCCGACTCGCCTTGGATAAGAATTAAAGGTATTTTTTCTAATATTATATAATATATTTTGGGCTAAAATTGAAAATGAGATAATATTTTCGGTCCTTTGTCAAAAATTAACACTTAAAAAGTTCAACAAATAACAAGAAATTTAAAGAACTAGACAATTTTATCTTTGTCAATGAATCAAATTTATTTTTAAATATTATATATGTATATATATACACGTATTCTTAACTTATTATATCCCAAAATTTTAAAATTTATCGTATTTCGTATTTCTGTCTATCGTGTTCGTATCAACATATTTGTATCCATGTATCATAGGTTTTCATCCAGAATTTTAATTCTCAATTTTTAACTATTAAAAAAAATTACCAAAAGAATTTCAAGTGGCTAAAAAACGGTAAAATTCTATGCTGAATCGAGACCGTTAATCTTGGCCCAAAATTCAACAAGAATCAAGAATAATTTAGTAAATAATTTTGGGATTCAATGATGAATTTTGGACCAATAATGACCCCAAAAAACGTCTTCTTATATCCTAATCTTACTGTCTCTACTCTTTTCCCAATGAGACACACCAATCACATCTATCACTCATCTCTACTCTCTTCCCAACGAGATACATCTATCACTCATCTCTACTCATCACAACAATTCTTTTAATTCCCAAAAAAAAAATGGCGAATTTTTCATGCATGTAGCCCTGTCTTCATGATTTCTCATTGTTGCTCAAATTATTTTAATCCAGAGCGATAGATTGAACCCAATATATGTATTGTTAGTGTATATATATTTATATATGTACTTTTGTACAGTGGTGTACTTTTGTATAGTGGTGTACTTTTGTATAGTGGTGGCATGTTAGTGCTAACATGCCACCACTATACAAAAGTGGATATATAAATATATATACACTAACATGTATCTTATTTAATTGGGCTTTTCTCCATTTGAAACTAAAAAGGAAGAAAAATGAAAATAATCCATTAATATTTTTTGGAAAGTGAGATAAAGTTTTTTATAGTTTAAATATATATACACTAACATGTATCATATTTAATTGGGCTTTTCTCCATTTGAAACTAAAAAGGAAGAAAAATGAAAATAATCTATTAATATTTTTTGGAAAGTGAGATAAAGTTTTTTATAGTTTAAATGAATTACATCAATGTGTACGGTGATACTGATAGTCATTCACTCTAAAGTCACTAAAAAAAATTAAATATTGGCGATGAAATTACGCCATGGGTTGAAGTCGTGGTCTACAACAGTTTAAATTTACAGTTAATTTGGCCGTTAAAGATGTTTAATATTGCCACGCTAACTTCAGTCATGGTTGAAAAAGAATGATAACTATTTTAAGCTCCAACAAGACATGGTAGAAAAAATGCCAAACTAGCACTTTTTCACAATGAATGAAAAGTCATGGTCTTTGTAATGAACCAAACATTGACAATGACTATAAGCCATGAGCAATGCCATTGCCATGCTTGCAGATACCATGACTAAAGGCGAAATAAAATCGGGGTCAATCAATTTTGACCATGGCAAATGAGTTTTTCACCATGGCTAAGTGACTCGGGCGAAATAAAATCAATTTTTTTGTAGTGAGTTCACTTTCGAGACATAGTCCCGTGGACTAATCTTGAGGAGGGTTATATAAGAATATATCCAATTTTTTCTCATCAGAATATTTGTATATTTAATTATGATGTTTATATGTAATTTTTGGATGGTACTTTCGTATATTTTTTTACAAATTATTAGGAATTAGATATATAAATTTTTGGTTTGATGTGAAAAAAGTCTATCATTGACATTTTTACGAGTGTAGACAATATCCTACCACATTATTAGCATAAAGACATACCACATCATGCTTTTTCCAAACTTAAATGTAACTATAGAACTAGCAAAAACTTTTGGTACAACTCTTCACCAATATGAAGAAACACAAGAAATGCTTAGCAACAATGGTCAAACCCTCACAATAGCAAAACCAACCAAAACTTCGCCTAGCCAAATGAAATGGAGGCTTTCAGCACAAACTTTAAAAGAAGGATGAACTTTTTTCCTTTGTCCCAATAAGCTTTCGTGTACCGTGGCATCTTAAATTTTTCTTAATTGGAGTAGCCATTGCGAATTTCATTGAATCTAGTCTTTTCATTTATATATGAAAAAATAAGGATCATTAAATCTAGTCTTTTCATTTATATATGAAAAAATAAGGATCGAAGCATCTTCCCCTTCATGGCTTTAACTTTGGTTTATAACACACATATAACTTTGATCAATCAAGTAACCCTTTTTTTCATTTTTTTTATTAGTATAAATTACGTGCATTGCATGTGAATGCCCTATTTTTTTAAAATTATTAGAAAATTTTGATTCTAAAATACATTAGATAACATTGATGTGGAAATAAAAATAAATGAGAAAAGATGAAATTAAGTGAAAATATCATTGATGTGGAGAATACAAATCAAAGTTTAATATTCAGAAGTTCCAAAACTTTTTAAACGAATAGTATGGAACAAAAATTATTTCAGTCTGTTAATTCTTTAATAAGTACTAAAATTATGTTCTTTTGATTATTTTTCAACATACTCAAATAATTATTTATTTAAATAAATACTAAATTAACATATTCAATTTAATATAAATGGATTTATACTACACAGAGACTAAAATAACAGGATTTCTTTTAAAAATAATTATTAGCAACAACACTCAGTATACAACTTATAATTTAACATCAGAGAATAGTACAACTGATATGACTACAAATTTGAGAGATAATGAAATATGAATCTTGTAAAAAATACGATAAACGTCAACAAGTATATACGGAACAGAGACTTATACAATATATGAGAAGTTAACGAACTCGAGCAAAGCATGGTATAATGATTTAATATAGGAGCATTGGAAGATAAAGAGACTTTAACTGGAAGGACTACTTTTGCAATCAAAAGCCAATGCAAGTTGATAATTTTTTTTCATAAAGACTATGTATATGGGACATTTTTTAGTTGAGATCATGATATGTTCTATGATTTTGTACCCCACATGCCACCAATAAAAGATGAATCCTAGTACAAAACAACCCTGATATAGTCCTTCAAGTCACGTCATTTTCAGGTTGTGGTATATGCGGTGATTTTGCCTATCTTCATGTTCTTGGCAAATGCAAATTCGATTATAGGATTGATGTTGGCATGGTTTTGGAGTCGCAACTTATTCGTTGCCCAACCACATTTATTCAGTTATCCTCCACCAAGCTTGATATAGAAAAGGCTGAAAGATTTGTTGTTGGCCATTGAAAAGGTTTTGAAAGTTATGGTGAATATTTATTTAGTGCAAATCATTAAATTGGAAGGTGAAAAATTCTGGTGGGTTACATGCTATAGGATGACCTTCTAACGTCATAAACTCATAATCATGTGCATTTGTAGTTGAAATTTTATTGGATGACTTTCTAACGTCTCAATTATATATATTTAATATAATAAATAGCATATATTAATAATTTTACTTGAGTAATGTCTTTTTCTTAATAGTATACATGCATTACACGTAGAATACAAATTTATATGCTAACGAATTTCAATATTCAAGTACTATATCTAGAAATATAAAGAAAAAATTTAATTCAAACTTGTTCATACGAATCATGTTGATATAGAATGTATTTAACTACAGTATAAAACTGAAAAAGGAAGAAGATAGAGTTAGAGTCTAAGTTGTACGAGAATTGACAGTTCCCGTTCAGACCATAGTAATGCACCTCTGAAAGAAATTTTGCAGTTGCAACCTGTTCGCGAATGCCGCCATAATTAACTTGCACACATTATAGATTGCATTTGCAGCCTTCTTATCAATGACGTCATAGTTATGTATGTATGCAACTAACAAAGCGCAATTTTGAAAAAATCATTTAACAATTGGTATCTATACTAAATCGGCATGACTAATGAAAGTGAGTGCTTGCTACTAATTTTCACCTTATATAGAATTCGAATATGACACTTAGAATTGCAGTCTATATAGTAATGACTATTAATTTAGTGTAAGCTGACCATTCAGTTTCTCTTTTATGACCAATCATTTTTTTAGGTTAGTGGTGAAATAAATATGGGTGTACTCTTTTTCAATACATATTTTTAATACATAGTTGATCTATATAGTAATGGTAATTAGTGTAAGGTGACCATTCAATTTCTATTTTATGACAATTCAATTTTTTAAGTTAGTGGTGGAATAAATATGAGCTAATTTGTACTCTTTTTCAATACATATTTTCAATACATAGTTGATCTATATAGTAATGGTAATTAATTTGGTGGGAGGTGACCATTCAGTTTCTCTTTTATGGTTATTTATTTTTTTAGGTTAGTAGTGGGATAAACATGGACTAATTTGAACTCATTTTCAATATATATTTTTAATACATAGTTGAAGGTAGAAGTGTAAAATTACAATTGGAACAAACACTAAGGGCTTGTATGGTATTGTTTTCATTTTCAATTCTCATTTCCCAATTGAAAATTGTAGAAAAGTGAATTTTCAAACTTTCATTGGTTTTTGTGTTAAAAATGAAAATATGTTTGGATGAGTTATTTTGAGTTGTTAGTTTATAAGTTGAAAACGAAAATATGTTTGGATGGATGTAATTTTGTGTGAATTTCTTTACGAAAAGACGTGATGAGAATTGAAAATATGTTTGAATGAATAGTTTTTTTAGATATAAATATAATAAAAAATTGTAAGATTGATTTGACATAAAATAGATTTGATTTGTAGTTAGTGAAATAGTTAGTTATATTGATATATATATATATGTATATGTATGTATAAAAGTTGTATGAATATATGTATAACCATCCAGATTAAGTAGATATATAGATAGGAGAATAGGAGTGGTTGGAGAATTGAATTGATATGATAAGAGTAGGAATACATTGAAAAGATGAATTGAGAAGAGATTCCTAGATTTGACTTGAGAAATAAATTTCCCAGATTTCATGGAAAAAGGACGCTGATTACAAATTTGTGCAGGTGGATTTTTGATTTGTTTCCCATGTTTTGGGCTTAGGTTATCAAAATATTGAGAACTAAGAATCAAGACTATGAGACAATAAGTTGGGCCAAACATGTTTTGGGTCTCAAAATAATTGAGAATTGGGATTTGGGTTTTGAAAACAAAACCATACAAGCCCTTTAGATATCCACACTTTTAGTATAGTATATATATAGATAGATAGATAGATAATAATAATAATATAGATAGATAGATATAGAATATAGATAGATATAGATATGGGATGTTGGGGCTTCACAATCTCTTTTTTTTTTTGGTTGCACGGGCTTCACAATCACTGCCCTTTAAGAATGCTTTTCTCAATTGGATTTTTATGGTTATTTGTGTCCGAAATTGTTAGTCCATACAAACTTAAGACGAAGAAAAAAACGATTTGATATATCCATGGACCTGAAACTCTAGTCCAATCCATATCAAATAAGCTCATTATCCACTAAACAAAGAAAAAGAAGACACAAATCTTGTATACATATAGAAACACAAGGTTTGAATCTTCTATCACATTTTGATGTACCACTTTTGCATCACACCAATGCAATAATCAACACGTGTTTGTAAAAACTGAAAGGGAAATTAAAAATTATAATTTACAGACATGTGGTTGTTATTCATTGATGTGACACCAAAATGTGATAAAAGATCCAGACCGTGTTTTTATATAGAAATGCAATGTGTTTCATTGATATGACACCAATGTAGTACACCAAAATGTGATAAAAGATCCTCTCTGAAATACACAACCAAAAGACCACATTTAGCATCATAGGTAAGGTTACTTATTTTAGTGTGAGTAGGCTATCTTCCTAGTTGGCATAAAAAACTATCATAGCTATCTCCCAGTTAGCATAAAAAATTCTTAGTAACCATCAAAGATCATGTGCACTTTGTTTCGTAAAAAAAACAATCTAGACTAGGGAAGGATTTCGAATAGTCGTTCCAAGCCCGTGATAATTCTCCACTTAGAATTATCTTTCAACCCCCGCGCTCGAGTTCGATACGCTAGACGGTGGTTCAGAATTTAACACTTCGATGTGTTGTTTAAATTAGTTGTTCGGACCGCAATTGATGAAAATATGTATCTTCTTCGAATGATACAATAATACTAAAAGAACAATTCAAGTACAGGTAAGAATTATTTCTCTGATACTTAAATCTGACACAAAATAATTCTATACCTACGTGAGAATCTTCTTTTCTTAAAACGATGAAGATGAATAGAAAACTCAGGTCAAGATACAAATTACTGTCAAATAATGAAATCTGAAAACATGTAATCTATACCTCCATAAAAGTCTTCAATTCGTGCTAGTTACAGAGAAACACTGGTATAACTCCGGGATTGGATCCAGCAATTCTTGAACAAATCTACACTACAAACTACTCCTAATTATATTTACGCCTACTCCTATGATAAGAGAGAAAAATAAGTTGTTCTGTGATTTTATGTTTTAGATTCGATTCTTGGGCTTTTTGTCAATTCAGCCCCTGTCTTCGCTATTTTCTGAATTTAATGGGTCTTGTCTGGTTTATTTGTAAACCCATTCCCTTATTTTTCGAGTTTCCCCAGTTTAGGCTATTTGGGCTCTTTAATTCGAAAGCCCAAATTATTTTATGGTGTAAACAAATGCCCCCCTAATATAATGAACGTTTCGAGTTCATGTGTATTAAAAAACTCGTCTCGAACAGGCATCTTCCTTTTCACTTTCTCGAAGAAAAGAGCTATCTTGTCATACATCTCGAAATTTGTTTTCTCTCGAAACATTCATCTTCCTCGCTTACACTCTTTTAATTGCGGCTTCCCATACTTTTTCTAGCTTAGTCGAGCGAGCTGCTCGAGCAGCCAGCTTCGAGTCAATAGTTAAGGTCGAGCGGGTCAGGTGCTTGAGTGATGATTTGAGGTATATATATGAGTTATGTTGAGTGACATTGAATATACATACATATTCATATTATATATATATATGCATATAACAAAGAAAAAGTAATGTTGAAGTTGAAGTGTTAATGAATCAGCAATGATGAATTAAATGAAAAGAAAAAGTAAAGAACGACAAATGCTCGATTGGTAAGCTTAGGAAGACTGATTTCGATTTCGATTTCGATTTCGATTTCCATACAATGTGGAAAATAGTTTCGGTTATATGGCCCAAGTTTCGATTATATAGCCCATTACAATCGAAACCTTTAACCACCGAATAGATATATTAACAAAGCTTGACACATTTGACTAAAAAGTCAAATCAGGAGCATATTTCCAAACTTTCACCATTCCTTTTTCCTTATTACTCCTTGATGATAATTACAGCTGGAAAGAAATTATTTCCTTTTATCACCACCATAAATATCTTATTTTGACAGCTTTTTGCTTTTTCCCCTCTTCTCATAAGAAGAAAACACAAACACGAAACAAAACATCAGAAGAAGAAGACGAAGCAGAAATGGTGAAAGATAGTAAGATCGGAATAGCCATGGATTTCTCGAAGAACAGCACGGCGGCGCTGCAATGATTGATCGATAGTCTAGCCGATAAAGGTGACACTTTCTGCATCCCCCACATCAAATCTAACCATGTCGACGAGTCTCGCACTCAGCTCTGGTCTAAATCTGGTTCTAATTTCGAAAAGGCACTCAAGAATGGCAAGACCCCACGAGCAGCGAATATGTATTATGTAGTATCTCGAACATGTTATGCTTCGAGCATTTAGTTTAGTATCTCGAGAATGGACTCCCATTATGTTTTTTTTTTTTCGAGCATGCTTAATTCTGAAGGTGGCTCTTTCGAGCATGCTTGATTTCGAGCCTTACTGATTTCGAGCATGCTTGATTTCGAGCATCACTTGATCTCGAGTCATGCTTGATTTCGAACCTTACTTGATCTCGAGCATCACTTGATTTCGAATATACTTGATCTCGAACATGACATTTTCGAGCAAGACCATATTCGATGTCTTTTCTTTCGAGTACCTCAAGTTTCGAGCAAGATGGCATTTCGAGTACACTAAATTTCGATATCATAGTTTTTCGAGTCCTCTTATTTTTGAACACATCTTTTTCGAGAACATCATATTTTGAAATTGTAATATTTCGAGTATACTCATTTTGAGCACATGGTGTTTCGATTATGCCTCATTTCGAGCACATAGTATTTCGAGTGTGCCTTATCTCAAGCATGCAAATTTCGTTGGCCCATCTTGCCCCCTGCATATGGTACTTGAATATTATTCGGGAACGTGGGAATTCTTTGACCCCTGGATGGGTTCGCAAACCCATGGTTTCCCATCGGGAAAAGAGTGTTTGAAACTCCCGGATAAGTCAGCATTTGATAAGTATTTATTTGATTTACTCCTGGTTGCCCCCCAGGATTTTGTTGGTTTACAAAATTTTGTTCCCCGAGGGGTATAGAATTCTAAGTTTGGCCAACCTAGAATTGAACATTTCAAACTCGAGTATCTCGAGGACAACCTACAGGAATTTCGTTCGAGTTCACGTGTCTAGTTCGAATCCTAGGTTTGGTCGACACTAACTGAGATACTTTTCTAGGAAACATTATGTTGACTTATTAAAGGCTCGAGCCCCAAAACTGCTTGCGTGTTTATCATATTCGAAAAAGCGTCACAAGTTTGGTTGCAGATTTCACCCAATTCTGTAATCACTCGAGTAACTTATCAAGCCAGCCCATCTCGAGCACTTACCGCAATATCTTGTACGATTGCCGTAAATATTCGGGCGGACTCTTGTGCCAGTGCTTGATATTAATCATTGAATTCTCTCCTTTGATCTTCTCGAGCATCTGCTAGAGTTTGTTTCATAAGTTGAACAAATTGTTCATACATTTTGTCCGCTCTGACTTTATTTTTCGTCACCGGCTGGATATCCAAATCCTCGGTGCAGTCATCACGAGTGAACTCGTCTGTCATTATCGGTCTTGCAGAATGACTTAAATGATCTCGAAAAATTGATTTTACAGGAACCAACTCCCACTGTGGTCGCCAAAACTTGTTTCGTAAAAAAAACAATCTAGACTAGGGAAGGATTTCGAATAGTCGTTCCAAGCCCGTGATAATTCTCCACTTAGAATTATCTTTCAACCCCCGCGCTCGAGTTCGATACGCTAGACGGTGGTTCAGAATTTAACACTTCGATGTGTTGTTTAAATTAGTTGTTCGGACCGCAATTGATGAAAATATGTATCTTCTTCGAATGATACAATAATACTAAAAGAACAATTCAAGTACAGGTAAGAATTATTTCTCTGATACTTAAATCTGACACAAAATAATTCTATACCTACGTGAGAATCTTCTTTTCTTAAAACGATGAAGATGAATAGAAAACTCAGGTCAAGATACAAATTACTGTCAAATAATGAAATCTGAAAACATGTAATCTATACCTCCATAAAAGTCTTCAATTCGTGCTAGTTACAGAGAAACACTGGTATAACTCCGGGATTGGATCCAGCAATTCTTGAACAAATCTACACTACAAACTACTCCTAATTATATTTACGCCTACTCCTATGATAAGAGAGAAAAATAAGTTGTTCTGTGATTTTATGTTTTAGATTCGATTCTTGGGCTTTTTGTCAATTCAGCCCCTGTCTTCGCTATTTTCTGAATTTAATGGGTCTTGTCTGGTTTATTTGTAAACCCATTCCCTTATTTTTCGAGTTTCCCCAGTTTAGGCTATTTGGGCTCTTTAATTCGAAAGCCCAAATTATTTTATGGTGTAAACACACTTTTCAGTGTTTCCAAATGTTGTTCATCATCAGATAAGCAAACATCATCTATTCCTACAGCAGAAGAACTCATATTACCATGTACATTACCTATTGTTCCCTATTAGGGATGGTAGGCATTAGAGCACGAAGAATAATCAAGAAACAATAATATCTAAGCCTAAACATGAAGATAAACAACACGAGGGTTTAACGTAGTTCGACATAACTTGCCCACATCCACGAGCCAACCTAGACTACATCTTTATTTCTCAATGAGTACATCCATGTTTACAAGAGTGAGTTTTTATATTTATAATGGTGGAGAAGTTTAAAACCCTAACAAATTAAGAAAACAATCCTAAACAATTAGGGAATAATTCCTAACACAATAGGAAACAATTTCAATCAAAGTAGGACTCAAGACATGTCAAAATAAGGAAAAACCACGTCTAACTTATGCCTACAGTTCGCTACCCGCGCCTAGGCGCCGAACCTGCCAAACTATCCCAGCCTTTCTGCAGGCTGCGCCCTTGGTCGCGCCTGGTCGCAGTCTTCAGCTTGTGTTCTCCATCTCCGAATTCTTTCTTCCTTTTGTGTTCCCGGTCAATCCCGACACTTCTTGGCTCTATTTTGGCTCCTCTTCTTGACCCTATTTTGATCCGACTCCACCAAACCCATCAATCTTCCACTTGGAGATTGATTAAAATAACCCAAACTTAAACTTGAACCACCACTTCACTTTTTCTAAGTGAACCTTAGTCTAGCCGACCCAACCTCAAACCCAATGGAGATCAAACCCCGAGACCTTTCTATCTCTCGTCAATTCATTTGTCCTCTAGTGTCACCCACTTGACGAACTCTCTCTGTGAACATCGTTCCCCCTTTTGAACACTTGCCACTACCTTATTCTTTTGGTGATCAGCCAACTCCTGAATACCGTGGCATATCCATCTTAGTCTAACTGATCCTCGGATATAGGTTACTCTAAAACCCGAACATGTCACACTCAAACTCCTCGGTCTACCCATCCACTGACATCTTTTCACCAAGGACTTTTCTAACGACAATCTTGGATCCCTCATATATCTATTCTCTGTCCCTGCATGAGCTAAGTCTGATCCATTTGCCAACTCAGTTTTTCAATGGCTAACTCGGGCCACTGACATATTTGTTCGAGCTCCCACTCCACGAGCTAAGTCACATCCCTCTGCCAATAAACTTGTTGCTCTGCGAACCTACCTGCCCGGTTTTCGCATCCTGCCACCATGACTTCTGACTCCACGGTCAACCCCTCCCGGCACCGCTTTCTGTCCTCATGGTTTCTCTCTACGTGGTCATGTCTCCACAACCCTGTCCTCTGGTCTCTCGACTACACGACTCTACCCTTTCGGTTACCGATTCTATCATACTGACCTCTGGCTCGATGGATTTGCTTTCTTGGCACCGTAACTCTGCCCCCTCGATCTAGCAACTCATTCGCTCCCTCTTGGTAACACGAATTTGCTTTCCGACCTCTGACTCTACTGATCTGCCTATGGTTCCGCAATTGCTCCCACTGGCTTCGTGTTCTACTCACCTGGTAACGCAAACCTGCCTCTGCTGCTGCGAATCTGCATATCTGCTGGCACCACGATTTTCCAACGTTTTCTCGTTAACGTTCAACGGGATTACTCTTCTTTGGTTGACGATCTACCCGATCTTATCCTCCTCTGTCATCTTCTCCAGCTTCACCACGACCTCAATGCGTGCTTCTCTGCAACAAAATTGCCGAGCTTGATTATTCTTCCATTTCCTACCATCATTCCCATGACGAAATCCGTGTTTAGCCAAAAACAGTTCCCCATAGATCTAGATTTAAGACGCGCATTTTCTAAATCTACAACCTATGGCTCTGATACCAGTTGTTTGGGATGGTAAGCATCAGAGCATGAAGAATAATCAAGAAACAATAATATCTAAGCCTAAACATGAAGATAAACAACACAAGGATTTAACGTGGTTCGGCATAACTTGCCTACATCCACGAGCCAACCTAGACTACATCTTTATATCTCAATGAGTACATCCATGTTTACAAGAGTGAGTTCTTATATTTATAATGGTGGAGAAGTCTAAAACCCTAACAAATTAGGAAAACAATCCTAAACAACTAAGGAATAATACCTAACATAATAGGAAACAATTCCAATCAAAGTAAGACTCAAGACATGCCACGATAAGGAAAAACTGCGTCTATCTTATGCCTACAGTTCGCTACCCGCGCCTAGGCGTCGAACCGGCCAAACTATCCCAGCTTTTCTGCATGTCGTGCCTAGGCGCCAGTCAGGCTGCGCCTAGGCACCACTGTGGCTGAGCCTGGGTGCCGTCTTCAACTTGTGTTCTCCAGCTCCTAATTCCTTCTTCCTTTTGCAATCCTGGTCAACCTCGACCCTTCTTGGCTCTATTTTGGCTCCTCTTCTTGACCCTATTTTGATCCGACTCCAACAAATCCATCATTTTCAAGTTTTATACTCCCGATGAACTAAAATTCGGACGGATATCAGGTAAAGCTGAAGAAGATTGAAGGCGTGGAGTTGGAGGACGAATATCTCCACCAATAAGGCCTCCTGTGCTCGGATTAAGGTCCAAATGGTCATTACAAGGATAAGAAAAATGATATCGAGCAATCATGTTCACTAAGGTTGTATTTGGATCAAAGGATTTGGATTAGAGGAATGAATTTAAAGAAAATATTTCTAACTACTCCCATATGATTTGTAAAATAGTTCAAAATGAGTTCGAAATGATTATAAATCCATTAGAACTTGAAATAATCCACAATAGCACAATGAATTTATTGATAAATTTGAAATCAATGACTTTCAAATCTTCAATTCAAACACAACGTATGATGTTTAGGACACAATTTCCAAAGTTGTGTATACTTTTTTCCGAAGCAGCCTAAAGGTCATGTTTGAACTGAAGAAGTTGAAAGTCGTAAATTTTTAATAATTTCAAGTTACAATGAATTTCAAATCCTATACTCATTTTCAACTATTTTGTGGATTTAGATACACATAATTTGAACACATTAGAAAATCTTTACTCAAATCCTTCCATCCAAGCAATACCCTAAATGATCATAATATCCCAACTCTTGGGCTGGAATATATATATATATCATGGCTTTTATCACTTCAAGAAAACGTTGGATTAGCATAGATTAATAAAATGTCTATAATGATCATACAAAAGTGAAAGAGGCTAAAGGAAATTACCTGCACGATTGATGGCATTGCTGATGGGTGGTCTAGAGGGAGCGCTTGAGAAAAGATCCGCTACATTCTGTACAACTTGAACAGGTGGAACTGCAATGTTTTGACTGGAGACATTGCAAAATCCCATAGAATGTGGCAGGGCTTGCTGCTGCACGACATGTACGGTTGAACGTGCGATCTGTGGGCTGGGCCAAGGAGCAGGTTGTCTATTAGAGGCTCCTGCTGGTAGTCTTATTGAATGTTGCAGTGGTAGCTGATGCAGATCCTGCATGAACTGATGGAATGCCTGCGCATGAAAACAAGTGTTATTTCAGTGTTATCTTGAGTTGATATGTATATTTTGTATATACACGCCATTAGTTACTCAAGGATACGAAAAGGTCAGCTAAACATCAATCACATTTCGTGGAGCAGTTTACAGTAATCTCGTGTTCCGTCACAAGACATGTTACAAAAATTTGGATTGAGCGGTTGTCGACCAGTTGACACTCCCATGGAATAAAGCCATCACCTTGCTTTGTCCGATAGTGATTTGGTTGAAGACGATGCTTCTTATTGATGCCTCGTGGGACGCCTCATATGTCTTACTATTACACGGCCCGACATTTCATATGCAGCTCATGTCTTGTCTCAATTTGCTCAAGCTCCATGCAAAGAACACTTTGAGGCGGCCCTGCGGCGTTGTGCGTTATATTAAAGGATATCCGGGCCAAGGGATATAACTTCATGCTGATAATGATTTGCAGCTACGCGCTTTCTGCGATTCCGATTGGGTGGGTTGCCCAATTACCTCTCATTCCATTACCAGTTATTTCATTATGTTAGGTCAGTCGCCCATCTCATGGAAAACTAATAAGCAAACTACCGTCTCATGTTCCTCCGCAGAGACGGAGTATCGGCCAATGGCAGCAACAACAAGTGAGCTACTTTGGCTCAAGTCATTTTTGGCAACGTTGGATATCTCTCATTCCGGCACCATGACACTCTTTTATGATAGCCAATCTGCTATCCACATTGCAACTAATTCGATGTTTCATGAGCTGACCAAGCACATCGAGATCGATTGCCATTTTATTAGGGACCAAGTTCAACCTGACGTCATCCTCACCAAGCATGTACGTTCGAATTCTAAGCTGGCGAACACTATACTAAAGCGCTTGGTCGTTCTCTGTTCTTTTATTTACTTAGCAAGTTGGGCATTTACGATTTGCTTGCGCCAACTTGAGGGGGAGTATTGTAATTTTGTAATTTAATTTAGTTACCTTGTATAGGTGGTTTCCTTCTTTGTTTAGGTCTCTTGTAGTACTTATATTTTCTTGTATTCCTCTGCTGGGTTAAGGCTTTATACGCAATTCAAAATATTTCCTGAAAACTCTACTGCACTTCTTTAGAACAAGATTTGAGGTTGAAGATGATGAGTAGCTAATTTTTGTATTTAGGGTACTCTAATATTGGAGAAGATGAGACTCTTTGGGGATGATATTTGCTATAATAGAAAAAATGGCTGAAATCCATATTTTTGGCTCCAAAATCTTCATTTTTGGAGGGAAAATTGACCATCTGTTAACTATTGGACGGAGGAGTCAACGGAAAGACCAAAATTGATGAAATCAAGATAATTTAGGGGTCAACTGGATGAGTCCGAAATCTAGGAGATCAAAATCGATTTTAATGTATAAGTAAGGGACGAAAAATGGGTTTTCCCCCCCATAATACTAGGGTGTAGGGCAACGAATACCTTAAACTTAAATCTATAAATATGTTTTTTCACAACTCAAAGTTCATAAATAATTCAACAATATTGTTTCTAATTTAAAAAGACAAATTTAAACATGGGGTTCATAATATGATGATGCCCACGAGGTCTTCACCAACTCGAAATTGCCCATTATCCTCTTGCTCGACTAAATCCTCTGTAAATGGTTAATATTATGGTATGAGCTGAAAATCAACCACTAAGTAGTTCAAACACTTTCATCAATTTTGAGCGTGTAATACTTATAGTTTATATAAAACAGAATATAATCTCAATTGCAATTTCTAGAAAAACATTGCATTTGCCGTGAAGAAACAAAAAGACTAGTTTACTAAAGCATACATTTAGTATGTGATCACTTTTTCATAAAGCAGACAAGTAACATATCAAAATCTTCAAAACTTTTAGCATTAAACAAAATCCAAATTATTTATTTTCAACCAATTATTTAAGGCCCATGACCTTCTCAGAACCCTAATCAAAGTAAACGTGACCAAGCCTTAGATGTTTATCCAACTAGGTAGTTAGGTTTGATATTTCCTTTCATAGAAATGTCTGTAGTTGTTTTACCCACTAGATACACCAAGTGTTCGGACACTACTATGACCGCCTGCATGAGGGCCCTAGCTGTTTATCGTGCTAGGTATGGCATATATTTGGACACTGTCAAGAACGGGTCCAGGATTAATCTCTTGGGGGGCCGAAGCTTAAATTAATTTTTTTTAACAATATTTATGAATATATGTTTAAACTTATTTTAGTTTTAAAAGATAAATAAAATAACAATTATCATGTTAAGAAAAACAAAATAAAATTTCAATAAGCTTATAGTAGTTTCGAAATATAAAGAAATTCTTCAAAAAATTTATCGAAATTTATATTATATTTTAACTAGTTTTTAACCCGTACATAACAATTATAGATTATGATTATATTATCTTAGAAAAATTACTCAATAAACAAATACATTCAATTATAAATAATTAATACAAAAAATAAAGTTATTATTTACTAAAAAACATGTAATTTTCTACACTAAAAAATAATATGTAATTTTCTACACTAAAAAATAATACATGTAATTTTCTACACTAAAAAATAAAGTTATTATTTACTAAAACTTTTTTAAAATTATAAGATAATATAAGACGATTAATTCATACCTTGTATTGGATAAACTCTAAATAATCGAATAATGATCGATTTTTTCTTGTCTTTAGATGTATTGATGTCTTGTATATTTTTCCTTTTCAACAATCCCTTTTTATAGTTTCTTTTCTATAGTTTTTTGGGAAATTATATTGTTAATTTTAATTCTAATATGTTTAGAAGAGAAGTTTAAAAGAAAAAGTCTTTATCAATTCTTATCCTAATAAGTATACAATACAAGTTCAAAAACAAAATTAAAATTATTGTCACTCCACCTTTCCTTTTTATGGTAATTGCCCTTTGTATGGTAATTGCCTTATGATAAGTGAGAAGGAACCTTGCACTTTGATAAAAAAAAAAAAAAGGAATCTTGCACTTAAAATTGTTACAGGGGTTTAAAAATAAAAATTGCATTATGGAAAGGGTGGGAATCGAATCATGCCCCTTGCTAGTGCAACAATCTTACACCCAAGCCCTTCACCAACTCTGCCAAAGCTTCTTTTATGTTTTATACGGAACAAATATTATATTGATGTGGGGGGCCATATTATAAAATCATAACTCACTTATAGGAAAATTTTAAAATTTCGGGCCCCGGCCCTCCCCTAAATCCGTCCCTGGACAATGTATATCTAAAGCCCTAATAAAGGTCCTAACTCATTGCTATTGATAATTTTCCAATTATTTAGAGCACAATAATTTAATCATGAATATCAAAAAATGATTTTTCAATTTAATTTGCAAACAAGAGATCACATGATAATAGTTTACATAACCAAAAACCTTAATCATATAGCACGTTAACGGATAACTCAGGTCGTAGCCTGACGCGGCCAAAAGCTACTGAAGGTGTCGCACCGCAACTAGTTTTTTGTTAGGTTGCGTCGCGACCAACGGAGTTTTCGAAGCAGTTTTTGACGGATTTAGTGTTCTATTCTTGGTAGGATTTGTTTATTTTGTTGAGTAGGTTTAGAGTCCTTCCTGTTGGTGAATCTAATCACTCGAATTCAGAACAGAAAAGAGATGAAAAGAATATATCGAGGCAAGAGAAACTCTCTATTCTTAACGCTAAATTGCCCCGTCTTGGTGGTATGAGTTGATGCAACAAACATCCCAAGACACAATAATATCGTTCAGATATAGAACCACTTAGGGATGAAAGATGAACCAAACTACTCAATACTTGACTCGAGCTCGTTCGCTAAAAGCTCGTTTGAGCTCGGTTCGTTAGCGTATCAAACCAAACTTAAACAATTTTTTGTGTTTGATAAGTTTTAAAACTCGGCTCGATTAGTAACAATTGATAAAAACATGTATTAAAAAGTCAAACTACTCGAGCTCGACTCGTGTTCGGCTCGATTAAAGCTCGTTTGAACTCGGCTCGATTAACAATCAAACAAACTCAAACATAAATTTTGAAGCTCGATTATAATTCAAACAAGCTTGAACAACAACTCGTTCGGCTCGACTTGACTCATTTACACCCCTAAAAGGCTAGAACCACTTCTAATATCTGAACCCTCGAACTTCGATTGCTATGAACTCTTAAAGAAGAAGAAGAGATAGGAGATGAAATGCAGAAAGTGATTTCTGTTTTGGGTGTGTTTTGATTCAGTGTTAGGGACGCCTTTATATAGGCAAAAAGTTACTGAATTTTGAAAATCAGAAATAAATTCTGACATTAGTACATAATACATTTTGTATCAGCATAAACGTTTCAGCTGAATGTTTGACTGAAAGTCAAACGGTTGACTCTACAACTTTTAAATTTTTGCTTCTAGAATGTCTAAAGTCAGATTTAAAATGTAAAAAACGTGGCCGGCCTTTTTATAAAAGTGATTTTCATTCATCAGCGTATTCTCCCACTCATTAAAAAGGAAACTGATGGTTAATTTATGAGAATTTAATTAAATAAATACATATTTTAATTAAATAATTAATTAAATACATATTTTAATTAAATAATTAATTAAATACATATTTTAATTAAATAATTAATTAAACTTTATCCAAAAAATTAATTGTTGAGCCCCTGGACCTGGTCCGGGTCCACTGAAACCCGTGGGTGGGCGAAGGGAGACCCGTAGGAAACCTTAGATCCTCCCTCTATCCCAAAAACTTCTTCACCCCAAAAGGCCAACCCCTTATGCCAAGACAAATGTATATAAAACCATCTTAAACTTTTTTCATGTGGGATAAGCAAGTTTCAAACAACCAACTTTAACACATAATTTCTCATTCGTTTGAAATTCGATTTGAGAAATTCGAAGTGCTAAACATATCTACTTGTTACGTAGATTAATATTATCTCATAATATTTTGTATTCCAGATACTTATGTTGTTCGAATTTCGTCATAAAAAGTGGTGTTCATCACTCTTTTTATAATAACTATTTCCAACACTTCCTCCCTTTTGGTTATAAATAGGAGAATTCATCTTTGTATTATATATCACTTTAAAAGTATCAAACAAATTTCTAGTATAGGCCTCTAGATGTAGCCATGTTTAGCTGGTCCACGTAAATCTTGGATTTATTTTTTCTGCATTTATTTAATGTTCAAATCTTTATGCATATTGATTCCTAGCAACCTTATCATCGCAATATACTTAGTTTGAAGTTGTGTAATGGAACATGATGCCCAATTTTATGAATTTTTCTTTTGTTTGCTTGAAGACTAGTACTGTAGACAATGTCCTACCATAGCATAAAGACGTATATGCTTAAAAACGTTCTTTGTAAGAATGGCCAAACTTAGATGTAATTGGAGTAGCAAAAACTTTTGCTGCATCTCTTCACCCATATTAAGAAACACGAGAAATGATATGGCAAGAATGGTCAGACCTCACAAAAGCTAGACTAACCAAAAAATTGATCGAGCCAACGTAATATAGACTTCAACACAAAAATTTAAAGAAGGATAGACTTTCTTTTGTCTTTATGTAAATTGGGACAATCACTGCGGATTTCACTTGATCCAATAGTCTTACTTATATTATAAGAAAAATAAGGATCGAAGCACCATCTTGACTAAGGGTTCGATTACATAAACACGCACACGTATGTGTATATATATATATTAACCTATCACATAACCTTTTTCGAAGATGATTTTTGTCCCGATTGAATGACATGCTATTTTCAATTTTTCAATTTTCATAGAAAAAGTAAGAGTTATTTTTTAGGGAGTAGAGATATGATGACAAAAGTGTTTTTAGATGAGATTTTTCGGGTAGAAAAAAGTGTAACTGTTAGGTGTGATGTGATATATAGTTTTTTTTTTTGGTATGAAATTGATATGTATGAGTTTTTGTTTTGCAAGAAAATTTAGATATATTTAAGTTAAACTCATTAATTAAGGCATTCAAATATAGTTAAAGTGGATCGTATTTCGCACATGGTGTCATTCCAAATCAAGACATGTGATTATTTTTATGCTCATATTGATATGTTGGCAGATAAAGACCTTTTAGTTGTTGGGTGGACGGTCTAATCATGAATAATAAAAAATCTGATTTTCCTGAAAAAAATCTAAAAAGAATGTCAATCAAACTCATTTCTACTATAGTATTTCTTTAAAGTATTTTTAAGATATGCTAAACAAATACAATTCTAATGAAAAAAATCTTTGAAAAATTGGAAAATGAGAAATAATAAGCCATCCAATTAAGGCCTTTTTCTTTTCCGACTTGGACATAAAAAAGCATTGTTAAAATTTAATTATGCATACTCAAGATCTGTTAATTTAGTGGTATTTATCTTCTATCAACAATATAAATAGATGTTTAACTTTAATAAAGTACAACATATTTGGGCTCAAATGATTTCTTGAGTATAAACCAAATACTAGAAGCGCAAAGCTTCAATTCCGTGTGGCTAAACGCAAACAAAATGAAACGGGCAATTTAGTATAATCAAATGCTGGAGTAACAAACTACGAGCTTAAAACGAAGTATTTGAGAAGTTCTGGTTTTGAATTCAGGCTGTTACCAGGGATTAAAATTTCGTTTCGATGATAAGTTTCGAGTTCTTAAATATAAGAAACGTATCGGAAACATCATGAAAAACTTGAAAAATGTTAGAAACAAGGTAAAAACGGTGAAAAAAGAAGTAAAGAAAGGTTGCTTCCTTTTTTTACTAGAAAAAAATAATAGTTGTGTAAAATATTTATACATCTACATCAATAATCGATCAAATTACACTAATAAATAAAGTGGTAACGTTTGATTCAAGTTTAACATTCACATAACATATAACCAATATTATTTTACTAACTTAAATTATGAAATAAAAAATTCTAAAAGTGTTGTCGTGAAAAAAAATGAAAAGTGGTAATGTTTGATTGAAGTTAAACATTCACAGAACATATAATTGATAAAATTTTAGTAACTTAAATTGTAAAATAAAAAATTCTAAAAGTGTTGTCGTGAAAAAAATAAACATTTAATATGGCTAATACCATGGTTTCAAATTCATCTACAAATTATATGAAAAATCACTTTAATCAATAATACAATAATCTTCATCTTGAGTCGTATGATAAAAAATCGCTTCTTGGTGAAATAAATATTCGTTTGATTGTTAAATTTATTATTCTTCATTTCTTCTTCTTTTCTTTTTTTAACATTTTTCCCTACATTGAGAGATTTGAGAGCTCTGTTGTCTTTGCGATAAAGTAAATCTTTTTGAAAAGAAATTACCAAATTTTCAATGTTTCCATGGAAACCATGGAAACATTGAGAGTTTCCATAGAAACATTAGAAATATTAAGAGTTTCCTAGGAAACAATATAATTTCGAAACTATATGGTGATTTTTTTTCCGTAAGTTGAAAAACAGAAACTTTTCGGATGTTTCGGTGGAAAAGAAAAGAAATTTTGAATCATGACTGCTACAAGTTGTGGCTCTCCTTTCTTTTATGAAGCTAGATAGAGTCTTTATGGCTCAAAATTATGACTATCAACCCATGAGAGGCTAAGCTTTCCTGCTTCTGTGTTTGATTTGTCGAGCTAGATATTTAGAATATCTCCTTTTGTCTTGAATTAAAAAAAGAAGAAGTTAATTATGCATCTTATTGTTATGAATAATTATATGGATGTCCATGTATCCTCCACTACATGATATGATGGATGATAATTTCTCTTCCTCTTTATGTTATAGTGGATGATCATTGCTCTTCCACTACTTGTAAATCCATCTTTTCCATTATGCACTCAATTCGTGAAATAATTGTACCTACTATTTTGTGCCTATAAATAGGACATGAAGTTGTATTGTTAAAACACACCAAAAATCAAAGAAAGAATTCTCCTCTTAATTCTCTAGTCTCTCTACTTTAGAATATTTGTATATATTTTATAATATTTGGAGTTATTTCATAACACGTTATCAGCACGATCGGTCTCAAGATGTTAATCATTTTGAAATTTGGCTAAAGATGTACATGGGGTACTCAACGTATGATGTAAAATCCATTGAGAGATTTTTGTGAGTTATTATGAGTTTGTAAAGAAAATTGATGGACAAGATTTTTAAAACAAAGCAAGAAGAAAAGGTAAAAAAAGGTACGTATATTTCAATATTTAACAAAAATAGAAATATGCAATAATTCTCTTGATGTTTGGAAAGAAGACATATGTATATGTGCATATATATGATTAGTATTATTCTTTTGAATAATCCTATCATGTTGAAAATATTTTAAGAAGTTGAATGATTGTTATGTTATTCATTTTATACTTTGATAATAGTATTATATTGATGAATCTTGAAAAAACTTGACTTTGTGACTCTTGATATTACGAGGAAAAATTATTTTTCTTGGGCGTTAGATGTTGAAATTCATTTTGATGCAAATAACTATACTCAATTCCCTGAAGTGAATGTGTTGAGCAATATATAAATTCATATATGCAAATAATTATACTTCATTCCCTGAAGTGAATGTGTTGAGCAATATATAATTATTTTAATCATGAGTCCCGTCCAACTAGTTCTGCTACATTCCCTGAAGTGAAAGTAGCAGCACATAACTATTTTAATCATTAAAGAAATCATGGACGTGGACGTGGTCGTGGATATGGTTATGAAAATCGTGGTGGTTATTCAAAGAATACATCTTTCCACCAGAAGTGGAAAAATAATGAAGAGAAACATGAAAGTGGCCAAAATAGCAAATTTGTGAAAAATTTATGTTATCGTTGTGGTAGTAAAGGCCATTGGTCATGTACCTGTCGTACACCAAAACATCTTGTTGACCTTTACCAAGAATTGCTAAAAAGTAAAAGAAAGAAAATAGAAACAAATTTTGCTTTTGAAGAAGGCGATTCTGATCATGGCCGATTTTGATGACACTCATTTAGATGTTGCTGATTTCTTTGATGATCCTAATGAAAAAATTGGTCACTTGATTGGAGATTGAAGTGTTCAAAAATAAATTTGTTAAATTTTAATTCTAGTACTTTATAAATAAATATTTAAGTATGTTGTTTTCTTTTTAAGAATGAATTTATTCATAAGATTATCGTTTCTTATATTAAATAATATTGTTTGATATTGATTTATGTCTTTTTATGTTCCAATAAAGAATGAGTATTTACTCTATCAGCAACAACATCAATAATGAAAATATGTCTCGCTGATAGTACAACAACTCACACCATCCTCAAAAATAAAAAAATACTTCTCTTATTTAGTAATGCAAGAAGCCAATGTTAGTACTATATCAGGTAGTACAAAGTTAATTGAAGGCTCCGGCAGAGCTAATATATTGTTACCCGGAGGAACGTAATTTTATATTGATGAAGCATTATATTCTACCAAATCTCAAAGAAATTTACTAAGCTTCAAAGATATCCGCCGAAATGGATATCATATTGAGACAACAAGTGATGGCAATATTGAGTATCTTTACATCACTAATACAATATCTGGTAACAAATGTATATTGAAAAAATTGCCTGCATTTTCCTCCGGTTTGTACTACACGCATATATCTACTATTGAAACATATGTTATCGTAAACCAGAAGTTTGTGAATCAAAATAAGTTTGTTATTTGGCATGACCGGTTGGGCCATCCCGGATCAATTATGATGCGAAAGATAATTGAGAATTCATGTGGTCATCCATTGAAGAGCCAGCAGATTCTTCAATCGAATGATTTCTCATGTGCTGCTTGTTCACAAGGAAAGTTGATTATTCGACCATCAACAACAAAAGTAGGAAGTGAATCTCTTACATTTTTGGAACGTATTCAAGGCGATATTTGTGGACCAATACACCCGTCGTGTGGACCATTTAGATATTTTATGGTTTTAATTGATGCATCAACAAGATGGTCACATGTATCTTTGTTATCAACTCGCAACCTGGCGTTTGCGAGATTGCTTGCTCAATTGATTAGACTACGAGCACATTTTCCTGATTATCCTATTAAGAAGATACGCCTTGATAATGCGGGTGAATTTACTTCCAAAACGTTCAATGACTATTGTATGTCTATTGGAATTGATGTCGAACATCCTGTAGCACGTGTTCATACACAAAACGGTCTAGCAGAATCGTTTATTAAACGTCTGCAGTTAATTGCAAGACCTTTACTTATGAGATCAAAACTTCCTATTTCTTGTTGGGGACATGCTATTTTGCATGCAGCAGCACTTATTCGCATAAGGCCAACAAGTTATCATAAATTCTCCCCATTACACTTGGTTTTTGGTCAGGAACCAAATATTTCCGATCTAAATTTTTTTGGATGTGCGGTATATGTTCCAATTGCTCCACCACAACGCACTAAGATGGGTCCTCAAAGGAAGTTGGGAATATATGTTGGATTCGAGTCTCCATCGATAATAAAGTATCTAGAGCCATTGACTGGCGATTTATTTACGGCTCGATTTGCTGATTGTCATTTTGATGAATCAGATTTCCCAACATTAGGGGGAGAAAATAAGCAGCTGGAAAAGAAAATTAGTTGGAATGAATTATCTTTATATCATCTTGATCCTCGAACAAAACAAAGTGAACTGGAAGTTCAAAAGATAATTCACTTGCAAGGTTTAGCTAACCAACTGCCAGACGCATTTACTGACCTAAAAAAAAAAGTGACTAAGTCACATGTACCAGCTGTTAATGCTCCAGTAAGAATTGTTGTCCCTGAAGGTCAAAGTAATGAGTCTACTGCACGCCTGAAGCGTGGTAGACCTATCGGTTCCAAAGATAGTCATCCTCGAAAAAGAAAAGGAGCTAAGAATCAAGATGGTCTAATCGAGGATAAAATAACTCCAGAAGAGTCCCCAGTCATAACTAATATTTCGGTTCCAGAAGAACCTCAGGTACCTGAAAATTGTGAAAATAATGAGATCTCAATCGATTATGTTATGAACGGGAAACGATGGAATCGAAATGAAGTCAACGTTGATGATAAATTTGCATATAATGTAGCGCTAAATATGATGAATGATAATGAGGATCAAGAACCAAAGTCTATTAATGAATGTCGACAAAGAAATGATTGGACAAAATGGAAAGACGCAATGAGGGCAAAGTTAAACTCGCTTGAACCAACGAAAAGTTTTTGGACCTGTAGTCCGTACACCTGAAGATGTAAAAGTTTTTGGACCTGTAGTCCGTACACCTGAAGATGTAAATTTTTTTTGGACCTGTAGTCCGTACACCTGAAGATGTAAAAGTTTTTGGATCTGTAGTCTGTACACCTGAAGATGTAAAAGTTTTGGACCTGTAGTCCGTACACCTGAAGATGTAAAGCCAGTAGGATACAAATGGGTATTTGTGCGAAAACAAAATGAGAAAAATGAAATTGTAAGATATAAGGCACGTCTTGTTGCCCAAAGGTTTTCGCAACGACCTGGCATAGATTATGAGGAGACTGATTCTCCTGTGGTGGATGCAACTACTTTTCGTTATATAATAAGTCTGGCAGTGCATGAAAAACTTGATTTGCGTCTAATGGATGTTGTTACAGCCTATTTGTATGGCTCGCTTGATAATGATATATATATGAAAATCCCTGAAGGATTTAATATGCCTGAAGCATATAAATCAAGTTCTCGAGAACATTATTCAATTAAATTAAGTAAGTCATTGTATGGACTGAAACAATCTGGACGAATATGGTGTAATCATCTCAGTGAATATTTGTTGAAGGAAGGATATAAGAATGATCAAATTTGTCCTTGTATTTTCATCTGAAAATGAGTTTGTTATAATTATAGTTTATGTTGACGATTTAAATATCGTTGGAACTCCTGAAGAGATTTCAAAAACTGTTAATTGCTTAAAGAAAGAATTTGAGATGAAAGATCTTGGAAGAACAAAATTTTGCCTTGGGTTGCGAATTGAATATTTAAAGAATGGAATTTTTGTATATCAAGACGCTTATATATCAAAGGTGCTAAAACGATTCTATATGGATAAATCACATCCATTGAGCACCCCGATGGTCGTAAGGTCACTAGATGTGAACAAAGATCCTTTTCGACCTCGAGAAAGTGATGAAGAACTACTTGGTCCTGAAGTACCATATCTAAGTGCAATCGGTGCATTAATGTATCTTGCTTGTCACACTCGACCTGATATAGCATTCGCTGTTAATCTATATAGTTCTTCTCCTACACGAAGGCATTGGAATGGGGTTAAACAAATGCTGGATATATGTCTGATCCTCATAATGGTCGTTCACAAACGGGCTATTTATTTACATGTGGTGGCACAGCTATTTCATGGCGATCTATGAAACAAACTATATCGGCCACATCATCTAATCATGCAGAAATCTTGGCTATTCACGAGGCAAGTCGAGAATGTGTTTGGTTAAGATCCATGATTCAACACATTCGAGGGACTTGTGGTTTATCTTCTGGAAAATGATCCCGACGATCTTATATGAAGATAATTCCGCATGTATCGCACAATTGAAAGAATGGTACATTAAAGGAGATTGAACAAAGCATATTTCACCAAAGTTCTTTTTCACTCACGATCTTCAAAACAATGGTGATATCAATGTTCAACAAATCCGTTCCAGAGATAATCTTGCTGATTTGTTCACCAAGGCACTTCCTACAGCAACATTTGAAAAACTAGTCTACAATATTGGCGTGCGTAGACTTAAAGATCTTGACTGATATTATCATGAGGGGGAGATAATACGCGCTGCACTCTTTTTCCCTTAACCAAGGTTTTTCCCACTGGGTTTTCCTGGTAAGGTTTTTAATGAGGCAGCATCTGATTGCGTATTGAAAGAATTATGTACTCTTTTTCCTTCACTAGGTTTTTATCCCACAGGGTTTTTCCTAATAAGGTTTTAACGAGGCATATTCTTAAGTGATGGACATCCAAGGGGGAGTGTTATGAATAATTATATGGATGTCCATGTATCCTCCACTACATGATATGATGGATGATCATTTCTCCTCCTCTTTATGTTATAGTGGATGATCATTGCTCTTCCACTACTTGTAAATCCATCTTTTCCATTATGCACTCAACTCTTGAAATAATTGTACCTACTATTATGTGCCTATAAATAGGACATGAAGTTGTATTGTTAAGACACACCAAAAATCAAAGAAAGAATTCTCCTCTTAATTCTCTAGTCTCTCTACTTTAGAATATTTGTATATATTTTATAATATTTGGAGTTATTTCATAACACTTATGATATATTCATTGTCTAAAAAAGTCCAGCCCAACTAAAGAGCTGCAAATGGGTTTCATTAGAACCGCATAAAGGGGGAAAATCTCATTTTTAGTACAGTAAATGGTCAATAGTTTACTTTTGGTATCATTAATTTAGTAGTCTCACTTTTGATTCAAAAAGTGTTTAAATTTTCTCATTTTGGTACCATTGTTTAGTGAATCTCACTTTTGGTACAAAAGTGTTTAAATTTTCTCACTTTTGGCACCATTGTTTAGTGAATCTCACTTTTGGTACAAAAGTGTTTAAATTTTCTCACTTTTAGACTTTTGGTATCATTAGTTTAGTGAGTCTCACTTTTGGTACAAAAGTGTTTAAATTTTCTCACTTTTGGTACCATTGTTTAGTGAATCTCACTTGTAATTTTGATGGGATAATGTTTGGTTATGTTTTGAGAGTTGATTTTTGAGTGATTTTTTGGTGAGATAGTGTTTGGTACAAAAGTGTTTAAATTTTCTCACTTTTAACACCATTGATTTAGTGAATTTGACTTTTCGTACAAAAGTGTTTTAAGTTTTTTCACTTTTGGTACTTCGTCAAATTTTCAAGTTGTATATTACAATTTGCTATTGAAATTAAACTTTTTCTTAGATTGCTAAATATATTATAATATATATTATATATATATATATAATATGTGAGAGAGAGAAAGTAAGAGAGTGAGAGAGACGTAATGATGATGTTTTTTTTGCTTTTTCTCCAAACGATCAACTCTTAAAAACTAAATGTTGTTACTATTAATTAGACTATAGCTTAATTAGGATATATTTTATTGGGTTTTTGAACTTGAGAACACCCTAAAAAAATAAAAAAGAATTAGGATACATCTTACTGTTCGTAAAACTTGATTTGTAATTTTTATCAACTAAAAACAAAAATTAAAATGCTCTACAGTATATACACACATTGTAGACTATATACTCGACAGTGCGATCTTATAACATAAATTTTGGTGCATCTCGTGTACGAACCATAACTACGATAGTGGAAGGACTTTTAACATAGGAACTACGTTAGACTTGATTCCATTAAAGATACGTAGGCAGCTTGGTTGATCCAATTATAATCTACAATCGATTAGTTTACTTTTGATTCTAATACGAAGTCACTCTTGAGTACAATCGATCCGTAGAATCGACATAAATCAACTCTAATAATTGTTTTTTTTTTTTTGGACTTGGTTTCAATCTTTACGGCATTACGAATCAGAAATTGGAAAAGGAAAAAGACAAAGAGAAGAAAAATCTGAATTTCTAATGAAAGATTTATATCCAACTCTTCGATAGCAAGATTTTTGGACCCAACTAAACTTCAAAATTGTTTTAATTACTGAAAAGGTAATGTCACTTTTAATCCCTCAAGTTTGCTTTTAGAATTATTTTAGTCCCTCTACCTCCAATTGCATCGATATAGTCCCTCAACTCAACAATTTGTTTAAATGTGATTCCTTTGACCAATTTTCGGTCAATTTTGACAAGAAAATTGGTCACATGCTATGCACATATTATTTTGTAAGAGTAAAAGTGTCAATTCAACTTTTAAGTTCCACTTTAGTTCCTCAACTTCAAAAAAAATTTCACTTTAGTAACTCAACTTTAAAAAATTTGTCGATTTATTTCCTCAACTTCAAAAAAATTGTCACTCTGGTCCTTTGGTGTAAAATGCACTGTACATTCCCATCCCAATGCCATTATTGAGCTTATAAAGCTCAACAATGGCTAAGTTTGTATCTTTTTTTGCTTGCCTACCATGGATAGCAAAAAATGGCTAATGTGACATGCTTTTGCTGGATACGGGCTAAGCTTCGATGCTCTTGAATGGATGGAAATCAAAGTAGAAGGTTTTACGATTGTGGAACTATGGGATAAGTTGCTTTACTTTAATTATTTTCAAGTTTTATTCTTCTTTATGTTGTAATTTGATTCAGTTTTGACATTAAAGGATGTCGGAGCTTGCAGATACTTCTCTTGGTTCGACCCCCATGTGTGATCGTTCGAGGGAGGTCATACTGTGACTTTTAAGTCTTATTATGGAGTTGGAGAAGATCCAAAAAACAAAAAAAATAGAACAGGCTTTGAATGATCTTATTGTTGTCTTGAGTACTTTTGTGACTTTTGAGTCTTATTACGGAGTTGGAGAACGTCCAGAAAAAATAGAACAGGCTTTTGATGAGCTTGTTATTATCTTGGTTACTTTTGTTCTTCATGTGGTTGATGGAGTGAAAGATGGTTGAAGTGAAGAGTTTTATATGTTTATGAAATGAAGCTTGTATGAAATCCTTGGAATGAAAAGAAGCTTGTTTAACATTTCCAATATTTTGCATTAGAAGTCAATGCACAAAACATGCACCAACCATACACCAAACTTGCACCAGATATACACCAAACAGTGCATTTCATGCTAAAGGACCAAAGCGACAATTTTTTTTTGAGTTGAGGGATTAAAGTGATGATTTTTTTGAAGTTGAGGGACTAAAGTGGAACTCAAAAGTTGAAATGACTTTTTTACCCTTCATATATGACATGTGCGTGGCACGTGACCAACTTTTCAGTCAAAATTGACCAAAAATTGGCTAGAGGGACCACATTGAAACAAATTGTTGAGTTAAGGGACTCAATCGATGCAATTGGAAGTAGACGGACTAAAATGATTCTAAACGTAAAGTTGAAGACTAAAAGTGACATCAACCGTACTGAAAATTACAAAATGAGATTTCATATTCCGAATCGACCACATTTAGGCCCATAATTCTGCAGCATCTTTTAAACAACAACTAAATAGTTGTAAAGCTATTAGTTATATAAGTTCGTGATTTCTTTTGAATCATATTTCTATTTATCAAGAGCAATAGCTAGACCCTTCAAAAAAAAAAAAAAAGGAGCAATAGCTAGAGTACGTGTCCGAAATTGTTACGCCTACACATACGAAACACGAAGAAACAACATCTATATATCCACGAACCAGAAATTCGAGCCCGACCCATCTCAAATTATCCCATTATCCACAAGAAAAAAAGACAGCAAACAGAAAAGAAAAGAAAAAGAGAGAGGACAAATCTTCTACATAGTTACACATTGCATTTCTGTATATATATAAACAACCAAAAGACCACATTTAGCATCATCAGACTAGGAACAGTGGGAGTCATAGGTAAGGTTAGTTGTTTCACTATGAGTAAAGCTCTTATCTTCCTAGTTAGCATCAAAAACCTGTCCTAGTAATCATCAATGATCACGGGTACGTCTCAAAGTGCTTCCAAATGTTGTTCAACATCAGATAAGCAAACAACATCTATTCCTACAGCAGAAGAATTCATATTACCTTGCAAGTTACCTATTGTTTCCAAGTGGGAAATGCCCGACGAACCAAAACTCGGATAGATTTCAGGTAAAGCTGAAGAAATATGATTACTGGGTAAGCGGGGCCTGTCATCCATGTCCACTAGCAATCCTAGGGCTGATTCAGATGGATTGAGCAGAGCCGGTAGAGGTTCAGGCCTGTTTTGAGAGGTTGATGGCAGCGGCAATGCTGGAGGTAGCAATTGGTGGGGTGAACTTACAGAAATTGATCTGATAGATTGAAGGTGTGGAGCAGCAGAACGAATATCCTCACCGACAAGGCTGCCTCGTTCACTTCCTGTGTGGGGATTAAGGCCCAAATGATTATTTGAGGGATAAGAAAAGTTGTGTAGATTAGTTAGTTGTTAAGCAATCTTGTTCACTAAGGTTGTGTTTGGATTAATGGATTTAGAGGAATTGATTTGAAGGAAGGATTTCAAATTACTCCTAATGATTAGAAAAAGAACTCAAAATGAGTTGAAATCTGTTATAACTTAAAATCATCGGGATGAATTAGTTTATAAATTTGAAATCAATAGCTTCCAAATCCTTCAATCCAAATACAATTCAAGATTTCAAAGTAACAATGAACTTCAAATACTCTGTCCCCATTTTGAACTAATTCATTCACTCATCATAGTGGATTTTTACACATAATTTAAATGCATCCCCGCCCCCAATCCTTCGATCAAGCACTACCTAAATGATCATAATATTCCAACTCTTGGGCTGAAATATATATATATAATGTTTCTCATGGCATATATCACTTTAAAAAAACATGGGATTAGCATAGATCAAATAAAATATCTATAATAATCATACAAAGTGAAAGAGGCCCAAGGGCGTTACCTGCACGACTGGTGGCACTAATGATGGGTGGTATGAAGGGAGCGCCTGAGAAAAGATCCGCTGCATGCTGTACAGCTTGTACAGGTGGAGCTACAACATTTTGATTGGACACATTGCAAAATCCTGTAGAATGTGGAGGGGATTGCTGCTGCAAGACTTCTACGGTTGGAGGTACGATCTGCGGGCCCCGCCAGGGAGCAGGTTGGCTAGCAGAGGCTCCTAGGTGAAGTCTTATTGAATGTTGCAGTGATTGCTGATGCATGAAACTGGGTGGAATACCTGTGCATAAGCAGATTACAATTTTATCCCATGATAGTAAATGCAGATTACAGTTTCACCAATTTTTTCTTTGAGTTGTCAGGATCTATCAACAGGGGTGTGTTGGTAATCTGCTAGACCTTATGACGCTCGTGGTAATTACCCAATAAATGAAGGGGGTGCACATAATTATCCAATTTTTAAATTTAGCCACCAATGAATAAATTTACAAGCCCAACAAAGGTACACATTTTATACTAAGTAAGCGAATTGCATTTCTAAATAAATGATATACCTAGTTGCACTTCTGGGAGCTCAGAAGACATGGCATCGTAACAAGCAATTTTAAAATATTCAGACAATGTTCTATTCAAGAGAACCTTGTTCTGATTTTTGTCAAGTTCAATCTTTTTCGATCCAAATTCTGCTTTAGCATCCTGAAGTTTCGTCTCATATTTATTACGTATTTGAGCAACCTCATTTTCCCAATCCGATTTCAGCTTCGACACCTGTTAAGAAGAAATGTTTTTTTTCCCCACAAACAATGGGTAAAAAAATAAAAAAAAAAGAAACTGAATATTATCAAGGAAGAAATTCAGACACTCACCATATCTTCGTGGCTTTTTCGCAATTGTTCAGCTTCTTTACATATCTTTTCCAATTCATTTGTAAGTGGCTCAAGAAAAAAACAAGAATTCCAAGCAGCTTGATGAGTAGGATCTATTCCCAGTTGTAGAGGAGCTTGATTTGGAAGTTCAGCAGTAACCGTTTGGGACGTTGCCATAGTATCATGGGAAGCACCTTGATCTTCTATAACTGGTGAATCTCGGCCTTCCAGTTCCATACTGGGCCCCACAGCTGTTACAGTGTCAACGTGTTCTGAGGTTGTCATTTCGGTCTGCAAAGCACTTTGAAATTCAGGACTGAGCTGAAAAGTTGTTAAAGTGTCAATTGGTTCGGGGGCAGGAACTTCAGACCGAGAAGTACTTTGATTTTCTACACTTTGCTGAATTTCATCTTGTGGCATCTGTAGCACAATTACTGTTAATTCTGCACCATTACTTACAAAAAATTCTAAAACATATGCAAGAGAAACCAATATATGCATATATTCAAGGGAAAATGGGAATTGGTGGATAGGCCATCACTCCGCGTGAATTTGGCATTGAGAACTCTAAATAAGGCATGCAAATGAATTCTAAGAGAAGATCAAATTCCAGAAACACTTTGTTGAATCCCATGGCAACGGCCCACTATGCTTACAGATGCAAGAAACCAACTAAGAGTTAAAGTGTAACCATGGGTCAAAGTTTCGTTTCATGAATGTGTTTCGAGCTCATATATACTGGAAACTTTTCTGAACATTATGAAAACATAGAAAATTTATATCACTTAAGGAACATGTCCAAAAATCATGAAATAAATAAAAGAGATTACTTTTGTAATTTGGTGTGTATTTTTTTTTGGTCAATCATGGTAAATAATTTTTAATATTATCAATATTCAAAGTCATCATGTGAAGTTTATCCTTATTACAAACAATTAATACTATAATAATTAGAATTAACTATAATGAATATAGTACTTCAAATAGTAATGTTATCAAATACTATTAGGTTTGCAATTTTATATGATACAAGAAATTTATATACAAGTTATTACAAAGAAGAGTTCCGTTAGAATATTAGGAAAAAGTTAAAAGTTGCGGTTGGAAACTCCAAGGTTTAGTGACAAAGAAGTGTTCCGTAGGAAATTGAAGAATTTCGAAACTACACTCTATTTTATTTTCCGTTGACTTAAAAACTTAAAATGTTTCCAAGGTTTCGGTGGAAACATTTGAAAACTTTAATTCATAAGTGCACCTAACATAGAGACAATCTCAAAAAAAAGAATATGAAAAAGAAAGTATAAGAAAGGAAAAGGCACATACTTGCTGTGGCGAAAAGACAGATAAATCCAGGGAAGCTACTGATGGTTCCAACATTTGTCCCATCAAAGATAAACTGCCAGCAGCGGCCTCATCAGTCCCGTCTCTCTGGTTCACTAGAGTATCTGTGCTACCAATCACATCCCCTTCATCGGAAGCATTACTCAATTCGTACGGGTGAACAAAATCCACATTTTCATTAGGTAAAGTTTTGATAACCTCTTGTGGGGTCTCTTTTTCCAGCTCAACTGATCGAATTTCATCACAAACTCTTTCTCCACCATTAACAGATGTATCCCGCTGTGCTACATCATTAGCTTGCACAAATACCTGTTCAAAGTCATTACATGACGTTTGATCCTTATTACAACTAACTAATACAGTAACTAGACTTAACTATAACTATAATGAGTACAGTACCTCAAATAAGTAAGACTACAATACACTTATAGTTTGAAGTAATGTAATATATTATACAAAGAATTTATATGTACGTAAATTAAAAAGAAGAGTTCTTAGAATTTTTGGAAAAGTTAAAAGTTACGGTTGGAAACTGAACGGTTTCGTGGAAAATAAAGGAAAAATAATTGTTTCACAAGAGACTGAAGAATTTCGAAACTACACTATAGTTTAGTTTTTGCTAACTTGAAAATGGAAATTTTTCCAGAGTTTCGGTGGAAATGTTTGGAAACTTTAATCCATAATGCACCTTACATAATTACAATTTCATCAAAAAGAATATGAAAAGAGGGGGGAAAAAAGGAAAGGAAAAAGCACATACTTGCTGAGGCGAAAAGACACCTAGATCTGGGGAAGCCACTAAAGGTTCCAATATTTGTCCCGTCAAAGGTAAACTGCCAGCAGAGGCCTCATCAGTCCCATCTCTCTGGTTCACCAAAGTGTCTGTGCTACCAGTTTCGTCTCCTTTATCAGAAGCATTACTCAATTCAACCGGGCAAACAAAATCCACATTTTCATTAGGAACAATTTCAAGAACCCCTTCTGGAACCTCTTTGTCCAACTCAACTAATCGAATTTCATTATAAACCCTTTCTTCGACACTAAGAGATGTATCGGGCCATGCCACATCATTAGCTTGTACAAATACACTTTTACTTGGATTTTGGTCCTCTATATGTGTACTCATCTCTGAGCATCCAGCCTCACCCTCAGATTGAGAAGGAACTGACCGGGCCCCATCGAGAGTCCTTACTTCACTAGAGCAGCAAGCTTTTGCTTCAGTGGGCCAATGAGCCACCTTTTCTCTCTCCACGTTCCTACCAGCTATTTGCTGAATTTCATGTTGTGGCACCTGTAGCACAATAATTTGTTATTTCTGCAGCATTATTCATACAAAATTCTAAAAACTATGCAAAAGAAACTACTAAATCAATAATCGAGGGAAAACTGAAGGCTTTGGTGGAAAATTTAGGAAAAGGAAGTGTTTTGCAGGACATTAAAGAATTTCGGAACTACACTAAGAATATGCCAAAAAAAAAAAAAGAAAGTGAAGGAAAAGGTATGTACTTGCTGTGACGAAAAGACACATGGATCCGGGGAAGCTACTGAGGGTCCCAATATTTGTCCTGTCAATGGTAAACTGCCAGGAGCGCCCTCATCAGTCCCATCTCTGCGGTTCACCAAAGTGTCCGTGCTACCAATTTCATCCTCCTTATCAGAAGCATTACCCAATTCCACTGGGCAAACAAAATCAACACTTTCATTGGGGACAATGTCGATAGCCTCTTCTGGGATCTCTTTGTCCAGCTCAACTGATCGAATTTCATCACAAGCTCTTTCTTCAACATTAAGAGATGTATCGGTCTGCCCCACATCATTAGCTTGAGAAAATACGCTTTTACTTCGATTTTGATCCTCTGCATGTGTACTCGGCTCTGAGCATCCAGCATCATCCTCTGATTGAGATTGAAGTGACCGAGCCCCACCAACAGCCCTTAGTTCACTAGAGCAGCAAGCTTTTGCTTCATCCAACCAATGAGCCGCCTTTTGTCTCTCCATGTCCCTAGCAGCTATTTGCTTTGCCTCAAGCTCTTTGAGCTGCAAGTCTTTTAAGAGATTGTGCTCTTCCATTTTCTTCGCGAAATTATCATCCAATATTTTGAGTCTCTTTGAGCATTGACTGTGTATAGACCGAACAATGGCCATTTCCACTTCATGATCATTCTCCAGTTTCAATCTTTTCTCCTCCCAAATTCGATAAAACTCCTTAATTTCCTCACGCTGTTTCCTAATGAGTTTTTTCATTCGCTTGTCACATCTTTTCTTTACCTCCTTAATCTCGTTATCTATTTCACTCCCAGCACAATGCTCTTCATTGGAAAAGTTTTCTCCGACCTTCACACTCACGTTATGCAGTTTACTTGTTGGAAACTGAGACCCCCCTTCATTAACATCAGATGTATCTTTGCTGATGTCTTCTTCTCTGACTGAGTCAATAGTGTTCTCTGAACACTGCAAATATATCGGCTTCAAAAGTCGCATCTTTGAATAAACTGCGTGAACTTGTTCTTCTGTGCATTGATAATTCAGAAGATGTTTTGTTTGCACGAGTGATTCCTTCTTATCAAGTTTCTGTTTCGAGATTGATGCAGCAATCCAACACTGGCATGGTAAAAGTATGACTAGATTAGTAAAAGTCCGCAAATCCATGGCATATCTTTTTTCCACACTGATTAAAATAAAAGAATAGATACAGAAATGGAGAACATGCCATTGACTTATATGTTGAACTAAAGAGTCTAATGACAGATACTAAGGAAAAGGCGGACATTGGTGTGACACGTTAATATTCTGTCCTCAACCAAGCCTGCCGTGTAAATCATAATTGGAGCACACGACACTTAAAACAGAATTTGCCAGTACAACCCAAAAAAGAATTGAAATATAATATGGAAAGGAAATTTTAAATTTTATCTGAACATAAAATTAAAAGTTATTCAGACCGACGAGCAAGCATGGAGGAGAGGCTAATATCTATTTGGTTATCATTTATACATTTTTGGTCTTATTTTTAACACTGTTCCAATGTTTGATTAGAGGTTAAGTGCGAATGTAAGAAGTAGATTCATCATTTAATTTGAATGCTTTCCTTTTTCCACTCAGGGCCAATACCACAACATCAAGTTCACTCTTCTGAAACACAGTTTCTATATAAAAAGCAAAAAGGAAAAAAAAAATACTGGGCATTATATTAGGGCGTCACGTGGAAAACAGATTTTGGAACATAATTTTTGTTCTCCTAAAGCTGAATTGCTTATCTCACACACTTCCAGTGGAATCCAAATTATGGAGCTAGGTAAAGACGAGATACTCAACAGAAATAGAAAACGAGTACAGAAAGACACATAACAAAAGAGGCTCACACGACTCATGCCAACCCCCACATCTTTATGCGCACTCACTGATACACAAAACACATGCACAGAGTCACAGACATACATAAAATGTAGTTTGTTGAATATTTTAAGCATACAAATAAGTGCAAAACAAATCACGAGAAGAAGAAACTCCAAATCTTACAAGGCAGCAAACACAATTTTGTAAATAAAAGCAAGCACAAATGATCAGCGACTAGGTAATGAATGTTGCAAACAGAGAAGTAAGCCTGCCTTATGGATTGGATTTTTGCGACAAAATCTTAATTTGGAAAAAATAACATTACAAGGAGCTATATTAAATGCAGAGCCATCATGAACCATTAGTCTGTAAGGAAGGAGGAAATTCTTTTTATAGGCTGCTCCAGCCTATTAGGAACCGGAATCTAGGTAATTATGGGTAAATTACATAAACACCCCCATGCGTAAGACTCTAATTATGAAAAACACCCCGAGGTTTAAGAACTTATCATAATCCCCCATGTAAAAGCATATCACAATTTCATCCTCTGTTAGTAGAAAGCATATTACACTTTCAACCCCTGTTTTACAAGTTGTAAGGATCTGATCTATCAGGGGTGTCTTGGTAATTTGTAAAACCTCAGTGTCCTCGTGGTAAATATCTAATAAGTAGGGGGTGTGCATGTCATTATTCCCTAGAAAATAAAATAAAAAATATCTGAATGATGGGTCCTTAACTCAGGAGGAAGAACTGGAACTCCTTTCCCTGGAAATTACTTTCTAGTAAACCATATCTCAATGGTCCATCATTATCAAACCATATACAAATCCAAAATTTGAACAGGAAATGCCATATCAAGAACTTGAGCATCTCAGTCGAAACAGAAGTCTCATTATCATATTATTGGATAGAGAGGATTCAAATAAAAAATAGCATAAGCTACACCCAAGCTTGAATGATACTGCCATTATATCTTAATTTATTTGGGTTCTACGTGTGTGTTTAGGCCGAGAGAAAACTGACCACTGATATTTGGAAAGCCTGCAGTCGCTGCTGAATTGCTCCAGAAATCTTCTCGTGTTCCAGTGACATCTTCCTCATTTGAGGCTGCTTATATGTAATAAATTTTGATCTCATGATGAAGATCGTAGACTTGACAAATAAAATAGTTTTTCTTTCCTGTTAGGGCTGTAAACGAGCCGATCGAGCCGAGCCTCAGGCTCTCGCTGTTCCGAGTGCTCAAACAGCCTCTTAGGGCTGTTCATTTGAGGCTCACGATGAAGGAAAATAAAATAAATATATCTGCTTTTTGCTTATATAGTAATAAAATGCAATATATTTAGAAAATAGAGGAGGGTGTCGTGAAAACATGATTTCATTAAATATTTATGATCTCATCAAAGCACAATGACTAGATGAGCATTATTACGAAAGTAAAAGCTCACGAATGCTTAGATAATAGCTATCAACTCACGAAAAAGCTGAGCTCAAAGCTAAATATCGAGTTTCCAGTTCTTTCATTTCTGTAATTGTCTACTAAATAAAAGAAAATAAAGAAACTCGGCCAAAAATAAAAAAAAAATAGAAAAATGATATAAAAATCCACTGGGAACAGATAAGTTAACAATGAGCCCTCAGCCCCAATACAAGTTGACATTCTCTGCTCTGGAAATGTTCCTATGCCCGTAAGTAAGAAGGAAAAAGAAAGATGTATACCGAAAATTTAAGAGTTTGACATAGTCTTGTCATTACTCCTTGCAGAGAGTTATGGTAGCTCTTCTGCTCATCAGCTAATGATTTTCTTTCCTCTGATCCACATTTTTCAACTTCAGCACTGGGTGAGCTTCGACCAGACTTGTCATCTGGATTATTGTTCAATGTGACGCCTTCTCTTTCAGACAAGGGAGATTGATTATGGGGAATGCTTCTAGAAAGCCCTGCATCACCATCACAAAATTTAGGTAACCTAGTGCATTAAGTTATCTGTGTCTCCAACAAACAGAGTATACTTGGCCACACACGATTCGCCAAACCCAACTAATCACATGACAAATGTGATTACACATGCCTTTGTGAATGGCTCGGGTCGGTCTAGCTAGAATTTCCCACAAGAGACAACAGAATCCAGTAAGCTGAGGACAATTACTGATAACTGCCATCTCATCAGGTGGAGAACTGAGATTCTCTCATAACATCTAGGATAGTTACATGCACCCAATTACTTACTACGAGCCCTGAGGTTTTACAAATTACAAAGATGAGATCCTGACAACTCAAAGAACAGGGGATGAAATTGTAATCTGCTTTTTACCGAGGAGTGAAATTGTAATATGCTTTTACTGGTAGGGGAAGTTATAGTAATTTCTCAAAATTTTGGAGTGTTTTTCATAATTAGTCTCACTCTTGAGGTGTCTATGAAATTTACCCTAACATCCATTACCTTCCTTAGAACCAGCTGCTTCAGTCACTTGCTTTTCTAATTCCACTTGAACCGAGGCCGGTCCCACATTTTCGATCACTGCCGTTTTATGTTTCTTTCCCACATCATCATTCTTGGTATTTGATTTGCTAGGTGATCCATCCAAGTATTGAACTCTCTTCCTATTCCGTGGAGATTGCCCTCTTAAATGTTTCCACTTTGGACTTCTTCCATCCAAAAGGTTTCTCCAAAACATATGAGGCTCTTCTCCATCTCTGAACTGAATTTTTGCTTCACCAAGCATCGGTGTATTGGTGCTATAGCTCACAACATTTAATTTTGCTTTTGAAATGGCAAGGTTCGGATCATTATCATCACGGCTTTCAGAAAGTATCAAGTTGAACTCCTTAGTAACTTCATTTAAAAGCGACTTCCCATATATAATGTCTATATCAGGAGAAGTCTCAGCATGATAATTGTCTAATTTGCGGAATAAACGTGTAGCACCCCACATGAGTAGAGAGTCACTTATGGCTCTGCTTGAGGTTTGCAAATTATTATTAAGATTTAGATTTTGCTTTGCAAGGACTAGAGCTCTTTCTTCAACCGTATAGGATGAATATAACCGGAAAACTTTGATCTGGTGATCAACAGTCGAATCAATAGATATCTTTTGCAGTGCTCTCAAATCGTTCTCTGGATTCCAGTCACTATCATATATGACAATAATATCCAATGATGAAAGTTTAATGGTCGAAGTACAAGCACGGTTTTCTAACATTAAAACAAACTTCCCATTTTCCTTGTTGAATCGATTCAAAGCAGCTTGCTTCCTGGAAAGGGTAAGCCCAGCATGAACACGTTCATAAGCATTTTCACCAAATCTATGCCGTAGAAAATCGTCCAATATATCTCCACTTGATACTCCTCCCGAGCCGAGAACCAACTGTCATAAAATAGTCAAAGCAATTGATGTCATAAACCAAGAAAGGTAGATTAACAAAGCTGTAAAACAAAATACCACGCAGGAATAGGTGGGAATAGGAAAAATTACTAAACAGATCCTCAAATAAATTTTTATATCCAAAAAACTCAATAGTTAGGGGTCCATTATATTTTTCTACAAAATCACCCGTAACCTTTTAAATAAAGAATTATCAGTTGTTTTTTATAGAAATATTTTATTTAAAATTTTCAATATGATTTCAATTTTAAACTTGAATAATGAGGTATCTTCTCAAAAATAAAATATATATTACGAAGTTAATTGACATCTTAAATTTGAAAAGACTTGCATAATATATTTAACATTAACAATAAAGCCCTTATTACACAATTTATCAATTTGGAAAATTCAAATTAAAGGTTTTTTTATTTACAAGTGACTAATGCAATTCACTCGTTTGGTATACCTGAAAAAGTATCAGAACTTGTAACCCTCGAGTCTTGACCTCTGTAAGCATTTCATCAAGAAGTCGTAATTTGCCACTTGCTTTTATCCCTATATCCAAAATCTCAGTAGCAAGACGCCTCTCAACAAACACACGTTCTTGCATAGATGAATCCACAAGATAAGGGTGATCACAACACTGTAAAGAAAAGGCACGTAATCAGAATTCAAAACTTGTTAGTTGCACAAACAAGTAGAGATATGAAGTGCTCTTTTTGTAACATAAAGAAGGGAAGTTGATTGGCTTTGCATCTAATACATGGAACAAGGCACCCGTTTTACACGTATCACAAGTCGGGCAAAAGGAGTCACGAGAGATGAGTCTTCAGTATTCCAAGTGACACTAAGAGATAATCTTTGTTCTTGATAAAGTTATAACCCTTTGCTTTAAGACTAATGAAAAATGCTCTAAGAGATACATATTTGGGTGTAATTATATGTCAGACCGAGTCCAATGGTCTGCGTGTGAATTCTGTGTCTATCTCTCTCACACAAGTGTGTGTGGGGACCGCATACAATATGCCTTACTGTGTGAGAGATATAGACAGTAGGACCATTGGACTTATTCTAACATAGATTTTTCTCATATTTGGAGATGCATTCTAAAGATGTGACTTTTTCTTGCCAAAAAAGGAGAAAAGATTCGTATAGCAACCATTGATATGACCAACAAACCTTTCGCAAAGTAGGAATAGTATCACGAAGGGCCCCAACTTCATCAGTTCTCGAACAAGAGCAAAGAGGAATAGAGTTGGAAATAAGTGTGGCGCAATACTGCTCAAGCTGACAATATGATATCTCAACTGGAACCCAATATTCGACAAACTTGGAAACCTCAAAAGTGCTTCCATATGCAATAAAACGTGATAATCTCTCTTTCAATTTACTTAGATTGTCGTTTGTCTCAGATTTCAAGCCCCTCAGTTTGTTAAAATCAGCATCAGATTCAAGCAATGACAAAATGTTAAGGTACTCGGTAGTTGTGTCCTGAGAACGTCAAACAGAGAACTAAAGAATAAAAATTACAAATAAACAAAAATATCAAGTATTAGAGATCAAATATCGAGTTTCTCCCCCCTCTAACAGCTCAAGAGGTCATCTAATATCAAGACTATTGAGAAACATACGTTTATTTGACCACCAATGATAAGTATCCTCAAGTCTGTAGTGAGCATCTTCATTTGTTCGAGATCAATTGATATCCCAGAGTGCTGGTACTCGTCAAATATAACTGACTGCCATCTTATGCAACTCAACATGTCTATGTCCTGCACAATATTTTTAAAAGACAAAATAAGGTAAAGTAGCCCCCTCAAGAAAGAGAATTTTGAAGAGACATAAATCTTTTACTATACCATGTAAATAAAACTTAATGTTATTGATGTCAACCACAGAAATTTGCATTTGTGTGGGTTCGAAATCGATCGTAGGGTCATGTACAACTGCACCGGGTCTAAAATGGGCTCAAGTACATTGGTACACTGGGTAGGCTCCGGGCAGGTCCAAAACAAAAAAGTAGTTTCTTTTTTTCCCCAAAAAATGCATAGTGGTTCGATCCAAACATAACCCCAGATCCAAACATAACCCCAGCCAAAGTAGACTCAACTCAAAATAAGTAAATTACATAGACACCCCTGTTTGAGATCCTAGTTAGGAAAAAACACCCTGAGGTTTGAAAAATTACCATAACCTCCTTTTTTAGTAAAAGTAGATTACAATTTCGTCGCCCGTCACATTACAATTTCAACCCTGGTAATAAAAATATAATACAAATTCACCCTTGACAGGGGGTCTGTTGGTAACTTGCAAAATCCCAGTAGGGTTACTGGTAGTTACACAATCAGTGAGGGGGTATGCATGTAATTATTCCCTCAAAATATTTGATTGAACCCAATCCATGGGTTAAAACCCAAATTGCACCTCTAATAATTTGGAAGACAACATTTATCAACAGGAAAATCATATTCATTTACAGCAACCATTTGGCAAAATCCTGATATTTCAATAGGAAATCCTAAGCAATCTCCATACCTCAAGAACAACTGTGGGGGAAGACAAAAGTACTTGGAGCATTACACGACCTCCTTCTTCATAAAATTCTGATGCTCTAATCCCTTTTCTAGTGTCTATGTTCCCGCTATAAACAACAACATCAACTGATGGTGCAAGTCGTGCAAGCTCAGCTTCCCATTGAGAAAATGAGTCAGAGGTCGCAACAATTAGGAAAGACTGACAAATTTCAGCCATTGACTGAATAAAGAAAGCCACCGTCATTTCTCGTTCCTGAGAATTTACAGTAAATAAGATCCATTACAAAGACTAAAAGCTTCAAGATTACGGAAATATCACTTCTATAATAATGCAATACAATATCAATGTGATTCTAGCAGCCAAGGTATACTAGTGCATGTGCTATGAAGAAAGGATCATCAACTGAAGTTAAGAATCGCCACGTCATAAGACCTTCCAATTTTACAGGTGAAAAAGGTATACTAGTGCATGTGCTATGAAAAAAGTATCATCAACTCAAGTTAAAAATCGTCATGTTATAAAAACTTTCCATTTTAGAGGGAAAAAATTACACAGAAACTCTAACAGAAGAACATTTACTGAATTATTGTTCAAATTTTGAAGTGGCAGACATGACCAGTGAAAGTAACAGAGATTTTTGTGCATAATTAAAAGATGTTAAGGAGTTAATGGTGACAGCATAGAAGATTATAACAGGGCATTGCTCAAGTAGTTTGACCTTTTTATAATTTATAAATGTGGAGGTTGTGTTAGATACTCAGAACTCCAGGCTTGTATTTAGATGCAGGTTTCCAATTGAATGACCAAACAAGGTGGTAAATAACTTAAAGTGCAGTAATACATTTAAACTAATAACATAGACTTTGACCTTACAATTCGGAAATAACTAATTGTTTTAAATAGTACAAATACCCTTTATGCCTCGTTCTGTGAGGTTTCAGTCAGTAATACCATTATAGGTTGTCTGCTATATATTTGTTTGTTTGTGTACACTACTTGTGGAAAGCTGGTAACAAATTGACATTTAATGAAAATGACGCAACTGTGCGCCTCGTTTTAATAAGGACAGCGCCTCCGCTAGCATCCAGGCCCCCGAGGGTTGTGCGCCTTTAACAACTATGATCACCATTATTAAACAGCAAGCGGAAAAAGGTACCAAAGGAACAGTTTCAACCGTACTTATATACGATTAACCAATATACCCAAGTATAATAAAGAAGAACGAAAAATGCTTATTAATCTTAACCAACAACATAAACAAAACATTCACCTGATTATCAAAAACAACAGCATTCTGGCGTTTGTACCAGCACTCGCGCAGTTTGTTCACATTTTTCAATACATTATCATTTACACTCTTTCCACTGGCTGGAAGCTTTGAAAGTTCAAAAGAACCCTTGGGACACTGCAGTATAAGTAAAAGGAGCATATATTCACAATTATTCAATTGTGATGTAGCATAAACGATAGAGTAAAGATGGCTTGAAAACACAATCAAAAATCAAATAAAGATCACAAGACCGAAAAACAAATCCAAGCCCAAAAATTCAACCCAAGATAGTGTCAATCCTATAAGCAGACTAAGATGAAATAAGTACACTGTTAAAATTCAGGAATAAAACATGCTTATACCATATCAGGACAAACCTGTTCAGAGATATACTAAAATGATATGGATTTGATGTATCCAATCAAGAAAATACTTTAAAATATCAACAACAAGAAAAAGAATAAAAATACTCTTGTACGTTGAAAGTGACAAGTATAGCACCTTATCAATTTCTTTCTTTGCCTTTTGACGACGAATTTCGTAGTCCTTCATGAGGTTCCGACCTACAGATGAGCTCAGAAAGTAGGAATTACCTAGCTCCCAACTAGCATGGTCATAATCAAGACCATGCCATTTCACAAGCCACTCATAATTGCTTTCTGAAGTATCAGAAGAAGAAGCTGCATGGGACTTATCCAGAATAGATCTTTTCCTTAACAAACGATGCGGGATTGTCCACTCCACACTCCACCTCCTAATCTGCAGGTCAGAAGAACAAGCATAAGGATTCAAGATATCATCATCCTGTTATTTCTGTCTACTAGACAAACTAATTAATTATCTAAGCAATCTAATTAGATTTTAATGCGAGAAGTAACTTAACCTGATCTTTTGCATAAAAAAGAGAAGGGTTTTCAAGAAGCAGTAGTTTCTCTGGCACCCAAAGGTTGTGAATGTGAGCAAGACCATGGTACTTAACAAGATACTGCTTCTGCCGAGTTCCTATACTCAATAGACAATATTAAGAGAAAAATCAGGTACAAAGATATGGTAAGAGTGACAATAGATAACACATCGACATTTTAATAGTGTAACTAGACCTCAGTCTAGTTCATATTATCAGCAAATAGTAAGCAAAAAACCACAAGCAAGATATCCTAAGAGTCATTGATAACATTATATGTGAATGTCATCATATTTTTTTTATGGGGATAAACATGTAAAATTTTATGAGCAAAATGAACAGAGAAAGATAAAGAATGCTGGACGTAGGTGGTTTGGGCCAATTGTGTATACATCCGCGGGACAAATACGCAATAGGGAATAAGACATTCATTCTCTCTTAAGTTGAACTACAATAATCACCTATGTTTTAGGTTAGACATTACAACATGTGTAACAAATCAGTGGTTCAATGCCGTGATGGTGGATGGGGATCGCGTGTTGGATGTGGATCTTTTTATCGGGTCAAGATTTGCCGTGCATGGAATCGATGGAATTCTAGTCACCGGACTGAACATGTACCAAGAACCCGATGGTAATCGTAACAGGTCGGATCTTTCCTCACCCCCGGTGGAATCACTCCGAATCATATCTCAATTTTTAATCAAATCACCACTCGTCTCCATATACACCCATGATCCTAAACATATTAAACGATTTTCTATAACAAATTTGATTCCCAACATTCCCCTTCAAGTTGAACATGGAGATCTTGCTTGGAGTGTGCGGTTTATACCATCAACCAGACGATGAAATTTTATGTAATTAAAAAATGACAGAATTGCCACACAGTCACCAAAACAAGAACAGCAGGTTGAACCTTCTGTGATACCATGTGAAATTTGATGAATAAAGAGAAAAGAGAAAAAGGTCGAATATGAGACATATGTGTTTGATCATTTGGCCTACATCAATGAGAGAAATACTCAAAAGGGCCTAGAAGACATTCATCCTCTCTTAAATTTGAACTACAATAATCACCTATGTTTACAGGTGAAATTACAACATGTGTAACAAATCAGTTGAGAAATACCTTCAAATCACATTGCAACCTAATCAAATCAATACTAAATCTCCATATATATTCATAATCTAAATCAGTTCCAACAAATACAAAAAATAATTGAAGGGGGATTTCCAGTAATGTTAAATGCGTGTAAACTAGTAAACAAGTCAGACCTTTATCATTTGATACCTTCTCTTCTCTAACACCCCAAATAGACTCAGCTCCCTCCGATACAGAGTGGACACCGTATTGTAGCTTCTTGATTGCACAATCAGGGCAGTACCAAATGCCTGGCAATACATCAGCTACAGGAGAACCTAGACAACAAAAATGATAGCATCTCTTGCAATTTTTTCCCTCGCACCGCCTGCAAATGCATGTGAGGTACATATCATGGCATATCTCAAGGTGAAAGAAAAAGTTAATCAGGCAATAACTTTTCAATCTGTAATCATATAGAAGTACTACTATCAGACAAAACCAACTATTTTCCTCCAAACCCGTTAAAGACATCATAGCAAGTAGACACAAAGATAAAATCAGAAGCATCTTTCTATCCCTAGATGGAGAATTATTGACCATGTTAGTATGAAGAGCTTAAATACAATGTTTTACCCACAGGAGCTCGCCATGTTTGTTGCATACAGCGCATACGTTTTGATCGCCATCCATTTGACAATTCGAATGCCTCTTGTTCAATGGATTTCTCTGGTCCCATTTTTCAGCAGCTCCATGGTCACCTTTATCCTAATGTGCAATACCAGAAAACAGCATTATCACAATTATCAATGGCAAATCCCTTTTAATCAGGATTTTCTTTTACCGCTAAAGTTGTGGAGATGATAAATGATCAAGTAATAAATTGGTTAAACATTTGGAAACACGATAGCAGACATGAAAAAGTTGTTCTGCAGAAAGATCCTAGTTGAAGTGAATACACTGAGATAACATAAATCACAAAACAAGTTATATTAGAATAGTCAAGTTTGAGAAAGCTAGAGCATTGAGTGTTTGCCACGGGGCTCTTGTCCGTATGATTGAACTCGTCAATTACAAACTTATGCTATACGTTCTCCATGTATTCGTAGCAAACATCAATATGGAGTAGCATGGAAAAGAAGAATCAAAATCAAGGTCTTCATGTGGAGTTGACTCTGGAGAAATCTTACTCATATAGATTGACATTTATCAGCAATTTGTTCAATTTGTGATTATTCTATTTCCTAGAAGTCAATAGTACAAGGAATAAATCATATTTGCAACCACATCATATTTAATATTACTAAAGTCGTATTACGAGGCTAGTTATGGTAGAATTGTCCTGATCCAAAAAGTGTCCGTATTTAATGATGTTCCCTAAACTCTGTAATCATATGCCTAAACTGGATTCAAGGGTCCGGATAAATCAACTTCTCGAGTATAATTAGAAATATTGATAATTGCAACTTCAAATTATGCTCATGGGAATCCAGGTGAGATTCAGGGTCATCTTTTTTTCCCTTCTTTCCTTAAATTTCTCTTCAGAATCCAGAATCTGAAGTCTCTTCCATCTTATCTAAAATGTCCTGACGGTCCAATCCTTCACAAATGTTGAAAAATAACTAAAAAGATCAACAATTAGGATCTCATTTTTATGTCATTAAGTTGTAAACACCAAAGCTTGCTTGAAGACGACTTACAAGGAAGACATTCAGCTTTTTTCATTGATCAGGCACTAAACCCAGTCTGTTATCCGTTTTATATGGAACTCCGGAAACCATGATGACAAAATGACACAGAACATCTTAAGAACAACAACACTAAAGTTCTCAGCTTACTTCCCAACACTTGTCATCTGTAAATGCTCCTTATTAGTCATCAACATCTGATCATACTAGCTAACAACCACGGGCCATTTTGTGATAAAATGCAGGTAAGAGTACCAAAAAATAAAGATTTGCATTTTTTAACATGATATCTGTGCAGTTCAACAACACAATATCAAAACAAAAAGTATTTAGCATTCTTTAACTGTTGCAACTTACACAGATTCTTTTTGTGCTTAATAGAGAAAACTGATTTTATACTAGTCAAATAAACCATTTATCAAAAAGACAAAAGAAAAAAAAGTCAAATAAACCATCTCCTAAGTAGTTAACTAAAAACATCAAACCATTTTTCCTTTTCATTTTTTCTTCATTAGGTAAGCAGACTCTTGCCATGGTTTTGCAGGAAAAGTGATTTTATAGAAGTGAAGAAATCAAGATTCAGAAAGTAGAACTAAAACGAAAGCACACGCCAACAACAATTATCTCTTTCTTTTATTAGTAGATAGAAGACAGGCATTTGTCAAAAGTACATTTCATTTAGTTCGTAACGCACTACAGACCAACCTTACAAGTGTAGGAGCTGTCAAGTTCCTTCTCTACTGTACAATCGCAAGAACAAAGCTCCATATCTGCTGAATTATAGCTTATCCTGCAAGAGAAGTTACAAACTAGTTATCTTAATAAAGCTGAATTCTTGTATTTCTAGTTTTTGTTTTATCTTATGTTGAGCAAAGGGTTGAGGGAGTTGCAAAACAAAATGCTATCTTCTTTTTTCTCAGATATCATAAATAACATAAGTTATGCATCCAACCATCGACACATGAGTTCTGCAGCAAGCTTGTAATAATTTACAATGCCTCCAAACCAACAGAATATAGTTGTCAGAATATCTCACACAAAGTCAGCAAACTACTAAAATCAAGCCCATCTACTATGAAGTACACTGTTCGATGAAGTGTATACACTTCAGAAGTACAACATAGACGGCATTTGACACCAACACCTTATATTCACGCTTTTGACAAAAAAATTGAGTTCATTTACTTTGTTATTTCATTTCTACATAAAGAAGTTTTGTGATCTATTTTTCTTTCTTTTTCCAGAAACTTCTTTTCCTTTTGGTTTAGTACTAAGACCAAACGTTGAAACCTATGTATAGACTATTGAGTATGACAACCTGACCCAAAAAGCCAGTTCAACACGAGAATTGTGCAGGGTAAAAGAGCTGTGAACAGCTTGTTCAAATGGGAATCTAATGGTTGCACATAGGTTCTATTAGTCAGTGCTTATAAGTGTTCAAGTTTCACAGACCTCTGCAGCCTTTTTGCAGAGTAACACAATCCAAGATCAATCATCAAGCAATGATTCTAAAGATGTCTTCAACAAGTGTCTAGAGGGGCTCCCATGTGCTTAGCACTTTATACTTCATACACGAGGCTCCCAGGTTTCCCACTTCTGATAGGTCATGATATCATCACTCAAGCTCCTGGCTTGAAAGCCACATGAGAAGCGAGAATTTCCTGCGAACCTACTTAGTACAGCCTGAAATGGGATTGTAAGCAACTTGCCCAAAAAGGTTATCCGACGGTTGCACCTGGGATCTTTCGCCTATAAGTTGTTCACTTTTCACATCCTAATCCCATGGGGGGATGGGGCATCACATAAAAGCTTTACAACGAGACCACATATCCAAACCACGTATTTGCATCATATTTATGCTATCCAAAAGTTCTAGCGAAAGCAAACAAGAAACCCAGCCGTACATCACTTAGCCAATAACAAGTGAATAACAAGACTGTGTTTGGAAGTGTTTCAGGAAGAGCTTTTGCATTTTCAACTCATTTTGAAAATGAAACTACATACTAGTGTCATTTCTAATGAAAAGGCTCACTTTCATTTTCGTTAATTAACAATCATTTATTTTTATCAACCACTTCACAGTATCCCTCCTCAATAATTCTATACTCCAACTGTACAGATTTCTATCCCTCTTACTTTACTATATTTTATACACCAATTAGTTTATTTTATTTTTGTGTTCAATTTTAATAACTTTATTAATATTTTTAATTAAACTGATTTTAATATAAAATTTATAACTTTTTTAATAGGGAATTTATAATTAAACCACATTAATTAATACTTGTTTTATATCAGTAGGTTAATCATAAATATGCCTAACTGTCATATTTGATAATTAGTTTTGACATATTACTTTTAATGTAGTTATAAAAATTAATTATTAATATATCTAAAAACTATGACATTATTTATCTAATAACTTTGTCGATAATATAATACTATTAAGTTTCAATATGCATAATATATTAAAACATGTAACAACATAATAATACCAATAATTACCTTTATGTTATCTGTTATATATATTTATATTGAATATCTCAAATAAATTTGCATGTAACTAAAATTTCATAAAATATAATATTATTTTTTACAAATTATGCCGAAATATAACGAATTATTAGCATATCAAATTGATACAATTTAATTATTTATAATAATTATTTAATCATTTTAATATTTTACAGACATACTAATATAAATACTTCATATAATTTTATTTTACCTTTTTATATTTATGTCAGGACGTAATTAGATTGTTATCACAAGGTCAATTATAAACACATTTATGTTATATTTGATAATTATTTTTTAATAATTTTAGATTTAATCTATTATAATATCAGCTAATTATTAATATATCTAACTATTACAATATTAATGATTTAATTGTTTTAAATTTATTACGAAATGTAGAAAACTTAATTTCATGTAACATAATATTAGTTTTTGTTGTTTATTACCAGCGTAAAATTAAAATAAATCTTTATTTTTTTAATATTAGTAATTATGAGTACTTATAATTTATTACAAATTTTAAGGACTATAACACGAATTAATTGATTGATTATACTATTTATTTAATATATTCATATTTAATATCTCAATTAAATAGTAATTTCATAATCTTCAACATTCTGCACCAACTCCAACTCATTTTCCAAAACACAACGAAACATGCATCATTCTTGAATCAATCCGAAGAGGACACAATTTCTTGTACTTTCTCAAAAATACCCATTGAAAGTGCTTTAAAAACATATCCAGACATAGCCTAAGTATTTTAGACAAGATCCAAATGGAAGGCAATTCCGGTACCAGAATGGCTTCTCATAACATAAAATTCTAAAGGGCTCTATCACATAAACTACAAGGTAGCTTCAAGGGTCATGCATATTTTTTTTTATTTTTTTTTGGAAAAGAGGATTGTGATTCGCATCAGCGAAATTGTTTCCAATATTACTTCAGTGATACCCAACAAGTACTCAGGCATTTGCAAACTACTAGCCCAAAGCATATCCAAGTTCCCAGCCAGCTTCCAAACCAATAAATTATACACACCAACATCTAATGTGGTAAGTGGTATGTATAGCATGCTTTAAGAACTTAGCGAGATGTTTCAGGAATTTGTTCAAGTGTAGCCAGTATATGCTATAAACTCAAAAAAGGGAAAGATAAAAAAACATAAAGAAAGCATACAATGGAACATGAAATAAAAATTATCGATTAAGAAAGACTGGAAATGAAAATTTGAAGAAAGAGTTTTTGAGTTCTCTCTTGTTTTGGACTAAGGAACGGTTTCTGCAATTATATTTCCTCTTGATCACTTCTTAGATGATACATACACATGTATTGATAGCTAAAATCTTTTGGTTTACAAAGGAGAGATTCATTGGTTCACATTAATGAAGCATTTCATCGAAAATTTAACAAACGAAAAAGCCTTGATTTGGAAGCTTAAGATATACCTTTTTTCTTTAGAGCATAAAGTACAAGTCCCCGTAAGACTGCGAATTGCACGCTTAGCAGACAGTGGTATAGTCTCTGCAACTGTCAGGAAAACATCTTGACCGATATTGATTAAAAGCAAGATCTAAATTTTTACCAATAATGTCGAACATACCTTTTGGATGCATACATTTCTCACCACTTTCTGAATTTATAGCATCACGCTGCGATTTCCTCGGGCGAGTTAAACATTCTGACTCAAGAGCATCCTTATTCTTTGTAGGAGAATGATGTGTTGCCAGCCTTTCAGAATCATCAAGGGTTCCTCTGAAATCCGAACTAACCCGTGAAGGCTCATCCACAACATTTTCCATAAGGTTAGGATCCACACTGATCTCATTTCCCAATATGTTTGCATCATGGAAACTATCAGTTAATTTCTGAAGAGGGCCATCAGAAGCTCTATCAACGCTCCCGTCTCTCAATTCTGCGACCACCCTTCTACTGCTCTCATCACTAACATCCTCTCTTTTCCCCATTGGCTCAGAGCCAATTTCTCTATTGTTACCACTGCAAGAATGAGATAGTTTATCTGATCCTTCCAGCTCCACAGCAACATCTAGGCCTACATAGGGCAAATTCATCAGAAAAAACATACATTACGGGTAATTTCACTGTATCATGAAACACCACAGACATCATCTGGCAACACAATCTAATTTTGGTTGTTTATCATAATCGAAACCAACAACTCTTCCAAAGTGTACTGTAAATATCTTGGAAATTAGAATGAGCAGATATAGGTATAACAAACAGTATCATGAACTACATATTAAGGTCAAAAACATTAAGAAGCAGGCAAACATAGAGATTAATATACCTAACCGCTGTCTTTTAAATAGAGCCCTGAAAGCACGAGCAGTCATTTTCTTTCTCTTAATACCAACTGATTCCAAGGGAATTTCGACTTTCCTAGATTCCATCGGCACCTGTATTACGCTCTTCTCTTTCTTCCTCCTCCACTCTGGCACACTAAGTGTTTTTGCAGATTGCTTGGAAACAGAATAACTTGATGATAAATTTTCGTTACCTATATCAGGGCTCAGTGTATTATGTCTGGTTAATAATGTTTCCCCAGCTAACTTAAACCTTCTTAAACCTGATGAATCTTTTCCATTAGTTATGATTTTCTTCAAACTATTTGCATCCACTTCATCCGTAAGTTTTCGTCTAAATCGAGTATCAGAAGCCATACTCAGCTGCAATATAGAAACAAATTTGCTAACTGAGAACTGTTTCACAGCATGTATATTCCCAAGCAAAGATACAAAATATAATAGGCAAAAAAACTAATATTCATGCATGGATGATTAACTTATGAACATTAGAATGTTAAGGAGAAAAAGCCCATTAAAACTATCATCTACCATTAATGATGTTATTAGAAGTTTTAACAGTTGTTCCACAAACCCACCAACTCAACAACTATAATCCTTTCAAAGAATACTTATATACGAAAACCCATATAAACAGAACAAATATCAATCCGCGGCCAATGCATGAAAGAAATATCACAATTTTGAAAAACAAAAATGTACCTTTCAACGGGAACTAAAACCCTAGATTCTGGAATCAAGGGTTTTAGGTAGAGAACTCTAAAAATTTTGCAAAAAATTTATTAATGCAACCCTGTTTCAGAAAATCTCTATATTGGATTTCTCAAGTAATCGGAGGTTACCTATTTCGTTTGCATTATTAAGATCAAGTTTATTTTGCGCCTAATATTGATACACCATTAAAGGGACAGAGAGTTAATCACACATCAAGAATGAAGTGTTGAGCAAGGGAAAAACAGAGCACATGTACTACTTACTTACTACCCAAAAACTTTGCAGGAGCAGTTTGTTTTGTTATGTATTTATAGCAACTGATGGGCTGGCGTCTGAACTCTTTTGTTTCCATTTTTGCCCTTGCCACTAATTTTAGGGGTTTTGAGTTCCATTTTAATCCCATAACTTTGAAAAATTTGACATCTTAGGGTGAGAATGTTGACTGACGCAGATCTTTATTTGTTTGGATGAAGCGATTTAATCCCTAGGATTGTGCACGCAGCGGTAACAGAGAATGAAAATTTTACAAAGCACAATTCCTAAACAAAGATAAGGCAAGGAAACCATCATATCGCAAAAACATTCGTAGGGTGTTTCACTAAACTTACCTTTTGATTATCTAAACACCAAAAATTAATTCGGGTAGCAAAAGCCTCGGAAAAATTGCAACATTCATACATTATGTTGGCGTGCGCGTTATTTTAGTACTTTAAGTTGGCCTACTGGCAATTTGGATACATTAACTTGCAAAACTAGGCAATTTTGGTACAAATTGCACAAGAAAATTGAATTTGGCCGGAAAATTTGGGAATTTTGACTGAATTTTGGAGATTTTGATTGAAATTGAGAATTTTGACTAAATTTTGGGAATTTTGACTGAAATTAGAGATTTTAATTGATTTTGACTTAAATTTGGATTTTTTATTTAAATATAAACTATTTTTTTTTATTTCATAAAACAAAAAACCCACCCCACCCCCAACCCCTGCACCACGTTTCACCCCTCCCCTCTCAAACCCTCTGCATCACCACCGACCGTGTGTTGTGTGTGTATATATATGCGTGTGTGTATATATATATGTGTGTGTATATGCGTGTGTGTATATATATGTGAATGTGTGTGTGTATATGCGTGTGTGTATATATATGTGAATGTGTGTGTGTGTGTATATATGTGTGTGTGCGTGTATATACATATATATATGTGTGTGTGTGTGTGTAATTGTGTATGTGTGTACTGTGTGTGTGTGCGTGAGGGTAGGGTAGGGTAGGGTAGGGTAGGGTAGGGTAGGGTGGGGTGGGGAAGACAACACTGTTCCCTCCCCACCCCCACCTTTTCTTTTTTATTTAATTTATAAAATTAAGTTTATTAAAATACTATTTTTAATAAAAATAATTATTAAAATAACTATTTTAATTAAAATAATTATTTTAATAAAAATGCTATTTTGAGGGTAATTTGGTAAAAAAATAATTCCAAATCAGTCAAAATTCCCAAATTTTTCGCTGCAATTTGTACCAAAATTGTCGATTTTTGCAAGTTAATGTACCCAAATTGCTAGTAGGCCAACTTAAAGTACTAAAAAAATGAGCACGCCAACATAGTGTATGAATGTTGCAATTTTTCCCAAAAGCCTCCGACTCTGTGGAGAGAACGGTTTTGCTCCAACCAATTTCCTGACTTGTTTGCTTCAACGCTCTAATTCAGCACAGCTTCTCTAACAGTATGCATACCTTAGCTCGTACTCTAGATATTTTCTACCGGTTCTAGCAAAGAGGATATCAAATATATGGCTTCTAGAGAAATGGGTAGGAATATGTGTATAAGCTCTAATACAGAATAGAGAAATAAGGAAGAAAACAAATTATGCCACCAAACATACTGAGGGAGGCGCCTCATACTGGGGTTTTATAACCCCAATAGCGCCTCCTTCAGGCGTGTACTGCCATAGTTTCAAAACCCTAGCAATCTTCCTTTCCTTCTCAATCTCTTCTTACTTAATTAATGATATCCACTAATTAATTAATTAGATCATTTTCATATTAATTATTTAGATCACTAACTAATTAATTAAAATATTTTTATATTAATTAATTAGACCACTAATTAATTAAATAATCTTTTCCCAATTTAATATTTCCAACATTAAATTATAAGACTTTTATTAATTAAGTTCACTTAAGTAATTTATTCTTTTTCCCTAATTAATTAATTCAAATTAATTAATTCACAAAGAATTAATTCTACCAAGGTACTACACTAAGTTAAGTGTGTGACCTTTTAGACTCGTTAATAAGCTAGCAATAGGTCCTATCCCCAAAGGCTAGACAATCCTCACATTGTTTTAATTAATTATTTAGCCAAATAATTAATTAGGCTTTGAATTAACTCACTCAATTAATTCAAGGCACCTATTGGTCATAGTTCGATGTCTCACAACGTTGCCATGACATCCTAGATATTAATAATGAACAACAAACCTCTCCAGATTGCTGTCTTCGTGTGAGTCGAATCCCTCCATTATTTTTTTTGTCTAGGTCTAGGGTTTGTGTACCAGTCAAAACCCCAATAACTCAGAATCTATGACTTTGTTGGAACTTTAATGACCTAGTTTTCCAATCAGGGACCACCACTCCCTCTTGAAGACTTTGCTCTGGCCAGCCAGAGACTTTCTCGACCATTTAGATTACGCAACAGCATAAGAAAGTTTCAGGTATCCTCCCTTGGATGGATACTTTATTGGTGTCATCTGTTTCGTCATAGTGCGGGACTACACCCAACGTATCCCATTTAGTGACTCTCCTGGAATCATGAGATCACATCAAAATGCAATAGGCAACACACGTCGCAGCCATGACATTTCAGGTCAATAAGGATTAACCTGACATCTATGCAACCTAGGATTCCAACAAGGAATCCTAACAGAGTAGTTCAATCTCATACTCACCCAAGCATAGATCTTTGTTCATGCAGTAGCCCCTAAATTAATGTTTTGGGAAAAAATTGCATAAAATTAAATAACGCAGCGGAAGAATATATTTAAATCCTAGTGGCTCATCTCTATTTCTCGTATTTAAATTGGGTTTCGAATTTGATTACCATTCTCGCGTATGTTGAATTCTGAACCAGCTTTGCAATCCCTTCTTGAATAGCAAATCCGTCGCTGTCTCTAAATTGCTACGCCGGAGTCAAAAACGATTTTTTTTTTCTTCTTCTTCTTCTTCTCTCGAGGGAGACGGCTAGAGAGAGAGAAAGAGGATGAAGTGTTTTTACTTGGAGAGAAAGTTTTGTGTTAATTCACTTAGGTTAATTTTCTCTAAGTAGTATATTTATACTACAATGAAACAATAACCTAGGCTAAATTACCCCCTCATGGGCGCCCACTTTATGGCCTTTAAAGCCATCTGGCTTTAGCCCTATTATGTTTATTTAATTAATTAAATAAATAATATTATTTATCCAATAAATTAATTAATTAAAGAATCAATTAAATCCATGTTAATTTTATAATTAAATTCCTCTGAGGAATTAATTAATTCATTAATTTAATTAATTAATAAAATCATATAATGATTAATTAATTAATCTCGATATCCAATACCGAAAATTCTCTCAAGTCTTTTCCATGATTTTTCTTTTGCACTTCCTTTAAGCGCGACTCTTTAGGTTCGTCTCAAAAGGCAATTAGGAGAAAATCAAAAGGATGTGAGTAACACCTAAACAGTCATGTGGCTCACATCGTATCCCAATTGAGAATGAATGAATAGGATCATTCCAAACCATATACGCTGTGAATACCGTACGAGTATAAACCTTTTATTCTTATATCCCAATCAAGTGAGAGTCATGATTTTAGTCAAACTCACATGACTTGACCATATGCTTAGCTCATAATGAGTCGAGGTCATTTTATGCTTTGGCCAAAGACTTTTAACCTCACTCATTCATGACTGCATAGGATATTTAGCTCATTCACTTATGACAGAATAAATCTCATTTTGCTAATTACTTACCCATCAAGTTGCATTTCGAGGTCAATCCCACCAAAGGGTGATTTGGATTTAACTACTCTAATGACAGATTTGATTTCACAAGTACATCTTCAACTCGATTCCTCAGGTCTAAGGTTCACGCGTACCTATCACAGCTTATCAGTTTCATCATTGACTGTCAGTGAGTGAATACCCATGTGATGAAACCGATGCGAGCCGTGTTCGAACATATTAGTCCAACTAATATGTCCATGACATAAGTTCCCACTATCATTCCCATAGTGTTCGACTGGCACTTTCTCTGTCGAAACTTATATCATGCAAGTCCTTGTTCTGTATTGATGTCCAATCAAATACTTTCTTAGACTTGCGAACTCTATTTAAAGAATAAGGATCAAAACCTTCTAGTGCCATTCTTCCTATCCCATAGGAAGTAGAAGGTTTGACTTTATTCTCAAGAATTTTATGTTGTTTATTAACACCTTACAAATGCCTATAAGAAAACAACAAGACAATGCCTTATATATAATAAAAAGATATTGTTTAGTTACAAGTCAATGCCCTATAAATCTATCATTTTTATGGCATTTGAGGGCATACATTCTAACAATCTCCCACTTGCACTCAATGCCATTTGCTATGGTATTTAATACCCATCCCTTCAAGATGTTTTTCTAGCACCGTCTGTGCCAATGGCTTGGTCAATGGATCAGCGACATTGTCAGCTGAGGCTATTTTCTGAACAGATATTTCTCCTCGTGCAATGATCTCTCATATGATGTGATATCTCCTCTCGATGTGTTTGGATTTGTTGTGGGACCTAGGTTCCTTTGCTTGCGCTATTGCTCCAGTGTTGTCACAATAAAGTGGCAACGAGAGCTTTATGCTAGGAACCACTTGAAGTTCTTCTATGAACTTTCTTATCCAAACAGCCTCTTTAGCTGCCTCTGAGCATGGTCTTAAATATCCTCCGATACCTCGAAATTTCGACCGAAATTTCGGATTTCCGGGAGTATCGAAACGAAATCTCACCTTCGATCCAATTTTGCAGAATATCTATCAAAATTTCCCGAGATTTGCGATATTTCCCGATATTTATCGATATTTCCGATATTTCCCGAAATCTTGAATTCTTAATAAAAAATACTTTGTCAAATATCCACCGAAATTTCCTGAAATTCCCGAAATATCCCGAAATATCTTGAAATATCCCGAAATATCGACCATACTAAAAAAAATTCAAAATTTTGTATTCTTGCCCCTGCTACGTGTACTATACATTCATTTTGGAAAGTGTGATCTTTATGTCAATTCTTGTGCAAATAAGTCATGTACTCACTAATTCACATTAGATTTTTTTCAAAAAATATATTTATGGGATGAATATTGTCGAATATGTTGTGCCCGTTGTGGTTTAACAGAATACAACATCAGAAGGATATTACCATCATTATATGCAGTACTACCAACATTCAATGTCATGGAATGAATACTGTCAACATTTGACTAATAATTTATACATGCAGTACGAAAGTGGAGGGAGAAGAGAGACCAATAATAGTGATTTCGATCTTCCAAGAAACTCAATGTGGTTTTAAATGATGATTTGTATTAAAATTGTGGTTTTTTGTTTTAATGAAGTTTCTAGGAGATTTGATTATTACTTTACTCTCAAATCATATTTGTTTTATATTTTTCGCCACAGATTTTAATCATACTACTTAACAAAATTCCTATACATATATTATATATACAATATTATTTATATAAAAGATGCATAATTATGATATTTAAATTTACACAAAGTTTCGTTGCAAATTTCCAAATATTTCTATAAATATTCATGATTTCTTTAAAATTGATATCAAAATTTTGAATATCCCCGAAATTTTCATCGAAATTTCCGTAAATTTACTACCCCGATATCGATACCAATACCGAAATTTAATACCTTGCCTCAGAGGCAGCTATGTATTCAGCCTCTGTAGTGGAATCCGCGGTTGTGCTTTGCTTGGAACTTTTCCAAGTCGCCGCCCCACCATTGAGGGTGAATACGAATCCTGGGGTATATTTTCGGTCATCGACATCAGATTGAAAATCCGAATCAATGTACCCATCCACTCTCATGCTACCACTCCCATAGATGAGAATCATATCCTTGGTTTTCTTCAGATACTTTAGGATATTCTTCATAGCTATCCAATGTTCCTTGCTTGGGTTTGCTTGAAATCGACTAACAACGCTTACTGAATAAACAATGTCAGGTCTAGTACACAACATTGCGTACATCAAGCGACCCACTGCTGATGCATAGGGTACAATGCTCATTTTCTTTTTATCTTCCTCACTTTGAGGACACAAAGATTTTGAGAGATGTATCCCATGTCTCATTGGCAAGGACCCTTTCTTAGAATCCTCCATCCTATATCTTTTTAGGACCTTTTCTAAGTAAAGGGCTTGAGAGAGCCCTCTCATTCTATTTGTTCGATCTCTGTAGATTCGAATCCCTAGAATATAAGTTGCCTCTCCCAAGTCTTTCATGAAGAAAGTACTCGAAATCCACTTCTTTATAGTGGTGAGCATTCCTATATCATTCCCTATGAGTAATATGTCATCTACATATAACACAAAGAATGTTATCTTGCTCCCACTAATCTTCTTGTAAACACATGACTCGTCTTTATTCTTGATGAAGTCAAATCCTTTGACAGCCTTATCCAAACGTAGGTTCTAGCCACGGGACGCTTGCTTGAGTCCATAAATGGATCTCTCAAGCTTACACACCTTATGAGTATGCTCCTCGGATACAAAACCTTTAGGCTGTTCCATATAGATGTCTTCTTCTAGGAATCCATATAGGAAAGCAGTTTTGACATCCATTTGTCATATTTCATAGTCTAGGTTTGCGACTATTGCAAGTAGAATCCTTATTGATTTGATCATAGCCACTGGCGAAAAGGTTTCTTGGTAGTCAATTCCTTCTTTTTGACTATACCCTTTCGCCACTAGCCTGTCTTTGTAGGTGTCAACCTTGCCATCAACACCAATCTTTCTCTTGTAAATCCATTTGCACCCGATTGGTTTTACCCCTTCAGGTTGGTCCATAAGTTTCCAGACTTAGTTTGCATGCATCGAATCGATCTCAGTTTGCATAGCTTCACGCCATCTAGTAGCATCCACATCCACCATTGCTTGATCAAAAGTGGAGGAATCATCTCCATGATCCTCCTCTAATACAGAATGAAGATCCAGCTCTCTCTGTACTAGATATCCGTACCTCTCAGGCGGTTGTGGTACTCTACTTGATCTTCGCGGTTGTGGTTGTGTTACAGAAGGTTCGATTCTCACTTCCTGTGTAGATGTATCCACTGTAGTCTCATTTTGTTCTTCTAGAACAATCTTTCTACCCGCTCCTCCTTCTTGAATGAACTCATCTTCAAGAAAGTGGGCTTGTAAAGCTACAATGATCCTTTGATCATCATGCAAAAAAAAGAGATATCCCATTGAATCATTAGGATATCCAATGAAACATCCCTGCAAGGATCTGGCCTCCAACTTGTCCACTTTGGTCTTTTTGACATAAGCTGGACATCTCCAAATCTTGATGTGATTAAGACTTGGTGTCCTATTCCTCCATATCTCATAGGGAGTCATATGAACAGACTTGGACGGAGATCTATTTAAAATGTGTATAGCTGTAAGCAGCGCATGACCCCACAGTGAAATGCGTAAGTCAGTGTAGCTGAGCATGGAGCGAACCATGTCCAACAAGGTTTGATTCCTTCGCTCTGCTACTCCATTTAACTGTGGTGTCGCTGGAGGTATGAGCTGTAATACTATACAATTTTCTTTGAGGTATACATCAAACTCGTCGCTCATATGTTCTCCTCCTCGATCTGACCAAAGGGTTTTTATATGTTTACCAGTTTGATTTTCCCCTAAAGCCTTGAATTCCTTAAACTCTTCAATGGATTTAGACTTATGCCTCATCATGTACACTAGACCATATCTTGAATGGTCATCGGTGAAGGTGATGAAGTAAAGGAAACCTCCTCGTGCCATTTCTCCAAATGGACCACAAACATTAGTGTGCACTAAGCCTAAGATTTGTGAGGCTCTTTCAAAAATCCCTGTGAAGGGGGATCTAGCCATATTGCTTTTGAGACAAGATTCACAAGTAAGATAGGGATCCAATCCCAATGGACCGATTAGTCCATCTTTCTCCATTTTGCGAATTTTATGTTCTCTGGCATGGCCTAGTCTAAGATGCCAAATCAATCTTTGGTTTATTCCAAGCCTACTACGTTTTCTTTGTATAGTATTCACAAAACACTCATTCTAGACATTAAGGTAATACAATCCATTTATTAAAGAAGCAAAGCCTACTAATTTATTACCATAATAAATATTGCATCGTTCATCAATAAAACGGATAGTATAACCAAGTTTAACTAAAACGGGAATAGAAACAAAGTTTTTAAGCCCATTGGGCAAAACTAAAACATTATCCAGAAATAGTATATGTCCAGAATTTAAAAGTAATGAGGTAGATCCAATTCCAGTAGCTGCGATGCTATGCCCGCTGCCTACTTTTATCTTCACCTCATCACTGTCCAGCTTCCTTTCTCGCACCAGATCCTGATTCATACAACAAATGTGAGCACTAGTTCCAGAATCAAGAATCCAAGATGTGGAGAAGACGGTCATAGAACAATAAGTTTCATGAACATAAAGTTCCATACCCTGTGCGCCCGATCCCATGTTCGGACAGTTCCTCCTCCAGTGGCCCAGCTCACAGCAGTGTAGGCATCTGTCTGTCTTTTGTGGCCCCTTACGCTTTTGATTCACAAGAGCTTTCCTTTTTCCTTTATCGACACCACCCTGAGCTCCAAGCTCGCCACTCTGCTTCTTGATTTTCTTCTTCTTATTCTTCGCCCGTTTGGGCCCAAAAGAGATAAGCAATGTAGTTTCCTTTCCCTTGGGCTTCAATTGAGATTGTGCAGTGTTTAATTTATTCATTAGCCTAGCTAAGTTGCATTCAATCTCATTGCAATTGAAGTTCATGACAAATTGGGAAAAAGAATCAGGAAGAGATTGCAAAATAAGATCTGCTTGAAGATGTGGGTTCATTGTAGGCATCTGTCTGTCTTTTGTGGACCCTTACGCTTTTGATTCACAGGAGCTTTCCTTTTTCCTTTATCGACACCACCCTGAGCTCCAAGCTCGCCACTCTGCTTCTTGATTTTCTTCTTCTTATTCTCCGCCCGTTTAGGCCCAAAAGAGATAACCAATGTAGTTTCTTTTCCCTTGGGCTTCAATTGAGATTGTGCAGTGTTTAATTTATTCATTAGCCTAGCTAAGTTGCATTCAATCTCATTGCAATTGAAGTTCATGACAAATTGGGAAAAAGAATCAGGAAGAGACTGCAAAATAAGATCGGTTTGAAGATGTGGGTTCATTGTAAAATCGAGAGCCTCCAATCTCTCAATCCTCGAGATCATCTTGAGGACATGATCCCCAACTTTCTCACCTTCTCTCATTTTGGTCCCGAAGAGCTCTTTAGATATCTCATATCTAGAAGTACGGCTGTGCTCACCATAGAGCTCGACCAAGTGTGCCAAGATAGCCCTCGCTGTGGTCATCTTCTCGTGGGACCTCTGAAGCTCGTTTGTCATTGAGCCAAGAATGTACCCACGCACTCGGACGTCGTCCTTTACCCATTTTTCATGAGCTTGGACTTCTTCCTCGTTGGCACGTGTTCTGGCAGGAGGATCAGGGATGTCTGTGTCCAACACGTATCCCAAGGACTCCATATCGAGAACTATTCTCAAGTTTCTTAGCCAATCCACGTAGTTGGGTCCGGTAAGGATGTTCTTTTCGAGTAAAACAGAAAGTGGGTTGATAGTCATTTTTGTTTTGAGAAAGATAAATAAAAAAATAGCTGCAGAAAATAAACCAGACTTTATTAGACTTGTGTAACTAAACTAAAACCAAGTTTAAAATTAAGGACTTCGACTTATAACTTGGCTCCCACTACATGTTTCGAGATTCACACTCCCACAGTGAAAAGCGAAAGTGATTGTTATAATGTACTTCGTGGTGGGGATTGAGTTATTTAATTAATCTAATGGATGGCAACCCTTTAACGATATTTGGTCCATCATTTAATTAAAGTGATGTCCAACATCAATCTATCCAATAGATGGTTCAATCTTCTTTTTCCCATAATACACCAAAACCGCAACCCTTTAACGATTTATAGGCTTTGTGGATTATCTAAGTTTACTCCCACTAACTCCTCATAATCTAACATTTGAATTTCACCTTGCAACCCTTTAACGATATTTGTGGTGAAATATATCTCGATTAAGGCATCTAATGCACTTAATAAAATTCTAGAATTAAATCTTGATATATGACCCCCACTTACTAGAAAGATGCCATATACTAGATTTAATACTTAATTTTATTAAGTTTAGTGGAGGAAAAGGGTGCCTAGCACCCCTTACTAACTTACTATAATTTTTTTTTTGGGAGAATTCATGTTCTAAACATTTATCTAATTTTCACTTTGTACATTATTCAATTTATATAGTGCATATTGATAACATACATGCTTCATACAACTAATGAACATGCATCGAAAGCAATAAACCAACACATATGTCCATGGGCTTTATCTAGAGGGCCCAAGCCAATGTGCCATCATTAAAAAGAAAAATAAGCCTAGCTATTCTTCGTGGGCTCCAAGCTCCTCTTCTTTTGGATTGATCTTCTCTTGAAAGACCTATTCTATTTCTATTTATTACATGAGATTATTGAACAACCTAAACATAATTCTAGAAATAAAAATAAACGGGCTCAAAATCGGCCCTTACAACCCATAAAAGGAAATACAATCAGAAGAAATAACCTAAGCCCATGGACAATGTCACCATCATATAATACATGCTCGCGAAAAATAAAGCAATTATGTTGGTGATTAAGTTAATAATTAATTAGTCCAACTAATTAACTTCCTCAATAAAATTCCAAATTTTATTGATAATCATGACAATAAACCATGTAGTGAGAATCTTTAATTTAAATAATTAACTTAATTAAAAAATTCTCCAAGAACCATTAATTAATTATTTCACTTAAATTAATAATATTCAATAAAAACAATTTGGGCTTGATTTCATAAAATATAAATTACTAACCATTGGCATATTAAATTTTAATTAATTAGGCCCAAAACTAATTTATTGAAGAATCCATAATTTTAATTAAAACAATTTGGGCTTATTTAATTAAACTAGGGTCATCATCCTTTTGACCCACCCGGATAATTAAAATAGCCCAAAACCCATTTATTTAAAAAATTGGACCCGAGGAAAAATAACCCGACCCGTTAGGACTAGGGTCATGGAGCCGGGCCCACAAAACTTGATCTTGATCTTGGCCGCGTGGCCAGGCCCAGCGCACGGCGTCGTGCGCGCAGCGGGTGGCCCGAAGGCCACCTACTGCGCGCACAACGTGTCCTGTCTGCGCGCTGCGCAAGTTGTTTTCATCGCGCTCGTTGCGGGGTTTTTTCGACTCGATTCTCACAAAAATTAGATCTTTCAATTCACAAGTCATCATACTAAAACATACATGAATTAAATGCAGAAAAATCATGGATTACTATCATGAAAAACATATTCAAAAATGCGGAAAAACACATAATCACGTAATCAATTAAATACAGAAATCAAAGATTGGCTCTGATACCACTGTTGGGAAAAAATTGCATAAAATCAAATGACGCAGCGGAAGAATATATTTAAATCTCAGTGGCTCGTCTCTATTTCTTGTATTTAAATTGGGTTTCGAATTCAATTACCGTTCTCGCTTATGTTGAATGCTGAACCAGTTTTGCAATCCCTTCTTGAATAGCAAATCCGTCGCTATCTCTAAATTGCCACGCCAGAGTCAAAAACAAAAATCTTCTTCTTTTTCTCTTGAGGGAGACGGCTAGAGAGAGAGAGAAAGAGGATGGAGTGTTTTTACTTGGAGAGAAAGTCTTGTGTTAATTCACTTAGGTTAATTTATTTATTTTTTTGGAAATCCTAGGGTAAATCTCCGCTAGTCACCCAGTAGAGCAAACCTGCCCATACGCAATAGCCCGCAAACCACGTATGGGGGTAATCCGCCCTAGGTTTCCCATAGGCTACAGGCTCAATAAGCGCAGGGCCCCCCAGGGGAGGATGTAGGAGTAAACCCCCCATCCCCTTCTCCTGGGTTTCGAACCCAGGTGGGTTCTCACGGCGAATGCCTTGTGGACCACTGGACCACAACCCTTTGCTTACTTAGGTTAATTTTCTCTAAGTAGTATATTTATACTACGATGAAACAATAACCTAGGCTAAATTACCTTTAAAGCCATCGAGCTTTAGCCCTATTATGCTTATTTAATTAATTAAATAATTAATATTATTTATCTAATAAATAAATAAATTAAATAATCAATTAAATCCATGTTAATTTTATAATTAAATTCCTCTAAGGAATTAATTAATTCATTAACTTAATTAATAAATAAAATCATCTAATGATTAATTAATTAATCTCGATATCCAATACCGAAAATTCTCTCAAGTCTTTTCCATGATTTTCCTTTTGCACTTCCTTTAAGCGCGACTCTTTAGGTTTGTTTCAAAAGGCAATTGGGAGGAAACCAAAAGGATGTGAGTAACACCTAGCCAGTCACGTGGCTCACATCGTATCCCAATTGAGAACGAATGAATAGGATCATTCCAAATCATATACGCTGTGAATATCGTACGAGTATAAACCTTTTATTCTTATATCCCAGTGAAGTGAGAGTCATGGTTTTAGTCAAACTCAAATGACTTGACCATATGCTTAGCTCATAATGAGTCGAGGTCATTTTATGCTTTGGCCAAAGACTTTTAACCTCACTCATTCATGACTGCATAAGATATTTAGATCATTCACTTATGAGAGAATAAATGTCATTTTGCTAATCAGTTAACAATGCTACTTGCCCATCAAGTAGCATTTCGAGGTTGATCCCACCAAAGGGTGATTTGGATCTTACTACTCTAATGACAGACTTGATGTCACAAGTACATCTTCAACTCGATTCCTCAGGTCTAAGGTTCATGCGTACCTATCACAACTTATCAGTTTCATCATTAACTGTCAGTGAGTGAATACCCATGTGAAGAAACCGATGCGAGCCGTGTTCGAACATATTAGTCCAACTAATATGTCCATGACATAAGTTCCCACTATCATTCCCATAGTGTTCGACTGACATTTTCTCTGTCGAAACTTATATCATGCAAGTCCTTGTTCTGTATTGATGTCCAGTCAAATACTTTCTTAGACTTGTGAACCCTATTTAGAGAATAAGGATGAAACCCTTCGAGTGCCATTATTCCTATCCCATAGGAAGTAGAAAGTTTGCCTTTATTCTCAAGGACTTTACGTTGTTTATTAATACCTTACAAATGCCTATAAGAAAACAACAAGACAATGCCTTACATATAATAAAAAGATATTGTTTAGTTACAAGTCAATGCCCTATAAATATATCCTCTTTATGACATTTGAGGGCATACACTCTAACATAATGCTCATGGAATAAGGCACTCTCCCATGAGAATGACATACACAAACTTATCTTAACAAGACTATGATATCCCATTTTCTCATAGTCTCTATGACTTAGAACAGAAATTTAGGATAAATACTCGAGAGCATTCCATAGTAGTCACTCCCTTGTGTGCGATTGCTCCCATAATCATAAGTGATTCAAGGGATTTTTTATCTAAACTAATGACAATATAAAAGACAAAGAAAACGATTGCCAAAACCAAATTGATATAACATAAGACAAGACTGTCATAGTGTCTACAAACTAAAGCCAAGCCAATAAATGGCTCGTCGGGCATCTTAACACTATCAAAACTTTGGAGAAAAAATTCGGTTGGAACCAAATGTGAGCATTTCTAAAGGTTATAGGACACAATATGAGAATCGGGGAACGAATAGGGTCAAAATTGAATAGGCCAAATATATGGGACAAAAAATGCAATTTTTCCAACCAATGAATGATCTAACGTGACATTGCTAATATAGATAATTGTTAAATCAAATATTACAAATGTAGTCCATATGACTTTTTCTTTTTAGCCAAAACTCTTTAAGATTCTTTTATTTAGAAAAGAATATAACGCTAATTAAAAGATCTTAAAATATTATTCATCTTAAAAGTTTGATTGAATACATTATTCATCAAGTAAAAGACAGAAAAAACTGCTAAACCCCCCCTAAAATAAACTTTTGTATCCAAAAAACTTATAAAAATATTTTTCAACCTAAAAAGCCAATTCCACCAACTTTTCATTCCAGAACCTCCAAAATTTAGTATCAATGAATTTATTGACTTAATCGCCCTTAGCTTTCTAGATTAAAAATTAATCAATTGTAGTTTTCGTGTAGAAAATTATTTATTTAGAACTTTTATATTGTTAATCGATACTACTTGATTTTAATACTAATTGATTTTAATCTTAAAGTTTTAAATTTTTTTAATGTTTTTAAAAAATATTTAAAAAAATATTCTTAGATATTTACCATATTAAAATAAAAAATAAATTATATAAAAATACTTAAAATATTTAATATTAAAAATAAAATCCGTATTATACGATTTATCAATTTGAAAGGTTTAAAAGAAAAAAAAAATCTGATAAAAAAGATCAATTAATCAATTAAACAAATTTTTTTTTACATATCAATTATACTTGGCATTTATCTCTATCTATAATTCTACGTCATATTTGATAGAGTCCCTAGAATCATTGCATGGCTATGGGAGCGGTCGCGCAATTATGAAACGTTCTCCTAAGCTGTGATTTTGAATTTAGTTTCAAGTCATAGAGACATGAGAAAAGGGGAAATCATAGTCTTGTCAAGGCTTACTCATGCAAACATTCTTGTAGAGAGAGTGCCTTGTTTCATGGACATTGATCGAGGATCAGTGTATACATAGAGGGTCTGTACTTGGAGGTACACAGCTGAACACCTTGTAGAAATCCATGTTGGTTTCATGTCGAACTTGGAATCCTAAGGGTTGTGTAGAGTGAGATTAATTCTCATGACTTGAGATGCCATGGATGCAATGTGTGCATCACACTGCACTTTGACTTATTCCAGATTCTAGTAGAATCACGTGACAGAATAACGTTGAGTGTAGTCTTGTTGCATGACAAATCAAATGACATCAACATGGATCCATCCACAGTAAGTTAGCGTGATATTTCCAACGTTGTTGTTAAACATAAATGACTCGTGAAAAATCTCTAGTTAGAGTATCGAGGTCATTAAGAAGAGTTGGTGATCCTAGCTTAGATAAAGAAGGTCACTATTGTCACAACACAATCTAGTTATCTAAGTTAATAGAGTTTCGACTAGACCCAAAATCTAGACTTAAATCGAAAAAATGATGGAAGGAGTCGGCTCACGTGAATGTTGTAATCTGGATAGGTCCACCATACAATTATTAGCATCTAAGCTTTGTGACGATGTTGGTAGCCATCGAATCACGATCGATGAGAGTCTTGATTTGACATTGGTGATAAATTCAAGACCTTGATTAATTATTTAAGTAATAAATAACTAAGCCTGTGGGAAGGGTCTCGTTGCTAATTTACTAGTGAACCTAAAAAGTCACACACAGTACTTAAGTATGATTCTCACTTATAAAAATTAATCCTTGGTGGATTAAATTAATTCTCTAGTGGAATTTATTAATCAGTTTAATTAATTTCATGGAGAAAAACATTAGGATGGTTCTAATTAATCAAATATCCTATATGGATTTAATAAATTAGATAAGAACTAATAAATTAATTCTCTTAGGTAGATAAATTAACTATTTGCTAAGTCCTAATTATTTGATTAAACCTTGCTGGAATAATCAAATAATAAGAAAATCCAAATTAATTAATTACTTGTATAGGAATTAATTGAACTCGGATTAAGAAAAGAAGAAAGAGGAACCCTAACAGAAAAACATGGAGGTGTGCGCCGTCTATATTAGTATTAGGCGTGCAGGACGCCCCATCCTTGCTGCATGACAGATTTTGACTTTGTTTTCCCTTCATTTTCTCTTCTCTCTTTGCATTGGAGCCTTAAAAAAAATTTCTCTTACCAATTTCCCCATAAGCCAAAATTAGTTTGATTAAGCTAGCACTAAAATCAAAGTAAGGGAATCTGCATATTCAAGATGTGGATACTATGCTTAGAGATGCGACGTTTGGAGCACTATGATTTATCCGGAGATCATCAAGAGCACAAGAGGCGACAATTTTGCCGAGAAAAGACCTGGATTATTTGTAGCTGAAGTCCACCATCTATTTTCGTTCATCAGCTAGTCTATTTCAACCTTGGTTATAAATTTATTACGAAATAAACCTACTGAGATATAATGCTTGAGAACCCCCTAGGAATGTTTTATAATTCGATGGTACCGTTTAGCCTGCTTTTCATGCTGCGTGTTTATATTTTTATTATTTGCTTCCGCTGTGTTGGCAAGAACGAGCAAGATACCTTTACCTTTCACTAGCTGTGTAAAATTATATATGGGTTCGAAAAATTAATGATAAGATGATTACTTTTATTGCTCTAATACAAAAATTATGTGTTCTTAAGGTTGATGACCTCATTTTGTGTGCAAAATGCATTATCAATAAGAAGAAAATAAAGAAAAGATGCTTTGAAGAAAGAAGCAATTTTGTTTGGTACTATTTTGGCAAAATTTTGCAAATTTCAAATTAAAACTAAAGTTATTTAGAAGAAAAAAATTGATAAGAATTATGTATGCTATATTGATGTGGGTTATTATAGTCAACTTATTTTATTTTTTTTGGAAAGGACAGTTTTTATAATAATAAAAAAAATGCACAAGGTACTATCTTGCCACAACCAAGATAGACTATGGATGCTAGAGCCAAGACTTGAAATCCGATCACACCATCTCGAATAATTTGATATTGTTCCTAATAGTCTAATGGTTAGAGCCCTACAACCGTGCAATGTATCATTTTCTTAGGCTTTTTGTATTACTCATGTACCTATTTCAGTCAATGACTCCCGAACCAAATGACATTGGGTGTTGAGACACCCCTAATTAAGGACCTAGTCACTCGAGTAATATAGGTCACAAAACTATACTTAGGTCATTATATTCCATTCATAACTATTATTACAATAACAAATTATACCATCGGATGTTTATACACAATATCAAGTTCTTGACAACATGCACAACTATCTACCATCTCAAAGGAACAACCCAATCTAAACCAAACTAAGAAAGCTGGCCAACAGATATACAATTAAAAACCTACCAAGCTATTTGCCATAATTTTCTTATCACAATTCCTTGTAAATTATTTTGTAAGTTGAGGGTGATAATCCGATCCTTGAGAATCCTCAATGCTGATTGTGAAACGTTGCTCGGTGTCTCCGACTTACCTAAGAACAACCGAGAGTTACGCTCTATCCAAATTAAGTAAACCAATGCGGCTAGTAATATTCGATCGGTACGACATTTTAACCATGTGGTTCCCTCTCCATCGTCTCGCCGCTCTATTTACACCCGCAGCACAATCCATTCTCGGCCAAGAAAATCGGACCTCTCTGTAGAGAATCCTTACACACTCCCTCGAGAACTCGCAACCAAAAAAGAGATGATCATGAGTTTCAATATTATTACTATCACACAAGAGGCAGATGTTATTATATATGGCCAATCCAAGGTTTATCTCGAGTAGGTAATCGCTGTCGGATAGTTAACCACAAAATGAACGTATGTTTCGGTATCTTACCCTTACCCTGCAAAAGACTTATCCAACTCTTTGACGTTTCCCTTTTATGTAATACCTCCCTTGCTGGTGATGTTGAAAAAACCCTGTTACTTGAAGTTTTCCATACTACCTTACCATCTACATTCCTATGGATTTTCGGTAATATTTATACCAATGGTTCAGAGCATACAATATGTACACAGATAATTAAAAAGAAAAAGTTTATTTTTAAATAAAATGAAATGACTTGATGTAATTTAGTGAGATAAAAGCAAAAATATAAAAAGAATTTATCTATATATACTATACTTAATAATTGGAGAGCCCCTTGAATGACTTTTGGACCGACATTCCTTTGGTATAACATGAGATAATTCTATGTCAGATTGAGTTTAATTGTCTGGGTGTGTATTTTGTTTTTATCTTTTTTCACACAAGTGTGTATGGTGATCATACACAAATACACCTTGATATGTGAGTGATATAGACATTAAAACTATTGGAATTGTTCTGGCATAAATTTTTAGAAAAATTACTAAAACTCCTCTTAAATAAATTATTACATCCAAAAAACCCATTTACAAACTTTTCATTCGAAAAAACCCAAAATTTAAAATTAAGAATTTTCTACCCTTTATTTATTAACTTAAGAAATGATCAATTGATCATTTTTATTGTTTTTTTTTGTTTTAAAATTTACTAATTAATAAGTTGAATAATACAAATTTTTATTTTTAGTATTAAGTCTTTTGCAATATTTTTATATAATTTGTTTTTTATTTTACTATGGTAATTATCTAAATAATATATCTTTTAAATTTTTTCAGAAGTTTAAAAATCTGAAAATAAAATTATATTTAGTCAATTATCAATATAAAATTTCTATATAAATAAATCTCTATACAAAGTTACAACTGATTAAATTTTTAGTCTAGAAGGTTAAGGGACATTAAGTCTATAAATTTATTAATCCTAAATCTTGGACTTTTTGGAATGAAAAGTTGGTAGAATCAAGAATAGATTTTTTGGATTGAAAATTTTTATAAGGGTTTTTTGGATATAAAAATTTAATTTAGGAAACTTTTAGTAATTTTTCCAATCACATAACGACTTTTGCGGTTTTGCCCCATTTACTATACCATTTTATGCCACAACCAACTTCTGCACGCATCCAACCATTGTTTCTTTATGCAATCTTTATTTGTTGGTTATAGAGGTATTCATGGTTTTTCAAAATAGTACCATACCGACCGTACCACACCGTGCCGTACCGAAATTGCTGTTTTTTTTTTTTATAAAAATCTAGGTTTTGGTACGAACTCAGGCTATACCGATTATTTTGGTATGATTTTAGTTTTAGAAATTCTAAACCGGTAAAAGACGTACCGGACCGTATATTACATATAATAATTAATTATATTATTCATGTTATATATAAGTTATTGTACTAAAGAAACTTCTAGAACATATAGGGACAAATACACTAAAAATCAAATTTATTACACAACTTATGTAGGATTTGGAGGATTTTAGAAAATTATTAATTTAGGAATCAGTTAATAGAATTTATCACTCAACTTTTTTTAATTGATTCCTATTTAATTTATATTTTTAACTAAATCCTAATGAATTAGTATTTTTGGTTGGTTTCAACTAGAATAATAAGAGTTCGATTCTTATTTGACTTTTATTTTTATTTTAATGCTAATTTAAAGTCCGTCAATATTAAATAATAACATTTAATGAGATATTCATGTGACTTATAAGTTATAACTAATTTTTTGTATATACTTTTTCATATATACTTATTTGATAATATGTCAATCTAAGGATCTCTTATGTGATAAAGTCGTATTAAAGAGTATATGATAAATTTCACTAGACTTTTGTACATAAAAAGTGGACATAACTAAGTGGATAAATCTATATAAAATACCGCAAAACCGTACCATACTGTACCAAAACCGCATGATACCGGATGCCATGGTACAAGTTTCAAAAAGTTCGATTTTGGTTTTAACTATCTAAATACCGTAATTATTGATATGGTATAAATTTGATGAAAACAATGCAAAAATCGAACCGTGTGCACCCCTAGTTGGTTACACTGACACAAGGTTCATTAATTATAGCCATTTTTATTTTTGGTATCAACACTTGATAATATCTTTCCCTACAAAACAATTTGTACATGTACAAAATTTCTTATAGTGAATTTTCTGAGAATAATATCTTGGAGACAGAATTGTCCGAGCGTTTTAATCCCTCGGGTTTTATTCATTCGGGGCTTCTTTGTGTTTGTAATAGTGGTTCTCTAGCGATGGCTCTCTTCTGTTAAAAAAGAACACAAGTTTACACCAGCAAGTGTAAAGGCGGCAATTAAGGGTGCCCACGAGCTGAGCTCGACGAGCCTGATAAAAATGAGCTCGAGCTCCAGCCTAGGTCGAGCCAAGCTGAGCTCGAGATCAGAAAATAAAATAAAAATAATATTTTAATTAATGAATATATATATATAATTAAATTTCATCATGAATATATTAAAAAAATTACTATTATTATTTATACATATATAATACTATATATATGAATATATTAGAAAATAAATAAATATTATATTACATGTATATATTAATAAATAAATAAATAAAAATATTTTTTTATTCCGGCTCGCGAACAAGCATTTTTAGGCTCGACCTCGGCTTGTCAAAAAAGTTCCACTCGAGCTCGAGTCGAGCTTTTTCCTAGCCGACTCGGCTCGTTGGTCACCCATAGCTAGCGGCAACACATGGATCTTCGAAGAGAAATTTGGGCAAGGAAGAAAGGTAAAGTTAGCATATACAAAGGTGTCTCAGAAGATATTTTATGTAAAAGACTTAAATATATATATATATATATATGTTTATAAGTATCATATTATACTGAATAATTTTTAGAATATACAGGCAAAATTTCTTTTTTGGTTCTGTAATTATGGACATGTGAAAAAATAGCCCTGTAACTACGCTATTAACAATTTTAGCTCTATAACTATATCTAGTTTAACAGATTCGGTCCTTTGTGTATCCAGTTAACAAAATTGATTCTTTATCTGTTGGATCTCAATAATTTGTAGTCCTACCCCCATTCTCCGGCTCATCTGAGCCCACATGGGCAGCGCAAAAAATTGGCAAAAAGAGTCTTGTAACTATACACGTGTTTCCTCTCCCCTAAACGATGAACCCTAAATTCTTCCCCTAGTTACAAACTTTGAACGTTGAACCCCGAATTTATTCTTTCCCTTTTCCCTAATCGCAATTTCCTTTCGAGCTGACGGATAGTTTATGTCCAAGACCTGGATATGCTGAGAAATCCACAATTAATGCATGAATTTATGGTTTTTGTTTATTAGTCTCAATGTTATTCTCTTGATTGGGAGCTGAAATTACAGATTTAGGGTTTACAATTTGAAATTTGGGGCTTCCAATGGTTTAAGATTGAATTGGGGAAGAAGAAATTAGGTTTATATGATTTTGGCGAAAATGAAGTTTTGGGGTTTTTATTCAAAGTTTCAGGCCCCGCGTGGGGGCTTGGATGATGAACGGCCTGAGTAGTGGGGGTGGTAGGACTAGAATTGTTGAGATCTTATGATGTACGGACACAAACACAAGACACGGTAATTTTTAAAAAGTTGAGGACACGACATGGTTTTGATACCATTGTTCATCATATATATAAATATTTAAATTATTTCCATTTGACAAAAATACAATAAAATATTTAAAAGTATTTATATTTAATTAATTTTTTTATAAAACAATTATCTAAAAAATACAATAAAACTTTAAAATGTCTAAAACAATTAAATTTTAAAATTTTAAAAATTATATATAAGATAATTGTTTTATAAAAAATTTTATTAATTTTTTTATAATTTATTTATAATACAACAAAACATTAAAATGTCTAAAAAATTAAATTTTAAAAATATTAAAATTATATATTAGGTGATTGTTTTATAAAGAATTAGTTATTGTTTTTTAAAAATTTAGTTAAAATGTAATCAAACCTAAAAATATCTAAAAATTTAAAATTAAAAAATATTAAAATTATGTATTAGAATAATTTCTAAATTTAAATAAATTTCACTTTTTGTTGAAAACAAGGATAATTAAATCCTAAAACTATTTAATATTTAAATTATTCAATAAAAATTTACACAAATGTTCAGATTGTTATAAAAAATTCAAAAATTTAAAAAATGTCTGAAAAATTAGAAAATATAAAAAATAATATAATATAAAGTTATTTTGAATTCAACTGAACCTAAACATTTTAACGTTTTATTGTATTTTTTAGATAATTGTTCTATAAAAAATTTAGTTAAAATTGACCCTCCATTAACTATTGGACGAAAAAGTTGACCGAGGGACCAAATATTGGGAAAAATGCATTTTTCACCCGATATTTATAGAGATTTTTACTTTAGGTCCTTTAACAAAAATACCTCGCATGTTTCAAAAATGGGTTATTTGCATCCACCTCCTCTATAGTGTGAAAGTTTGGCAAATACCCCCCTGCTACTATTTTTTGTCGAAGATTTTAATATAAAATTACTATACGACCAAAACACCCTTATCGCATATTATTTCATTCAATATATTTTATATTTCCCTTAAAAGAAAGTATAGTTCATATTTACTTTTATGAATCATATTTTTTCTAAAACAAAATGAAGAAGAAAAACGAATATGTAATTTAAAATTTTAGAGTGTCATGGATGACATAATATTTATATATCAATGTTTATGGATAAAAAAAATAGCAACATTTTACAATTATAAATAGATTACTATGTATTAAATGAAAGGATCTCATTTTCCAATGCACCTTTTCATAAATATATATATATATATATATAGCATATGTTCTAAGTAATATTGTCGCATCACTTATGTTTTATGTTATATATTTTTAAATTGTGCTTCTTAAAAATTTACGCATTTAATTTGAACATATGAAATTTATTCCATAATTTTTTATTTTTCAAATGTGGTTTTTATTTTTATTTTTCTTTACTTATTTTAAGAATTAGTTTGGAATAAAAAAATTCAATTATTTAAATATTAATGAGTTGTTTCCCTATATTTAAATAATGATATTCACTTTATGTAATTAAAGATATTCTTATTTTTTATTCTTAACTATGAAACATAACTCGTAGTTAATTTTTTAAAATAATTGATATCGAAAGTTTTTTGATATATTAATACTATTGAAAGTGACCTATATTAAAAAATGAGATACTGAAAATATAATTTAAATTTTGAATGTTAAATATGTCTTTCTAAATAAAGGGTGTTTTAGTCTTATAGTAATCTTTGACCAAAAATAGAGGGGAGGTGTTCACCAACATTTCAAACTGTAGGGGAGGTAGATGCCAAACGACCAAACTTCAGGGGGAGGTGGATGCAAATAACCCTTCAAAAGTTAGCACACTTAGTCCCATTTTGGAATTTTCCAGCTAAATTTTGAAAAATTTGGCCGGAAAATCGCATGTACCGGTCACGTGAGGGGCCAAATTGGTGTTTTTTTTTTTTTTTGAGGAAAAATCTCTGACTTGGCATGCCATTTTTACAAGAGTTTGATGATTTGGCATGCTACTTGGATATGAATTTTTTTATTTTTTTTTTGCACCCATGACATGCCGTTTTCACTCACATCTTTATTTTCAAGAGCGATTGAAGTGATTCATATATTATAATGTACAAGCTATATATATAAAGGTGCAAGACTTGATACACGAGGAATTTAAAAATCTCTCCGAATAGGAAACACAATCCCACTTTTGGTCAAAAATACAATCCTAATACAAGTCAAAATCAACCAAAGAGACCAAAAAATGTGTGGCGAAAACGATTCCATGGACTGGTCACCTAGCATCGTGAAACTGTTTAGTCTATGTATGAAGTGGAGTTTAATGTGAAAAAAAAACAAAAAAGTCCTAAATTAAGGAACCATCAAGAAATATTTAGAAGGGAAAAAATTGTTATTTACTTTCTTTAATTAGGATCAATTTCTTTTGTTAAAATTTTATGTGTATTCATGATTGAGGAAGTTGAAAGGTTCTCTGAGACAAAATAACAAGATAAAACACTCCAAGTGAGTATTTAATTTTATTATCACCAATTGGAGTACTGGACTCTAGTATATTAGCCGGCTATTGATGTAGCCATCAAATTTCATCACGAAATTGTCACTTCTTGTGTGTAATTTTGTTTAATCGTGCATATCTTAAAATAAGCTGGTCATTCCTTTCATCACCTCAATTGCTGGCCTTCAACTAATTTCCCTTATGCTATGTTTGGTTCAAAAAATTCAAGCTCAATCCTGGAATAATTATATACGCAGTTCGTGAATTTTATTAGTTATGTGGTACGTGTTGTGGAACTCAGAGTCATATTCCACCAAATATAGAAATAGCGAGAGAAATATTGTACTAGAAAACCACACTAGATTTAATTCCCAGGAAAAATTGGAGGCGTCACAACGGTCGCGCTTAAAACCCAACCTCCTAGACAGAATTAACTAGACGAATTTAATAGCACAATATAACACTACAACTATAACTAACAATGGCTACTTGAAGAATAGCACAAAATAAAAAACACCAAATTTAACGAGGTTCGGCTAATTTAGCCTACGTCCTCGGACCCCACCAATATATTTCACTAAAGGACTAAAGTGAAACTATTACAAACTATAGAGGAAGAAAGAAGAAATTGCTAAAAGATTTAGGCAATTTGGGATGATTTTCAAAGTGAAGAGGTGAGCTCCTTTTATACAACAAATGAGCCCATCACTTCCAATGTTTTCCTATGTGGGATTCTTTGCTCTTCTTTTGAAAGAGCCATTCTTCAACAAATCTCCACCTTGGCGAATTTCAAAATCTTCAATCTCCTCGTCAAACGGGGTCACCAAAACCAATCTTCAAACTTTGACAATGTTGATCAAGTCCAAACAAAATTTGAACTTGATTGCAGTCACAACTTTTGTCAACATATCAGCAGGATTCTCAGTAGTATGGATCTTCTCGATTCTGACTCCACCTTCTTCGAGTATCTCTCTTATGAAATGATACCGAACATCAATGTGCTTCGTCCTTGCATGATAAACTTGGTTCTTTGCTAAATGGATAGCACTTTGACTATCACAATGAATTTTGACATACTTTTGTTCATTCCCTAGTTCACCAAGCAACCCTTGAAGCCAAATTGCTTCCTTTACAGCCTCTGAAATTGCCATATACTCTGCTTCCGTAGTAGACAGAGCAACCGTTGACTGTAAGGTAGACTTCCAACTGACCGGTGCTTTAGCAAGAGTAAATACGTAGCCTGTAGTTGATCTACGCTTATCTAAATCACCAGCATAGTCTGAATCGCAATATCCGACTACATACTGACTATGTTCCCGCTCAAATATCAAACCAACATCAGCTGTGTCATGGATGTATCGCAAAATCCATTTCACAGCTTGCCAATGTTCCTTTCCAGGATCATGCATATACCTGCTCACAACCCCCACTGCTTGGGAAATATCAGGCCTCGTACACACCATAACATACATCAAGCTACCAACAGCATTTGCATACGGTACTTTTGACATGTATTCCCGTTCTGCATCAGATTTCGGTGACAAAGCGGCGCTAAGCTTAAAATGAGGAGCAAGCGGAGTACTAACTGGTTTTGACTTTTCATCAATGCCAAAACGCCTCAACATCCTACTCAGATATTGTTTCTGAGTCAAACAAAGCCTCCTCAATTTTCTATCTCTGAAAATCTCCATGCCGAGAATCTTCTTCGCCTCACCTAGATCCTTCATCTCGAACTCCCTTTTCAAATGAGTCTTCAACTTCTCAATTTCTATTAGACTCGGGGAGGCAATCAACATATCATCAACATACAGAAGAAGATATATGAAGGATCCATCTTGTAGCTTGTGCAAATACACACAATGATCGTATTTGCTTCTTGTGTACCCAATTCCCATCATAAACTTGTCAAATCGCTTGTACCACTGCCTCGGAGATTGCTTCAATCCGTACAACGATTTTTGAAGTTTACAAACCAAATTTTCATTTTCAGCAACTTTGAATCCCTCTGGCTGAGTCATATAGATTTCCTCTTCCAAGTCTCCATGTAAAAATGCAGTTTTTACATCCAACTGAACTAGTTCAAAATCCAACTGTGCTACCAAAGCCAACAAAATTCTAATGGAGGAGTGTTTTACAACTGGAGAAAACACTTCATTATAATCAATGCCCTCCTTCTGAGCGTAACCTTTGGCCACCAATCTGGCTTTGTAGCGAACATCACCTTGGCTAGGAAATCCATCTTTCTTTGCAAATACCCATTTGCATCCAATTGCCTTCTTTCCCTTCGGGAGACTGGCCAGTTCCCATGTTTGATTCTTATGAAGGGACTGCATTTCTTCACTCATGGCAATCCTCCACTTATCTTTCTCTGGTCCTTTGACTGCTTCAATATAAGTGGTAGGAACATCATCAGCGGCAATTGCAGATGCACAAGCCACCATATCATCAAAGCGAGCAGGCTTTCTGATTGTCCTCTTTGGCTTGCTAGTTGCAATTGATTCAAGTTGCTGTGGAAGTTCTTGGGGTTGAACTTCCTCTTCTTCAAAATCTCCTTCTACCGTAGGAGAATGATCAAGAGTTTCTTGATCTGCTGGGACAACAAACTTTTCAAACTCCACCTGTTTGGGAGTACCATCCTGCTGTTCTGCATTCACCTTTTCCAACATGGTAGATTCATCAAAGGTGACATCCCTGCTAAAGATTATTTTCTTTGTCTCTGGACACCAAAGGCGATAGCCTTTTATACCAGAGGTGATCCCCATGAACACTGCTTTCTTTGCTCTAGGATCCAACTTTGATTCCTTAACATGATAATATGCAGTGGAACCAAACACATGTAAGGAATCATAATCAGCAGCAGGCTTTCCAAACCATTTCTCAAATGGTGTTTTTCCATCAATAGCAGTAGATGGTAGACGATTAACGAGATGACACGCATATGTCACAGCCTCAGCCCAAAATTCTTTACCCAACCCAGCATTGGATAACAAACACCGAACTTTCTCCAGCAAAGTCCGGTTCATGCGTTCTGCCACTCCGTTCTGTTGTGGTGTATGTCTAACAGTGAAGTGTCTGACAATGCCTTCATCCTCACAAAGTTTTTGAAATGGACCACTCCTAAATTCTCCACCATTGTCTGTACGGAGACGTTTGACCTTTTTATCAGTCTGAGTTTCCACCATCTTTTTCCATTTGAGGAATACCTCAAACACTTCATCCTTCGTCTTCATCGTATACACCCAAACTCTCCGGGAAAAATCATCAACAAAGGTTACAAAATAGTGTTTCCCTCCCAAAGAACTCGTTTTTGAGGGACCCCATACATCCGAATGAACATAATCCAAGATACCCTCAGTATTATGGATTGCTGTTCCAAATTTAACCCTTGTTTGTTTCCCACGAACACAATGTTCACAAAACTCCAATTTGGAGTATTTCACTCCTTTCAACAATCCTTGATTTATGAGGAGATTCAAGGATTTTCCACCTGCATGTCCCAAGCGCATATGCCATAGCCTAACTGCTTCTGAATTCCGATCATCAACAGTAACTGCTGCTACTGCACCCACAACTGTACCACCCATGTAGTGATAAGTATTGTTGTTCTTCCGAATTCCCTTCATTACCACGAGTGCACCAGAGATGATCTTCATCACCCCATCCTTAGCTCTTACTTCAAAACCTTTCGATTCTAAAGTTCCAACGGAAATAAGGTTTTTCCTCACTTCTGGTGCATACCGAACACCCTTTAGGGTTATGATTGATCCATCGTGATTCTTCAAGCGAACTGAACCAATCCCAAGTGTAGTAAGAGGAGCTTCATTTGCTGTGAAGACAACGTCATTTTGTTCTTTGAAATCAAAGAACCAATCCAAATGTGGTGTCATATGATGACTACATGCTGAATCCAGCATCCATACTTCAGAAGCACCGCTGGATGATGTCGCCAATGAGAAGTCCGATTCGGCATCATCACACGCAGTTACATTTGATTCCGCCACGGCCTTAGAATTGCCCTTAGTTGTCAGCTTTGGGCAATCTCTCTTCCAGTGTCCTGTTTCTCGACAGTAGGCACACTCGTCTTTGCTTAGTTTATGCCTAGACTTGGATCTCCCTTTCTTTCCTTTGTTTTTGTTTTGTGAACGACCTCTGACGAACAAAACCTCTGCATCTCCGCCTGAACTAACTTGCTTGTCCTTCTTTCTCAGTTCATAACTGTACAGGGCAGCACAAACTTCGCTAAGAGATACAGCAGCCTTCCCGTGAAGTAGAGTTGTTTCAAGAAACTCAAACTCCTCAGGAAGGGATCCCAGCAACATCAGAGCCAAATCCTCGTCTTTAAAAGTCTCATCCAAATTGATCAAATCGGTAACCAGTTGATTAAAACTGGTAATGTGACTATTCATAGTGGAACCCGAAACAAATGTGAAGCGAAAGAGCCGCTTCTTCAAATGGAGCTTATTCTGACAGCTTTTCTTCAGAAATTTCTCCTCCAGTGCCATCCACAATTTATATGCCGAGTTTTCTTTCGAAAACGCATATCTCTGCTCTCTGGATAGACACGAACGAATTGTTCCACATGCCAACCGATTCATCATACTCCAATCTTTTTCCTCTATATCATTTGGTTTCTTCTCTTCAATAGCTAAGTATAGACCTTGTTGAAAGAGTGCGTCTACAACTTCGCTTTGCCACATACCAAAATGGCCTGTGCCATCAAAAGACTCCACTGCCAATCGCGTATTCGCCACAGTGGTTCTCGCCCAAATGGACGACGATGATGCTTTTGAGGTGTCTTCCATTTTTGGTTTACAAATTATTCTTCAATAGCCCTCCAAATGCGAAAGCCAAATAGCCCGGGAAAACTTTTCTGATGTGGAAGATCAGATTAAACTGCGACCACAGAGCATACTCAGAATACCCGAGCTCTGATACCACTTGTTGTGGAACTCAGAGTCATATTCCACCAAATATAGAAATAGCGAGAGAAATATTGTACTAGAAAACCACACTAGATTTAATTCCCAGGAAAGATTGGAGGCGTCACAACGGTCGCGCTTAAAACCCAACCTCCTAGACAGAATTAACTAGACGAATTTAATAGCACAATATAACACTACAACTATAACTAACAATGGCTACTTGAAGAATAGCACAAAATAAAAAACACCAAATTTAACGAGGTTCGGCTAATTTAGCCTACGTCCTCGGACCCCACCAATATATTTCACTAAAGGACTAAAGTGAAACTATTACAAACTATAGAGGAAGAAAGAAGAAATTGCTAAAAGATTTAGGCAATTTGGGATGATTTTCAAAGTGAAGAGGTGAGCTCCTTTTATACAACAAATGAGCCCATCACTTCCAATGTTTTCCTATGTGGGATTCTTTGCTCTTCTTTTGAAAGAGCCATTCTTCAACAGTACGTGCATAATCTCGAGAGTTAGAAGAGTATCAATCTCAAGACACGTATTAAAACTGTCTTTTTGGATATTGTATTACAATTTGAAATCTTGTTTAATTGTATTGCGCATCACAAAGTATGTCAAGTATATAAAACATCACTTAAATATACACTTGACGTATATTTATAAAACTCTAATATAATACGAAGTACAAAATTGGAACGGAAGATTCAACTTAGGAGTGAAAAACCCCATAATTTTCCATTTGGTCATGAATTGGAACAGATGATATGTAAATATACACTTGACATATATATGTAAAATGAAATAGTAAATTGGAACAAATTATCCAACTTAGTGACAAATTACCCCGTAATTTTCCGCTTGGTCTTGAAATGGAAAAGATCATCCATAAATATACATTTGACATGTATCTGTAATATGAATGTAAAATGAAATAATGATCAGACTTAGCAATGAAACCCCGTAATTTTTTGTTTGTTTATAAATTTGATTGAGGAAAGTACATTTCAAATATAAAACTTTTGTGCTTCAGACATTTTCCTTTTCCATTTCCTAATCGTAAAAAAAATTCTGATCCAAACATAGCATTAGTGAATTCTTCCAAACACAATATAGCAAATGATCAGCAAAATATTCGTTAATTGTTTATTTTTAATCACCTGGATTCTAGCATTTGCTTCCAGTGACAATAATAAATTAATTTTTGCTAATGTACAATTATTCTTAACATACAACAATCAATCCATGACTGTAATCCTTCATTTTCTCCTAATGATGACTTACCAATGGTTTTTGATATCTTTATTCTTTAGTTTAAGCTATAGCCAACAACAATACTATGATCAAACATTATGTTCTTCTGATAAAAATTATCCAGGCACAAGATACACATGCAATCCCTCAAGTAATCCATGCAGAACTTTCGTCGTTTATCGGGCTAATAATCGCTTCGCAACAATCTCAAGCATCTCAAATTTGTTCAAAATCAGCCCAGCCCGGTTACTTTCCATCAACAATTTATCGAATTCGGGCCAAATTCTTGAACCGGGCCGTGAAGTTCTTGTGCCAATCATTTGTTCTTGTGCAGGTCAGTTCTCTCAGGCAAATTCCACTTACACAGTGACAGAAAGTGTAACTTTATTAGAAGCTGCTTGTGGGGTTTTCCAGGGTTTGGTCAAATCTATCACGTTGTTCGAGGAAAACCGTCATTTAAGTGACGAAAATGCCCTTTTACCCGGTTCCACTGTTCTCGTGCCTTTGAAATGTTCTTGTCCTGATAATAACTTGACTAGTAATGCATCTGTGAAGTATCTTGTCACCTACCCTTTTATCAAGGGGGACGACACAGGAAAATTAAGCGAAAAATTTAACGTTTCGGTTGAAGAGATATGGAGAGCTAATGGTTTGGATCCGACACCAACCGTGTATCCACACACGACCGTTTTAGTACCCCTCAAAGATAAACCATTCGTAAATTTCGACAGTTCCTATTCCGACCCTCCGACTCAATTTCTTCCCACAATGCCCCTGGAGAAGAAAACGACGAATGTAATGAAGAAACTCTTCATTGTAGGATTAGTTCTCGGGTTTTTCCTTATTGTTGCTTTGTTAGTCGCTATCGGTTTGTATATCAAAGCTTTGAAGAAGTTCAAGGCCGAAAAATTTCGCTTTTCGACACATAGAATTAGCTCTATGAATTCATGTTCGACTCCATTAAGTTCTCCGTTCTCAGGATCCAATAATTCATGCTTGTCCCCTGATTTGCTTATTGGAATAAAATATTCTCTATGCAATTACACCATGGGAGAGATAAAAAATGCGACCAAAAATTTCTGCGAAAATTCGAGGATCAGCAATTGTGTTTACAAGGGGTGCTTGATTGATAACTCTGAGGTGATGATCAAACGGTTGAGATCTGAGGGTACACGGGGAATCATCGATGTTCATTCGAAAATAAATCATGTAAATATTGTGAAATTAAATGGGGTTTGTTACGATGAGGATGATTTCACTTCATCGTGTCTCGTTTTCGAGTTCCCGTCTAATGGCAGCTTGAGGGACTGTTTATTAGGCTCATCTTCTGCCCTTCATTGGCATAGAAGGACTCAAATTGCCTTCGATATGGCAACAGGGCTTCACTATTTACATTATTGTGTTATTCCTCCTTATTTTCACTTGAGTTTAAGTAGCAAAAGCATATTCTTAACCTCAACTTGGAGGGCAAAAATCGCGGTATCTGGAAATGGAGATGGAACTGAAAAAGTGGTCACTATAAAAGGATCTGGCCCCGGAGGATGGATTGCCCCAGAGCATAATGTTCATGGGTCGGTGACTGAGAAAGTGGATATTTTCGCGTTTGGGGTGGTTTTGCTAGAGTTGATATCGGGGAAGGAGGGCGTGGATGGGAAACTATTGAGCGAGTCAATCAAATTTTCGGGAGGTGGGGCGAACGAAGGAGGATGCTTTGATCAATTGAGGAATTTTATGGATCCATGTTTGAAGGGTGATTATCCGCTAGCGGAGGCGTTATGCCTAGCGGTTTTAGCCGGATCGTGCGTGGAAGATGACCCTCTCCATAGGCCGTCGATGGACGATGTACTTAAAATTATTGCTAGAATGGTGTGATTTTACAATAAACATTAAGAGAAATTGTAGCAAAATTGTATGGATTACAATGTTCATTAGTTATGTATATTCATTTATGGAGCATATAATTCTTGCTACTCAATTTTAAGCAATTTTCGTAGAAATTATGTATAATAATCTAATGTTTATTGATATTATATTCTTTTAATGTGAGAATTTGTGAGTGAGTGAACTAGTGTAGTTCTTACAAATCTAATGTTTGTAACGTATATGTTTATGACCTTACTGCTTTACTTAACTCATGGAAACTATTAAATACCAAACATAATTAATCTCGGTTCAGAACGTTTTTTTTTTCTTCAGTTGGTGTAAGAATTAAATAATAAAATCATAGTGCATTGTTTAAGTGTAAGAATTAAATAATAAAATCATAAATGCATTGTTTATTAATTAATTTTTAGTTTTTTTTTTAACTAAAATGAAAAATAACATACAAATTAAATAAATAAAACAACAATATGTACCTCCTGTGAAACGTCGAGCTTCAACTTTCTCCACTTTGTCAAAACAACTATCCCTGAGAATAGAAGCCGCCCTACTCCCATGTACCCTTGTCTCCACAAGAACGAGAATCATGGGTTTGTAATTGGGGATAATTTCCCGCAGCGAGTTTCGAAATTCTTGTTTAGCTGCACCTTTGCAATTCCAAAAAATACTCGACATTAATAATAATGAAATAAATAGTTCAATCAAAGAACTATAGAGAATCATACCGGGGGGGGGGGGGGTGTCAAACCCCCTTTGTATATCATGCAAGCTGGTGTCCTTCGCCATGCATTCCTGTACTTTGGCCGTGTAAGCCGCTTCAAGCCTAGCTTCCATGTCCGTTAAGATTTCCAACTCCTCAACGGACTCTGCATCCGATTCGTACTCCACCTCATCCCCTCCATCTTTCCCCTCACGCATTTGTTCATCACTGTTCGTTACTTGTGGATTTGCAAGGGATATGATAGAATTATTTTTGATGGGGTACGTGGTGCCATGTGAGATTGACGAAATTTGATCACTTTGTATTAGGGTTTCCTTGGAGTAACACACATCATTATCCCGTATAAATTCAGTGACCTCGACTCCAGCCTCGGAGTTGTCTTCCAGATCATGAAGAACATCGAAACGAGACCCGCTTGTACTAGCTTTATTCATTCCTTTAGACCCAGTTGTTGTCCTATCCGCATGTGGGGTTCCCTTAGCTGTGCATTTGGGTTGCCATGTGCCTCTTTGTTTTGGTTGTCGCACGTTACCTCCATGTTCCTGTTGAGGTACCGTGTGTATGTTTACCGGTTCAGTGGGTGCTGCCATTTTTTCCTTCCTTGTCGTGAAGATAAACATATCTTGTCGTGTGTTGGTATTTGGCTTTTCGGTTTTCTTTTATACTCCTCGTCTAGGCTTAGGAGCAACAATATTCCAAGGACCATATCCCGTCCGAGTAGTGGATTTCTTTGTGTCCTTTTCCATTTGTGTTTCTTCATTCTCAGTCGTCTCTTTTTGGTGTCCATATTAACCACAATTGAAGCAAAACATGCTAATACCCTCGTATTCCACCACTCGGACTCTCTTGTTAACTTTGATACACAGAATAAGCGGCTTGTTCAAGTCTAGTTCCACACAAACCCTTGCGTATCGACCCCTTAGCGATTGTTCAGTATGTTTGTCAATGCCCATGACTTTACCAATGAGACTTCCCATCCCAGTGAGAGCCTTTTCATTGAAAAGGTGAATAGGAAGATCTGGGAAACGAATCCAAGCTAATGTAGACGTAATTGTTGCGTTTTTTTGTTCAAAGGTAGGATCCCATTTACGTATAGTTAGGTAATGCCGAATCATCCATGGTCCTTCCTTTAAGACTTTCTCATATTCCTCCGTAGCCCGAAATCGAAGAAGGTAAAATTCGTTTCCAATATCCACCGGGTTTAGTTTATATGAGAGTTGCTACAAGGCCTTGATGCGTTGTCGTAACACTTGATAACCAACTTTGCGTCCAAGTACTTTGGTGATCAACGCACGTCGGTATGGACTGGCCATGGTGTGAATATCTTCATCTTGAATCACCAATTCTGGGATGTTATCCTCGGTATTATCTCCCATCCCCTTCGCATAGCAGTAAGAGTCCAGGTTGTCAGATTCTCCTTCTCCGGTATAGTACACCGGATCAACTGGATTACCGTTTAACACTTCTTTCAGGTTCGGAGCTTTCCAGACATTCTTGGATGTGGTTGCTTCGTCGAACTTTTCATGCAGAGATTTCTGTTCCGTCGACATATGGGTTTCAAGAGTATCAGATCCCACATAATTTCGCTTGAGTTTTTTCGTGTTTTTGTTGGGTGTGACTACCATCAGGGCTGGTTAGCTGGTATCCAGCCCCTCTATGCTAACGACGGTGATCTCACGGTGGAGATCTTACTTTTTAGGGTTGCAGACGGCTAGGGTTTTCCAAGTCGCCAGAGAGTTGAGAATTCTTGTAAATGAGTATTCGCAGGAGGTATCTGGATGTTCTGGAATTCAGCTGAAATGAATCTTGTTTTCGTTGAAGCTAATGACCAGTGCATTTTGGCTATTGTTAAACGAAAGGGTGAAGAGGATTGGTTATTTACTGCAATATATGCCAGCCCACATTCTGAAATCCAAAATCATCTCTGAGACCACCTTGTTTAAATGGAACCCCATGTTCGGGGACCTTGGGTTGTTGCAGGGAATATGAATGTCATAACTAGTCCAGATGAAAAAACAAGGGGGACACCTTTTGACTCAGCGAAGTGTAGACGGTTTGTGGAGAGTGTTAATCTCTGTGGATTAATAGACTTGAAATTCGTGGGATCTCCTTTCACCTGGGCAAACGAGGGTCGGTCATCACTGCAAGAACGCTGGATAGAGCGCATTGTAATGAATCGTGGAGACTCAATTACCCCACGGCCAGTGTTCACCATCTCCCAAGAGTAGGATCAGATCATGCACCTATTCTTCTACGATTGTCTGATAGTAACAAACGCATTGGAAAGAGGGCTCAAGATAGATTTCAGTCTGCATGGTTCACTCATCGAGGTTTCCGTGAAATGATTAATCAGCACTAGCAGCTTCAGAAAAATAATGGTATAGGCAAGCAAATCCAATGTATTTGAGAGGCAGCGTTTAATTGGGAACCATGAGGTCTTCGGAGATATCTTCAAACGTAAGAAACAACTGTTAGCCAAAATTTCAGGAATTCAGAGAGCTCAGGGTTGCCAATTTCGCCCCTCTCTTAGGAAACTTGAAACGAAGCTTCTAGGTCAGTGCTATGATGCTCTCCATCAGGAGGAGATGTTTTGGAAACAAAAGGCGAGAGTTACTTGGTTAAAAGCAGGAGACAGTGTGCTTCTTTCACTTGTCGGCTATCATGAGATAAAACAAGTCACATATAAGAGCTCTAACTCGTGTAGATGGCACAGTGGAAACAGATAATGTGGGGCTAAAAAACATGGCTGTCAATTTTTACAAAGAATTATATGGCCCTGGAGAGCAAGTCCCCAGCTATGCACCGAGGCTTGGATTCCCGAAGCTAACGGCCTCACACCTTGATATTCTTCATTGGAAATGTTAGGATTATGCCCTCAAATGCCATAGAGGATAGATATGTAGGGCATCTATCTTGTATTGAACTTAAATTATAATTTATAAAAGGCATTACTTAGTTTTTCACTTAATTCTTATTTGCATCTATAAGTTGTGTAAAACGCTTTGCACTTGTTTTCAATGTGATCCCTCTACTTCCTGTGGGATAGGAAGAAAGGCACTAGAGAGACCGACCTTGATTACTAAAACTAGTTCGCAAGTTATATGAAGTCTTTAATGGGCAAATAAAGACTTTAAATACTTGTACAATCTTAGCTCTGATATGGGAGTGTCTGTCTGGTATCATGGGATGGAAGGAGATTGAAATGGTAGGCACATCAGTGGAACTGATATGCTCGAACACGACTCGCATCGGTTCTATCACATGGGTTTTCACTCTGTGACTATCAATGATAGAACTGATTATGCTTAATAGGTATATGTGAACCTTTGACCTGAAGTATCAGGCTGAAGATGCACTGGTGGCGTCAAGTCTTTCACTAGAGTAGTTAGACCCAATTCACCCATTGGTGGGGTCGACCTCGAAATGTGGACTTGATGGGAAAGTTGTAGTCTTAGCAGGTATCTAATATGGGATTTTCTCTCTCATAAGTGAATGAGAATGTACCCTATGTGATTATAGATAAATAGAGATCAAAGTCTTTAGCCAAAGCAAAAGAGATGATTGTGTTGGGCACTAAATCAATCTCAATGATCTCGTATTATTATAATTAATACATATGGTCAAGTCCAGTGAGTTTGACATAGCCATGACTCTCACTTGATGGGAGAACATGAACAAAGGGTTTATACATATACGGTATTTACGATTGGATGGTTTCGGAATAATCCTATCATTCGTTTTCATTTGGGTTATGAAGTGGGCCACCTGACTGGCTAGGTGTTACCCACTTCCTTTGGTTTCCTCTCATTGTCAAACGAAACGAACCTGAAGAGTCGCGCTAAAGGATCGACGAAGAAAAATGAAAAAAGGAATTTCTATTTTCTTCTAGGAGTTTTAATTTATTGGATAAATTAAATAATTAATTATTCATTAGATGAAATAATTAATTATATGGATAAGATTAATTATTAATTAATTTCCTAGGAAAATATATTAATGAATTAATTTATCTAATTAGTTTGGTTATTTAATTAATTAATTTATTTATTGAATATAATAAATTATTAATTGAAATAAGAAATTAATTAAACAAAACAAATCTCGTGCTTCTAGAAATCGTCCATGCCTAAATAGGCGTCCAAGTGATGCCCTAATTTAGGGCTCTTTTGTTTTGACTTGTTCAATAAGTCATGAGGTATATAAGGACTCTTTGACTTTGAACAAGTAAGAGAATATCATAACTCTCATACCTCCTAGAAAAGAAAGAAGAAAATATTCCTCCCCTCTCTAATACCCTAGCTGTCTGTCACGCCCTAGGAATTTTCAGGAACTTCTCCCACCAAATGAGTCTCCAAAAGTCCAAAGAGCCACACTACCTTGTATATATAGTAGTGGATAGCATTGTGTAGAGAATGGTAGAATTCTCTAGAATTATGTAGAGAAAGAGTAGGTAGAGTTCTCTAGAATTCTCCATGTAAATATCTAGTGGAATTATCTAGATGCTCAATATTAGCCGTAGGATCAAGATGATCTCAACCGTCCATTGAGGAGGTGGATCACTATAAATAGGTGGTAGCTATTTCATTTGTAACCAACCAAGTTTGGAGAGCAATATAGAGTGTTCACTTAAAGAGTTTCTTGGTGCACTTTGCCAAATTCCCTTAGCACACGAGCACGAGTGGGCGAGGCTGACTTAGCACGAGTCACGCAAGAGGCGGGTCGAGGCTAAGTGCCGCACGAGACGTTAGTATTGAGGCTAAGTCCGTGACAGGTGGTATCAGAGCCCGGTTGGGCAAAGGTGCTGCGTGTGGAAGTGTTCGGGTAATGGCAAGCGAGGCTACTTCGGGGTTGTTAGGGGAGCTTGGTAGGGAGGCCATTCTGCCCCACCCGAAGATGACGAGGGATGCAAGCCGACCACTTGAGAGTGGTATCGTGGGAGTCATCGCGGAGATAGGCGAGCGACTTGAACGTGCGGAGCACACAATCGAGACGTTGGAGGGCCACGTTCTCGAAGAGATTGGGTCGATTAAGGTGGACGTGCGATCTTGCCTTGACACTAGCACCGTTCAGGAGGAACGTCTTGCTAGGCTTGAGGATGCTATGAGAGCATTACAAGCGATGGTCGAGGAGATGCGTGAAGACATTGCCTTATGCAAGAAGGCCATGGCTAGCGGGGCTAGTACCATGGTGTCGAGTCCAAGAGTAGACCACCCCAAGCCGAAGGGGTTTGATGGAAAGAGGGACACCAAGGAGGTTGAGAACTTCCTATGGCAAATGGAGATGTACTTCGAGGGGCTCAACTTAGCCGATGAGGACTCGAAGGTACAGACCGCTACACTCTACCTTACCGATACAGCGATGTTATGGTGGCGCAGGAAGCATGCCGATATCGGGAAAGGTTTATGCAAGATCGAGTCTTGGGAAGACTTCAAACGGGAGCTTAAACGGCACTTCTACCCGGAGAATGTCGTTTACGAAGCTCGAAAGAGGTTACGGGATTTGCGGCATAAGAACACTATCCGGGAGTATGTCGAAGAATTTACAACTCTTATGCTTCAAATCCCGAACATGAGCGATGGTGACTCACTCTTCTACTTTGTGGACGGGCTACAAAATTGGGCAAAGCAAGAGTTGCAACGTCGGGGCGTCCACACGGTAGATGAGGCAATAGCTGCTACCGAGTCCCTAAGCGAGTTCCAACACCATCATAAGGAACGGGAGAGGGATGGCACAGGCAATGGTGGGGGAGGCAAGCATCATGAGGATGACCAAACCCACAGGGCGACTTACAAAGGGGCGAGTTTGGGGAGCTCGTCGGGCCAAAAGGATTACGAGGCAAAGAAGCAATCTTTCATGCCAAAGCAAGGGTGTTATGTTTGCAAGGGGCCACATTCTTACAAGGATTGCCCGAAGCTTGGGACGTTGCACGCGATCATGGAGGGTCACGAGGCAGCGCAATGTAAGTATGTGGAAGAGCCTGATGAATTGCTCAGAGGAGGGACCAAGGCGTTTAGGGGCGGTGCAACTTCTAAATGCCATTAAAGAAGAGTCGACGCCAACCGCATCAAGTAAGAGGCTGATGTACGTGGAGGCGCACATCAACGGGCGGTCTACCAAGGCGATGGTAGACACCGGGGCAACGCACAACTTCATGACCGAGGAGGAGGCGAAACGGTTGGGCCTCAAGGTCACACGAGGTGAGGGATGGGTCAAGACGGTGAATTCTGATGCCATACGCCTCAGCGGTAGAATTCGGGACGTAGAGATGAGTATCGGGCCGTGGAAGGGATGAGTGGACTTCTCGGTGGCCGAGTTGGATGATTACAAGGTCGTGCTAGGATTGGATTTCATGCGCAAGGTATTTGCAATTCCAATGCCTATATTTGATTGCTTGTGGATTTTAGACAAGGGTTCGCCGTGTATAGTGCCTACAATCGGGAGCAACCAAGGGGTTAAGGCGAAGCCCATGTATTTGTCGGCCATCCAATTGATCGAGGATGCAAAGGATGGGCCGAGGTCGAGTACGAATACACCAACCGTGGACTCTTGCGAGAAGAATCCACGCGAATTAAGACAACTTCGGAGGCAACCGCGGGACAAAGGAAAGAGTATGCCGACGAAGACAAGTGGTGGTCCCAAGTGGCATACGAAAGGGTCTAGAAGGGGGGGGTTGAATAGACCCTGAAGTCTTTTTCGACTTCACAAAATTTTCGTATCACTTTAGAAATTTGAACGCTTGAAAAAACTGAGCGCTTGGGTCAGACGCTTCAGAATAGTTAACTTAGACTTAGTGATTTCAGCAATTTACCGAAGTAGGGCAACGCTTAGATCGCTTAATCAGGGTTAGCACAGCGGAAATAATGTTTAGCGTTCTTTTAGTTGAATTAATCGCTTTGCAATTTTACTTGTCTTTTTCAGAATAATATGAAGTGAATAATATAAGACAATAAAATAAATGACACAATAATTTGTAAGGTTCACTGGGTGATGTAATCCCAGCTACGTCCTTCTTCTCCTTTTTCACTTTGAGGAAATTACTATGATGATTATCAAAGGATCACACAGAAACTTCTACAAAATAGTAATGGATGAAAATGATCTTGGGCTCCTTGATCACACAGACTTCAGCACCAATGAAGATCGTCTTCTTCAAGCTTCTCTCACTCAGAAATACTGCCTGAAAGGTTTCAACAACTTTTCTCACTCAGATGAAAGGTTGAGGTTTATCACTAGGGTTTTGTTTGTTTTAAAGAAGATCAAACAACTTGGAATATCTCAGTTGGAGTTTGGATTTCTTCTTTGGAAGATATTTGAGATATTTGTGACTGTCTGGAATGTAGATAGAAAGCTTGAAAGGTTTTGGCTATGAAATTTCTAAGCTTTTTCCAGAAAGAATGTACGTAGGATTTTTGGCAATAATTTCTCGTATATTCTTGATGTTGTTCTATATGTTTTGATTTTCTGGAGTAAGGTATTTATAGGCAATTTCTTGGGATCTGTCCGTTGGACACATGTAGGAGCGTGCCTTTCACGTAGCGCGTGATTGTACCTAAAATCTGACATTCCTGAAAATTCGCTGGAACCGATTGGACGGGAGCAGCTAAAACTCTGAAAGTTCTGACAGTCTGGTCAAAAGGAGGCTTGTCCACAAGTCACAGTAGCTTATCACATTTAATGCTCCTATTAGGCATTTAATGCAATTTGAATTTATTTCCCGTTGGAAATAAATGCCCATTGAATGATTGCATTTAAGTCCTTTATGACTTGAGGATTTATTTCAGGTGAATCTTCTATAAGTCGCTTGAGTATTTGAACGCTTGATTCATGAATCCTGAACTGCGGTCTCTTAGCGTTTGACAGACGCTAAGAAGGAATCTTCATCTTCGGTTGATTTCAGACGCTGGTCTTCAACTTCTTCTCAAATAGACTCACCTAGAATTCTATTATTGATTCAGTCGCTAAGACTTAATCTAAAATCTATGAGGATAAAAATTACAAGCCTAAACAAAATTACAAACTCTTTAAACGCTTTATACAATGATCTATGAAAGCATAAACTTACATTTTATTTGGGGTCTAACATTGAATCCTATCTTGTCATCATCAAAACATCTAACATGAAATTTCCTAACAATTTCCCCCTTTTTGATGATGTCAAGACTTGTAACTCTTTTATAATTTTTAAGAGTTAAAAAGAAAAGGCCCAAAGGAATATAAGTCAGCGTTTGAAAGGTTAGTAATGTTAGTTAAAGTTAGGTTGGCTTCAACAAGTTGTTTCAGCAATAAATCATTCATATATATTGAAATGAAGCATACATGATTTATACTGAAAAGAATAAGAAAGAAATAAAATACGCAAAAACATTTATTTCTTCTGTCGCTTTGCTCTTTCTTCGCCTTGAAGAACTTCTAACGCTAGTTCTTTTAAGAGTCGATCAATGTCGATCATAGTTGTATGCTGGACTTCATCATAGTCATGCCTGCGGAGTCTGGCGCTTTCATTTAGCTCTAACAACCTTTCCGTCCAATCCCTTGGTGGAATGCCAAGTTCTCGAATCATATCATAATATATATCTCTTTGACGGTCATTTGACGGTCTCCAATTTACAGGTCGTTGTAGCGGTCCGGCATAAGCATGAAATCCCATACTCTCTAAGAAGTCGGGGTCCAACTGGGGAAGAGCGTATTTTCCGAGATAATACCTTGGTTTTCGTTTCTTGGATAGCATTCTCTTAATGCTTACCAGTTCATCGAACATCGAACGCCAATGTTTATTATCCGTCTTGGAAATCGCTTTGGTCTTTTCTTTACTTTCCCCCTTCTTGACTTCATCAAGGGACAATTTTAGATCAGCGACATCGCGGCGCAAAAGTCTAACTTCTTCGACTAGAAGAGCAATCTGTTGGGCGACACTCTGAGCGACGGCATCGGATGAAGCGTGTCTGTCCGCATCAGCCGAAGCGCTCTGAGCAAGGTGACGATTGAATTCAGAGGAGAGCTCAGCGATAAGAGGGGACATGTTTTCCATGATAGCAATGGTGCTGTAATTTGAAGCGTTGGCAATGTCACGGCTTCGCATATCAGACATTAAGCGAGTCTGTCTGTCAGCGGCTTCAGAAAGCTTGGAGCAGGAACCTTTGATGTGGTGAAGCGAGTTCCGTACAGCCTTTCTGAAATCTCGGGCCTCTAAATCACTTCTGAATCTGAATCCGAAGAAGGACTCTCTGGGGACGGGAGAAGTCCGTAAGAACTTGAAACTGCAGTCTTGCCTTTGGTTTTATCTCTTAGGAGAGGTTCTACAGGCGCTTGAGCAATTTCAGCGTGCACTTCTTCAATTGCGTGATCCAAGGTAGAATCAGCAATCGCTGGGGGCTCGACTACTGGGGCACTAGAAGAATCTGGCAAGGAAGCCTCAGGAAGATAAGCGACTTCCGCAGTAGGAGCAGAATCTTCTTCCAGAATTTGGATTGAGGGAGGAGAAGGTTCTCTAATGCCAATAACCCAGAGGGGGCCAAGGGCTTCCATCACATGCCGGGGACTGATCAGGCTAGATTGCGGGATAAAGAATATAGCGTCTTCGCGCTCGTCAGTACTTAGTGCAAGTTGCACACCTTCTGGTAAAGCAATCCCTGATGTATATTTGTTGAAAAAGTCCAAAATCAACGGCATGAACGCTTGAGCTGCTTCTTGGTCCACTGGCCTAATCAGCGAGATCATCTTGGCCACTTGAATATTCTGTTCACTGAAGAGCACAGGGTGGAGAGTATATCCTCGAAAATCGTTTAACCCTGAATAGTGATTGAAACTTGTATCCAACGCTTGGACATTTTCTATCACTGCTCTCATATCTCGGTGGAACTCAGCAAACTCAGCGTGTTCTGTTGAAGTGTCAACACGAATCTGACTCTGGCCTTGAAGAACTGGTTGTTTACTTGACGAAGCGTCTTCGTTGAGGTCAGGGAAGATTCGTTGAACAAAGTCTGCACGAGGATGCAAAACGTAGCGTCCGCCCTGGCTGAATAAGGCGAGCTGCTGGCGAATGTAGCTTTCGATTGGCTGTCTGTATCGTGGCAAAGTGCTAACATTCCCGGCAATTATCTGACGCTGTTGAAGCAAAAAGGTGGCAAATCCTCGGCGTCTGTATTCTATTCCAAAATTAAACAGGAATGGATATTTGACGAGTTCATCAAGGGTGTAGAAGTGAAGAACGAACTCTTCAGCCCATTTGGCTGTATCCATCATCCATCGTTTTCCAAGTTTGTTCGCTTTGTTTTGCTCTTTTCTAGCTGCTAAGAATTTCTCGAAGCGTTCCGTTTCATCATCATAGTCTTCAGCCCATAATCTGGCAAGATATTCACGAGCCTCATCTTCAATCCACGAGTTGACCGGATTTGGGCGCTCCGCAACAAGCGAGCCTTTGCCTTTCCAGAGTTTGAGTGGATTAGGAGAGAGAGCGTTCTGGGGAGACTTGACAACGGAGGGGAGAGCAGAATATCCTATCTTATTGAGATCTTCCTCATCAGGATTTTTGTTCCAATCACCCATGTGTGGGTTCTTGAAAACAATCTTGCTTGGGCGCAGAGGATAAAAGGACTCGTCCGAGCGACCGGTTAGAGTGAATCGCTGTTGGTCAAGGTCAGCTCTATTGAACACTGGACGACGAATGTACTCAAAGCGAGATTGAAGTCGCTCTAAGTCATATAGTCCTAGATCTGCAATACGCTCGAAAAACTCAAATTTCTTGGTGTTGGACATATCGGGCCGATGGAGAGTGGTTTGAAAGTTTATTTCCAACTCGGCAAGCATTTGAGCGTCACGTTCTCTGGAGGCATAATAAAATTCGACGTCTGGATGATATCCGCGCGGGAAGAAATCAATGACACGAGGAGGAGGTCCGGTTGGCGTAGGAACAAGGGCAATAGCTTCTGTTGGAATGGGGGCCACTTCTATCGACTGCTCAGCGTTTAAAGTTGCTTCACTCGCTGATGAGCTTTCAGCGTCAGGAAGAACTTGGGATGCTTCTTTAGCAATATTCACAACAGTTGCCATGTCCACGTCTAGTTCAACTGGAATCTCCGAGAGAGGAGGGGCTTCAGCGATTGGTTCATCATGAGCTCCGTCATGAGCCTGAGGACTATCATCGACTGTCTTAGTCGCTTGATCTGTTTCTTGGACAAGTTCCTCAGGCTCTTGAACTTCTTCTTCGGGTTCCTGAACATTGGGAAGCCTTTCAGATGGAGAAACGGCTTGAGGATCTGAGCTGATTTCGGGAACAGCGTCAGAAACGGAAGCACTCGCTGACTCTCTAAGCGCTGGATTTGTGGGAGCGCTAGAAGATACTGCGGGAGTGGGAGTAGGAGTACGCCTTCGTGCAAGCGGTACTTCTTCTTCCACTGCTGTCTCTTCTTCCTCAGGAACGGAAAAGAAAAACGTTGGAGGAGGAGAAGGAGACTTAGGCGAGGGAGAAGGAGAAGGGATCTTTTGTTTCTTTTTGGGTTCCGGCTTTTTCTTCTTCAGTTCAAGCTTTTGCTTCTTTGCGGGCTTGGATGGCTCAGCGACTTTGAGAATGATCTTTCTCTTAGGTCGCTTGACCACCACTTCTTCTGATGATGATGATGAAGAAGACGCTTGATCTTCATCATCACTGCGAACAACACGCTGATCTTTTGGAACCGCTGCTCCGCCAGGTTTCCGCGGGTTAAGAAGCTCGCTTATCATTTTCTTGCCATAAAACTTGGTCGCTGGGATCTTTTTCCCAGAAACTTGCGTATATCCGCTAGAGCAGAGAATACGACTTAGCAAAATCCCGTAAGGCTTGGGATTAACAGACTTAGCCATCGCTGCTTTGAAGCGATTGAACACGTAAAGAGACCAGTTAACTTTTAACTTGGTCAGGATGGCAACCATCATCTTGTATTGAATGTTAGTGATTTTATCGAACGTCCCTTTTCTGCATTCAATAATCTTTGAACATATGTCAGCGAGGATGACATATTCGCCTTTCATATCGTTCTTCTTGAAGTTGGGCTCGTAGGCGTTGTGAACATCTTCTTTTTTATCACGTCCCAAACTTTGGTAGCATCGCCGAGATTTACACGTTCTACCTCAATGCCAGTATTAGGCAGAACAAGTAATGAAGAAACCAGAGAAGGAGTGAGGACAAAGGTCTCTTTTGCAGAGGGGAAGACGCAGGATATGGAATTTCCATCTTCAGAAATTTGACCATTGTAGAAAAAGTGGAGAGATTCTTCTTCAAAGTAGTTGAAAGTAGTAGTAAGCATGTCTTTCAAACCAGATTCTTGAACGAGTGGAAGAATCGTTCGAAGAGGGAAGTTCTGGTTATAAAAAAGATAGTCCCAGTTAACCAAAAATCCGGCGTTAACTGTAACTGGTTTAGTTGCTGTCTTGGAAGATTTGAAACTTTGGGTGCCATTGCTGAAAGTTGAAGCTTTTGAAGAAAATAGAGGAGTTTTTGCCTTTGGAGAGAAAAAGCTTTTACAGTAGGAAAGATTGGAAGTGATAAAGGTTTTCTGTAAAAGTCTTGGTGAGTTTAAATAGAAGGTGAAAGTAACTCCTCAATTGACAGATGAATGACACGTGTTCAGAGGTTAATGACAAAAGGAATCTGAACCGTGTACATTTAATTTCGGATGTCAAAAAGTGCGATAAAGTAGGGTACTATAACATTTTTCGGATTCGCAGTTAATTTGAAAAAGTTTGAAAAAAAATTTGAAATTTTCAGCATGAAGTGCACGCGCCTGATAGTGTACTAACACTTACTCAGACTCATGCAATCATTGAACCGCCTAGGTTTAGATAGGAATCATAACCGTCAGTTCGATTTGATAGGCACGTGTGGGTAGTTGTCAAATCTGATCTTTTGGACTTATCCACACGTTATCTTTAGCGATGAAAACTATGCATGAATTTTTGAAATCGAGTTACTTAGCGTTAAAGTGGGAATCCTTTCAATCGCTGAAGTCTTTTCATAAAATATTTCAATAAATGAATCAATCGCTTGGATTTATAAGAGACAACATTATTAGAGATTGATTTTGTCATGCATAAAAGATAAGAGCTAGTGATCAATGCTTAAGATTTTGAAAGTCATTTTTGATCACAGTCGCTTGATACATTGAAGTACGTACAATTTTAGAGTTCCCCCTAAAGTTGATGACTCATTTCAAATTTTGATAAACGCTTTAGACATAAACATAAAGTGGATTCCCCTTAAATTATATGCCTATTAAATATGATGCTTTATGATTTAAGCGTTTAAATCGATCATACCTAATTCACTTCTCAAAGTGAGAAAGCGTTGTTCGTTGAGCGCTTTTGTGAAGATATCTGCCAGTTGTTTGTCAGTTCCAATGAAGTGCATGGAGATATCTTTCTTTTGAACATGGTCACGCAAGAAATGGTATCTAATGTCAATGTGTTTGGTTCTAGAATGAAGAACAGGATTTTGGGTCATAGCTAAAGCACTTTGGTTATCACAATGGATTGGGGTAGGACCTAGGATTATTCCATAATCTCTAAGTTGTTGCCTCATCCAAAGGATTTGTGCACAACAGCTTCCAGCGGCTACATATTCTGCCTCAGCGGTAGAAGTCGCTATGGATTGTTGTTTCTTACTATGCCACGAAACTAGTCTATCACCTAGAAATTGACATGTACCACTAGTACTTTTTCTATCTATTTTGCATCCTGCAAAATCTGCATCTGAATAACCAATTAGTTCAAAAGAAGAATCCTGTGGATACCATAAGCCCACATTTTGTGTGCCTTTTAGGTACTTAAGGATCTTCTTGGTAGCAATTAAGTGTGATTCTCTAGGATCAGATTGAAAACGTGCACACATGCATACCGAAAACATAATATCAGGTCTACTAGCGGTAAGATAAAGAAGTGATCCAATAATACCCCTATAGTTAGTGATATCAATTTTCTTCCCACTTTCATCTTTATCTAACTTAAGCGTCTGGCTCATTGGAATTTTTGAAGATGATGCATTTTCCATACCAAATTTCTTAATCATATCTCTAGTATATTTAGCTTGGTTTATAAATATTCCATTAGGGAGTTGCTTAACTTGTAATCCTAAGAAGAAAGTTAATTCACCCATCATGCTCATTTCAAATTGATCTTGCATCATTTTCGAAAATTTCTCACACAGTCGCTTATTAGTAGAACCAAATATAATATCATCAACATAGATTTGGACTAAGAGAATATCTTTATTATGGGTAATTTTAAATAACGTTGTGTCAACGCTGCCTTTTGAAAAGCCTTTACCTATAAGGAAGATAGAGAGAGTGTCATACCATGCTCTTGGTGCTTGTTTAAGGCCATAGAGTGCCTTATCCAGTTTGTAGACCATACTTTTGCCATGGTTGTTGATGAATCCTGGTGGTTGCTCCACATAGACTTCTTCTTGGAGTTTACCATTCAAGAATGCACTCTTCACGTCCATTTGGTATACTGTGAACTTGTTGAATGCGGCAAACGCTAGGAACATCCTAATTGCTTCAAGACGGGCTACTGGGGCATACGTTTCATCAAAGTCAATACCCTCTTCTTGACAATAACCCTGAGCGACTAATCTAGCTTTGTTTCTTATAACAATGCCATCTTCATCCATTTTGTTCCTAAAAACCCATCTCGTTCCAATAACTCCTTGGTGAGTTGGTCTTGGTACTAGCGTCCAAACCTTGCTTCTTTCAAATTGGTTAAGCTCTTCTTGCATTGCTTCTACCCAACTTGAATCATTAAGCGCTTCATCCACTTTCTTTGGTTCCATTTGAGATAGGAAACTTGCGAACATGGCCTCATTAAATGTAGCGGACCTAGTTCTAACAGGTGCTTCAATATCTCCAATTACTAGCTCTGGTGGATGATCTCTAAGCCATTTACGGTCTGGTTGGAACGGGTTAAGAGACTCTTGGTTGTTAATCGCTTGATTCTCATTTGTCTCTTGCGTAGACGCTGCATCATTCACAGTTCCAATCTGCTCTTGATGATCATTCTCTTCATGATCATCAGCGATTCTGACATTATCATTTTTGTTAACCTCACGAGTATCCTTAGGAGGAAGTACATGAATCCCATCATCCTCGTCATCACTATCATCACTAAGGTTGATTTGCGATGCTTGTTGGGAGAGATCTTCAATTCCTACATCATCAGAATTAACCTTACTCGGTTCTTGGTTAGCATCATCAAACACAACATGAATGGATTCTTCAACCTTCGATTTGATCTTATTTAAGATGCGAAAACTCTTTCCATTCTTGGCATAGCCTAGAAAGATTCCCTCATCTGCTTTAGGATCAAATGTCTTTAGGCTGTGAGATCCATTGTTATGAATGAAACATTTTGAACCAAATACATGAAAGTATGAAACGTTAGGCTTACGTCCCTTCCACAACTCATATGGAGTCTTCTCATGTTGCTTGTTAATCATACACCGGTTCTGAGTGTAGCAAGCGGTGTTGATGGCTTCGGCCCAAAACCTTTGAGGCAGCTTGGACTCTGCTAACATCGTCCTTGCGGCTTCTTTAAGCGTTCTGTTCCGTCGCTCAGCAACTCCATTCTGTTGAGGTGTTCTAGGAGCAGAATACTCATGAAGTATTCCTAAATCTATACAAAACTTCTCAACAACTTGGTTAGTAAATTCAGTTCCTCTATCGCTTCTAATTCTTGTCACTTTTAGATCTTTTGAATTTTGCAATTGACGAATTAGCGCTGTGAGCTTGACACTGGTTTCATCTTTGGTTGCTAGAAATTCTACCCATGTATAGCGAGAGAAATCATCAACTATTACTAGCGAGTACTTTTTGCCACTAACACTCATGATTTGAATAGGTCCAAACAAATCTAAATGCAATAGTTCAAGAACTCTAGAAGTAGATAGACATGGTTTCTTTTTGAAAGATGACTTAACTTGTTTATCCATTTGACATGCATCACATAAGCGATTCTTTTGAAAGGAATTTAGGTAATCCCTCTACAAGATTTAGTGATATTAACTGAGAGATTGCCTTGAAATTGAGGTGATTCATTTTTCTATGCCATAACCAACCCAATTCATTTTGACTTTTAGCAACAAAGCACGTGGGGTTGTTATCAACTGTAGAATCCCAATCTACTAAATACACATTGTTTGTTCTTTTTCCTCTTAATTTAGTAGACTTAGTCTTAGCGTCGTTAACATAGCAGAAGTCGCTTGAAAATTTTACTTCAAAGCCTTATCACAAAATTGACTAATGCTTAACAGGTTATGCTTAAGACCATCAACATAATAAACATCACTAATCATGATGTTCCCCCTATGCATGATACCTATACCTTTTGTTTTACCTTTTGAGTTATCACCGAATATAACTTGAGGACCGTTGGTAGCTTGATAGTAGACTAGAAGATTCTTGGAACCAGTCATGTGTCTTGACGATCCACTATCAAAGTACCAAACTGAAGAATCGGTGCTGGCTCTAGGTACCTGCATTTAAAGGACAATTCTAATTCTTCTTAGGTACCCATGTTGTTTTGGGTCCTTCAGCGTTAGTAACCTTGGTTTGAATTAGAACTTTAGGAACCCATATTTGCCTGGTCTTCATTGTAGGAATACTGGCCTTCTTGGGTTTCACATTGTGTTGTGTGTGCTTTTTGTTCACCTTGTGCTGTGTGTGCTTTTTGGGTGTGTAATAATATCCTCGATTATAATAATAGTCATAATCATAGTCATAGTCATAATCATCATAGTATTGATGATATGATTTTGACTGTCTTGGATATTGACGCTGGTAAGTCCTTGGCGCTGGCTTGGGTTGCACTTTTGGTGCTTGACGCTTAGCGCTTGATTCACAGTGATTAGACTTGTCCTTGACTTTTTGAGCGTTTGGATGAGTTTGTCTTTGTGAATCATTTGCCTTAGCCTTACCCTTGCCTGAGTCAGCTTTGGCTTTCTCATTTGGCCTCGTACCATTGTCGCTAGGTTCACTTAGCGTTTGACTCTGTGAACTTTTCTCAACAAAGATAACACCCTTTCCTTTGTTGTTTGCCATAACATTGGATTTATTTGGTTGTTTACCGAATTTATTGCATCCTAAACCGGACTTTTCACCAAATAATCTAGTTACCTTAGTCACATTATCCAACTTTCTAGAAGCTTTTGATAATGATGAGATAAGCTGCTCTGATTTAGCAAGTTTAGCGATCAAATCAGCTTCTCTTTTGACTATTATATCAAGATCGCTTTTTAACTGAATAACTTCACTCTCAAGTGATTTGTTCTTCTCAATGCACTGTTTCTGAACTTGCAACTCGGCTTTGAGTGTTACTTTATCACTTTTGAGCGACGAAATAATAGCGAGATCGTTTTGATATATTTTGGCGGCCTCTTGACAATCTTTATAATATTCTTTAACTTTGTCAAGTAATTCATCATAAGAGAGAGGATGATATAATTCATTGGTTACCTCTGGTAGCGAGTCGTCAGACGCTTCATCATCTCTTGCCATGAGACAAATCAATGCTGAGTCGCTTGTAGGCTCATCATCACTACTTTCGTCTGATGATTCCAAATCCTCTTCAGGTGCGGAGAATGGTTCAGATTCCGCTAGCAGACCTTGTTGGCGAAGGTTGCTCCTGAATTGGTTTCTATCCGCATAGTCTTGCCTTGAGGGCTTTGACACATTTGGATAAGGGCAATTTACCTGGTAGTGCCCTGGTTTCCTGCAATTATAACACAAATTAGTTTTCATTTTTTGTTCAGCAGTTAATCGCTTTGAGACTACTGGTGCTGAGAGATTCTGAGTGGGGGATGGAGGCGCTTGGTATGGAACTGGCGCTACTGGTTGAGGTGCAGAGTACACTGGCGCTTGATACTGAGGCGCTGGTGCTGGAGGAGGAGTTTGAAATGAATTCTGTCCAATAGGAGTTCTCTTCTCGTATCGTAGAAATTTCTTGAACTTCTTTACCAATAAGGCCATTTCCTTTTCTTCATTTGACTCAACCGGTTTGACCTCAATAACCGCTTTTCCCTTATTTTTGGTGGTAGCGATTAAAGCTCCTGATTCAATCGCTGAAGTCGATGTGTCGCTGACTTCACCTAATTCGAACTCAAATGCCTTTAACTCTGAAAAGACATGCTCTGGGGTAAGTGTCTCCAATGTTTGTGATTCTCTCATAGCAACAGTCTTAATTAAATACTTGCTTGGAAGACTTCTGAAAATCTTGTTGACCATTTCCTTGTTGGTCAATTCCTTGTCTAATGACGCTAACTCGGTAATGAGCAAAGTAAACCTTGCGTCTAGTTGTTCTAGCGTCTCATTGGGCTGCATTTTGAAATGCTCGAATCTTTGCATGGCTATGGAGAGCTTGTTCTCCTTCATTTGTGCTGAACCTTCACACACAATAGCCAATTTATCCCATATTTCTTTGGATGTCTTACATTGCTTTATCTTGTTGAACAATGCATCGTTATCTCCTAACGCTGAGTAAAGTGCACTTCGTCCAACATTATCCAGATTCGCTCTTTTTCGATCATCTGGCGTCCAGTCTAGTTTATTTTTCTCGACATATCCATCTGGAGTGGCTTCATCGGCTCCAGGTGCTCGAGTTCTCACTTGCATGATTTTGATGGGGCCATCTGTAATAACATCACACATTTCATTATCACATGAGCATAAGTATGCGAATGCTCTAAGTTTCCAGGAATCATAATTTGATTCTACCAACTTAGGCATTTTGTTAAAAGCCATAATGATATGTTTTGATAAAAAGATTTAAAGCGATTAAGTTTAGAAAGGTGGATCTAAACAAGCAGTTACGCTCGGAAACGCTTAGGTTTCTACTTCAACCGCTCTGATACCACTTGGTGGTCCCAAGTGGCATACGAAAGGGTCTAGAAGGGGGGGTTGAATAGACCCTGAAGTCTTTTTCGACTTCACAAAATTTTCGTATCACTTTAGAAATTTAAACGCTTGAAAAAACTGAGCGCTTGGGTCAGACGCTTCAGAATAGTTAACTTAGACTTAGTGATTTCAGCAGTTTACCAAAGTAGGGCAACACTTAGATCGCTTAATCAGGGTTAGCACAGCGAAAATAATGTTTAGCGTTCTTTTAGTTGAATTAATCGCTTTGCAATTTTACTTGTCTTTTTCAGAATAATATGAAGTGAATAATATAAGACAATAAAATAAATGACACAATAATTTGTAAGGTTCACTGGGTGATGTAATCTCAGCTACGTCCTTCTTCTCCTTTTTCACTTGGAGGAAATTACTATGATGATTATCAAAGGATCACACAGAAACTTCTACAAAATAGTAATGGATGAAAATGATCTTGGGCTCCTTGATCACACAGACTTCAGCACCAATGAAGATCGTCTTCTTCAAGCTTCTCTCACTCAGAAATACTGCCTGAAAGGTTTCAACAACTTTTCTCACTCAGATGAAAGGTTGAGGTTTATCACTAGGGTTTTGTTTGTTTTAAAGAAGATCAAACAACTTGGAATATCTCAGTTGGAGTTTGGATTTCTTCTTTGGAAGATATTTGAGATATTTGTGACTGTCTGGAATGTAGATAGAAAGCTTGAAAGGTTTTGGCTATGAAATTTCTAAGCTTTTTCCAGAAAGAATGTACGTAGGATTTTTGGCAATAATTTCTCGTATATTCTTGATGTTGTTCTATATGTTTTGATTTTCTGGAGTAAGGTATTTATAGGCAATTTCTTGGGATCTGTCCGTTGGACACATGTAGGAGCGTGCCTTTCACGTAGCGCGTGATTGTACCTAAAATCTGACATTCCTGAAAATTCGCTGGAACCGATTCGACGGGAGCAGCTAAAACTCTGAAAGTTCTGACAGTCTGGTCAAAAGGAGGCTTGTCCACAAGTCACAGTAGCTTATCACATTTAATGCTCTTATCAGGCATTTAATGCAATTTGAATTTATTTCCCGTTGGAAATAAATGCCCGTTGAATGATTGCATTTAAGTCCTTTATGACTTGAGGATTTATTTCAGGTGAATCTTCTATAAGTCGCTTGAGTATTTGAACGCTTGATTCATGAATCCTGAACTGCGGTCTCTTAGCGTTTGACAGGTGCTAAGAAGGAATCTTCATCTTCGGTTGATTTCAGACGCTGGTCTTCAACTTCTTCTCAAATAGACTCACCTAGAATTCTATTATTGATTCAGTCGCTAAGACTTAGTCTAAAATCTATGAGGATAAAAATTACAAGCCTAAACAAATTTACAAACTCTTTAAACGCTTTATACAATGATCTATGAAAGCATAAACTTACATTTTATTTGGGGTCTAACATTGAATCCTATCTTGTCATCATCAAAACATCTAACATGAAATTTCCTAACAACAAGCAGAAACCCCGGCAAGATCAAACCCTTAGGCGAGGCAAGAGTGTCCAACAAGCATGAGGCGGAGGGACGATCGGGCAAGCCGTGGGACAATGTTGCACGACGACGAGGGCGTCGTCGAATTGGGTGGGGGAGAATGTCACGCCCTGGGAGTTTTCAGGAACTTCTCCCACCAAATGAGGCTCCAAAAGTCCAAAGAGCCACACTACCTTGTATATATAGTAGTGGATAGCATTGTGTAGAGAATGGTAGAATTCTCTAGAATTATGTAGAGAAAGAGTAGGTAGAGTTCTCTAGAATTCTCCATGTAAATATCTAGTGGAATTATCTAGATGCTCAATATTAGTCGTAGGATCAAGATGATCTCAACCGTCCATTGAGGAGGTGGATCACTATAAATAGGTGGTAGCTATTTCATTTGTAACCAACCAAGTTTGGAGAGCAATATAGAGTGTTCACTTAAAGAGTTTCTTGGTGCACTTTGCCAAATTCTCTTAGCACACGAGCACGAGTGGGCGAGGCTGACTTAGCACGAGTCACGCAAGAGGCGGATCGAGGCTAAGTGCCGCACGAGACGTTAGTAAGAGACTAAGTCCGTGACACGTCTCCCTCTTAGAGAAAGAAGTGGGATTTTTCGTTTGTTGATCCACGCGTGATTATTTAGAGATGACGTAATTTTGTTGTTTGGATCAAGGTTCAAGATTTGAAGATTCAAATAAAGAATTGAAGATTTGGAAGCTTCAAGTTTTGAATTTGTGGAGGAAGAGAAGTTCTTCATCAAATTCGTAATAACGAGTAAGTTTTTATTAGTTAATTTATTGTTCAATTTGAATATTCAATCATTGAATTCAACTTTGGGTTTTAAAATAATTTTTTTGAAATCCTTTCGGCCACGCTTATGTTATTTATCGCGAAACCGAATAGGCCAGTCACTAAAGCTGAGGTCAAATGTGCGATATGGGAGATGCACCCAACCAAAGCCCCCGGGCCAGATGGAATTCAACCCATGTTCTACCAGAGGTGCTGGGACATCGTTGGCGATGATATCTTTGATATGGTTCACAACGCGTTCCATACAGGTACTATCGATCCCTGTTTGAATAAATCGTGTATTGTATTAATTCCTAAGGTTAAAAATGTTGGGGAAAAATCACCAAATGCAGCGGAAAACGGAATTTAAAATTTTTATGGTGGGCTGTCAGATGATTGGGCCGCATGGTGCGAGCCCACCCGTGTGTTTTTACACACGAATTTGGAACAACCCGACCCGGGTCACCGATGGGTCGACCCGAGTCAATTATTAAATGTATATATATTATTTAGTTTTGGTTAAAATTAGATTTTAATGCAAAATAAATAATATTAATTATTTAATACGGTTATTTAATTTTCATTTAATCTAATATTAATCAAAGTTAGACTTTGGATTAAATTGAATTAGTTCCATTGTGAAATTAATTTTATGGGCTTAGAAATTAATTTATATTCGAATTGGATTTTAGTAAAAGATTAATAGTAGCTTATTAAAATTGAACTTTCAATTGCAATTAAATAAATATAATTTTCTCGAAAATATGAATGACAATGATTAAATTTGGAATTTAATTAGAAATTAACATATATGTTTTTCGTGTATTATGTGATATCATGTTTGACATGTTATGTGATGGGAGAAGTGATTCATGGAATTAGGCTCGTTTTAATTTGTATTTCTTTTTATGGGTTGTAAGGGCCATTTTGAGCCTATTTTTTATTTTCTTTCTAGATAAATTTTGTATAGGTGGCTTGTGATAAAATGTAATGGTTAGAAATAGAAATAGGTCCAATGGAGAAATTCAAGTCGAGCTGGGGAGATTCAAGAAGGAGCTTTGGAAGCTTTAGTATAGTTTCTTTTTATTTTATAATTGAAACATTGGCTTGCTAGAATTGCTATTTATTGATCCATGTTTATATGTATGATGTGAAATGGATTAAGGTGCAAAGTGAGACCTAATTAATAACTCAAGTTTTCCCACATTTAATATATTAAGTTAGTAAAGGGTACTAGGTATCCTGTCCTCCACTGAACTTAGGAGAAAAATAAATTGATACTTAATATATAATAACGTCCCTAAGCAATGGGGGTTATATATTGAAGTATACTTTATATTTTTTCTAAGTGCATGGAATGCCATTGGTCGAGAACAAATTTCACTCCAAATACCAGCAAAAGGTTGCAAGGTGAAATTCAATTGTTAGACTGATAGACAGTCAGTGAGTTGAACTTAAATTATTCATAAATCAATATTATCGATAATAGATTGAGATTTGATGAATAATGGACAAACACATTGAATCATCCATTTGATGGGTTGATGTTGGACATCACTTTAATGGATTAATTAGGCCAAATACCAGCAAAAGGTTGCAACCTATTAATCTAGTTAAAGAACTCAATTACCACTACGAAGCATTCCAACGATGACTTCCGAATTCCACAGTGGGAGTGTGGTTTTTGAAAAATGTAGTGGGAGCCAAATTTATTTTTAAAGCCTTTAAAATTAATTTGAAACAACAATTACATGAAAATCTAATAAGTCTTTTTACTTTTATACAGTTATTTTCTTATTATCTCTCTCATCATGTCACCTAAACCCTTATCCGATTTAATAAAGAGATACACATTTACTGGACCAAACTACATAGAATGGCTCACAAACTTGAGAATGGTCCTAAGTAGTGAGTCGATTGAATATGTACTAGAACTTAGACGTCCTCCTGTACCAAGCATACGGGAAGATGAAAGGGTTCGAATTTCCTACATGGACTGGGTCTATGACAATCATCGAGCTAGAGGATACATGTTAACCTCTATGTGCAGTGAGCTGCAAAGCTCTCATGAGAAGATGAAGAATGCACGAGACATACTACTCCATCTAGACTCAATGTTTGGAGAGAAATGTAAAAACATTCGGTATTTGATATCGAAGGAACTCTTCAGAACTAGAATAAAGGAAAATGAGAATGTGGGAGATCATGTACTAAAAATGATAACTTTAATTGAAAAACTAAAGGCTCTGGATTACTACATGGATCTTCACATTCAAGTTAACCTCATATTGTAATCGTTTCCTGATTCTTTTTACTACTTCGTCATGAATTTTGAAATGAACGATATTGAGGGTTCGTTAGCTGGGCTCACAACCAAACTCCAGCTCGTTCAAAGAAAAATAAGGAGAAATAGAAAAGGGGATACAATTTCCAATCATGAGAATGTACCATTGGATCTCTACAAATACGGGAAGGGAAAGGGAAAAATGGGAGCACCCCTGAAGGCTTGAAGAAAAATAGGAAACAAGAAAAAAAAGAACAAGAGGTGTAAGGAAGTGCTTAGAGAATCGAGCAGGTGTCTCTTCTGTGGTGAGCTGGGCCACTAGAGAAGGGAATGTCCTAATCGCAACCATTCACCAGGTATGGAACTGTTTGTTTTAGAAACCAATTGTTCTATAACTGTATTTTCCACTTCGTGGATACTTGATTCTGGTTTTGTGTAATGAATCAGGATCTACAGCAAAGTAGGAAGCTGGAGCATGGAGAGGTGCTGATCAGTGTAGGCAGCGGGCAGAGTGTTGCGGTTTCTTGCATTGGATCAATTTCTTTATGTTTATCACCTGGACATGTTTTAATTTTAGAGGATGTTTTAGTTTTACCCAATGGGCTTAAGAACATTATATCTATTCCTTTGGTTAGGAACATCTATGTTTTTAATTTCATTGACAGTACTTGCAGCATTTTATTTCATAATAATATTGTTGGCACTGCTACTTTAGTCAATGGCCTCTATTATTTAAATATGCAAAATGAGTGTGTTGCAAATGTTATCTCAAAGAAGCGTGGTAGGCAAAGTGCTAACCTAAGCTTAAAGTGGCATCTAAGATTAGGCCATGCTGGCAAGCGAAAGATACATAAAATGGAGAAAGATGGTTTAATTGAACCATTGGGATCGGATCCCTATCCAACTTGTGAATCTTGCCTTAAAGGCCAAATGGTTAGATCTCCCTTCAGCGGGACTTTTGAAAGAGTCACTGAAGTATTAAGACTTGTGCATACCGAGGTTTGCGGACCATTTGGAGAAATGGCTCGTGGAGGTTTTCACTATTTTATTAATTTCACTAATGACCATTCAAGACATTGTATAGTGTATCTAATGAAACTTAAGTCTGAATCATTTGATAAGTTTAAAGAATTTAAGGCTTTAGTGGAAAAACAAACTGATCATCATATAAAGACACTACTACCAGATCGTGGAGGTGAATATATGAGTGACGAGTTTGATCAGTTCCTAAAAGAACATGGGATAATATTACAACTCACACCACCAAAAACTCCACAAATAAATGGGGTGGCAGAGCGAAGGAATTGAACGCTATTAGATATGGTTCGATCTATGCTCAGCTACACTAATTTACCCATTTTATTGTGGGGACATGCACTCCTTACGGTTGTTCATATCTTGAACAAATGTCCTTCCAAGTCCGTTCCTAAGACTCCATATGAGATATGGAAAAATAGGAAACCAAACCTTAAGTATCTTAGGGTTTGGGGATGCCCTGCCTACCTCAAGAAGACGAAGGCCGAGAAATTGGATGCAAGGTCCCTTAAAAGACGCATCGTCGATTTCCCAGAGGATTCTATGGGATACTTATTCTACATGCAAGATGATCAAATGACCATTGTTGCACTGCAAACGCACTTTCTTGAAGAAGAATTCATTCAAGAAGGTGGTGCAAGTAGAAAGATTGATCTCAGTGAACAAGATGAAATACCTAGGGAGACGACTGTTCAAGAAACACACACTGAACCTGATCAAACACAACCAACATTGCAAAGATCTGGTAGAGTACCACAACAACCTGATAGGTATTATGGTTACCTGCTACAAGAGGAACCGGGTGTCCACACTATAGCAGTGGGAGTCCAAGGGGACGACCCTTCTACCTGTGATCAAGTAATGATGGACACCGACTATACAAAGTGCCAAGAAGCTACGCAGGCAGAGATAGACTCGATGCATTCCAACCAGGTCTGGACTTTGGTAGATTGCCCTGATGGGATAGCACCTATAGGGTGCAAATGGATCTACAAGAGGAAGATAGGCCCGGATGGAAAAGTTGACACATACAAGGCAAGGCTTGTAGCAAAAGGTTATAGTTAAAAGGAAGGAATTGACTATCAAGAGACCTTTTCACCTGTGGCAATGATCAAGTCTATTCGAATTCTGCTCGCAATAGCTGCATACATGGACTATGAGATATGGCTGATGGATTTAAAGACGGCTTTTCTAAATGGATTCCTTTAAGAGAATATCTATATGGAGCAACCTAAAGGCTTTGCATCGAGGTCTGATATTCATAAGATGTGCAAACTTAAGAGATCTATTTATGGACTTAAGTAAGCCTCTAGGAGTTGGAATCTACCTATTGATGAAGCTATCAAAGGATTTGACTTTGTCAAGAACGATGATAAACCATGTGTTTACAAGAAGGTTAGTGGAGTAAAATCACTTTCCTTGTCTTATATGTGGATGACATTCTACTCATAGGAAATGATGTAGGAATGCTGACATTAGTCAAAAGATGGCTTTCAAATACATTCTTCATGAAAGACTTGGGAAAAGCTACCCATATTCTAAGGATTTGTATCTATAAAGATAGAACAAATAGAATGATAAGACTTTCCCAAACCCTTTACTTAGAGAAAGTCCTAAAGAGATTTAGGATGGAAGACTCTAAGAAAGGTTTCTTGCCCATGAGACACGGGGTGCACCTTTCAAAGTCCATGTCTTCTCAAAATGAGGAAGATAGGAAATAAATGAGTACGGTGCCCTATGCGTCTGCGGTGGGTAGTCTGATGTACGCCATGTTATGCACAAGGCTAGACATCGCCTACGCAGTAAGTGTGGTGAGTCATTTTCAGGCTAACCCGGGAAGAGAACATTGGACCGCCGTAAAAAATATCCTTAAGTATCTAAAGAGAACTAAGGATATGGTTCTAACATATGGACATGGAGAATTGAAGGTGGATGGATGTACTGGCTCAGCTTTTTAGTCTGACATAGATGATCTCAAATCCATTTCAGGGTTTATATTCACGCTCAATGGTGGAGTGGTGACTTGGAAAAGTTCCAAGCAAAGCACAACCGCTGATTCCTGTTGTGATTCGGTCTAGCGGCTAAAAAAAATTTAATCCGAATCACACCCGAGAATTCGATTCGGGGATACTTATGATATTAGCAAATAGATCAATTAAGTGAAGTAGTCAAGAGTAATCGAATTACCTTTTTCGTCAATTGATTCTTAATTAATCAGTAGCAGCTCTGGACTCCTGCCTCTAGATAATCATGCGGAAGAAAAATTCTCCAAGAAAAGCTCGATCTTTTCCTCTGCAACTATTGTAGGCGGCTAGACGGATGGAGAGAGAGGGATTTTTCTTTTATAATTCTCTAGGTTTATTTTGGCTTAGTGTCAGATTCTAAAATAATGACTTTTCTCTCTCTATGGAGTTCTGACACTGACTAAATTCTTATACCAAGTAAAAGACACCCCCAAGGTTACTCAGTGAGGGGTGGCCGATTTGGCCTATTCCAGATGGGCTTCGGGCTTTGTTTTTACTTAGCCCATGTGTAATTAATTAAATCCAAGTCCAATCCAACTGGTAATTAATTAATTATATTAATCCAATTAATATAATTCAACTTATAAATTAATTTTCAATTAATTTAACTTATGAGTTAATATAATTTAATTAATTTATTTAATCCAATTAAATATCTTTAATTAAGTCATGCCATCTATTTTGTCAGACAATTCACATCAAATGTGATTTTACCAAAATACCCTTAGCTTAAGGAAATATTCATTTTCTTCACATAGCGTGACTCTCTAGACTCGATTCAATTGGCAATGAGAGGATTCCAAAGGATAAGGTTGTCACCTAGCCAACACCGTGGAACCAAATCATAACCCAATTGAAAACGAGATGATCATGTCATCACGAACCTTGACTACGAATACTACATGTGTATAAACTCTTTACCGATGTGACCCCATCAAGTAAGAGTCATGGTTTAGTCAAACTCGGAGAACTTGATACTGTACTAAGAATCATAATAATGTGAAATTACCAAACTACCCTCAGTGACATCACGGGATAGTTTAATTTATATGCTTTGGCCAAAGACTTATAATTTCAATTACTTACGATCGTACAGGTCACATACTCATTTACTGTTACGACGGTGAATCCCGTATTGGCAAGTTATCTTATAACATCGAATGCATTATTGGATCGTACTTCGAGGTCGACCCCACCTAACAGGTGATACGGGTCTAACTACTCTGATAACATATCTAATACTACAAGCATGTTATAAATGACTCCTCAGGTCTAAAGTTCACACATACTGTCGCAATCTTAATCCCGATCATTGACTGTCAAAGAATAAATACCCATGTGATCGGATTAATGCGAGTCGAGTTCAAATATGTTAAGTCCATTAATCATATTCATGACACTAGCTCCCACTATCTAATCAGTGTACGACTGACACTTCCTTGTCAAAGAAGGTATCATATGAGTTGAATATTATTGCCCAATTAATATTCGTTAACTCACGAATTCCCAGTTTTAGAGATTAAGTATTGGACTGTTCCAGTGCTTCCTCTTGTCCATAAGAGGTGGAAAGTCTATCTTGAAATCTCTTGGGCTAATTTGTTCAATACATTTAAATGACATTAGATTTATATGAACAACATCAAAACTTTTATTCTATAAATAGAAATATCAAATGTTTTGTACAAATAACTTATCTATGCCCTACACTTTCTAATTCCTCATAGGCATTGAGGGCATGCACCTAACAATTCCACCACTGAGGCAGAATATATTGCAGCTTCAGAGGCTGTTAAAGAGGGTGTTTGGATTAAGAAGTTTCTTAGAGAACTTTAAGTGGTTCCGAGTGTAGAGCTGTCATTGCCACTTTATTGTGACAATAATGGGACTATTGCACAAACAAAGGAACCAAGGTCTCACAACAAATCCAAGCATATAGAGAAGAGATATCACATAATAAGGGAAATCATTGGAAGAGGTGAAATAGTTGTACACAGAGTAAATTCAGCAGACAACGTCGCTGACCCATTGATCAAGCCTTTGACACATGCAGTGCTGGATCGACATCTTGAGAAGAAGAGCATTAGATACCATAGTGATTAGCATTAAGTACAAGTGGGAGATTGTTAAGGTTAATGTTCTCAAATGCCACTAGAGCATTAGTAAATATAAGGACATTATTAATTTGTAATTGTTTATTATCAATAAAAGGCAATTAGTTGTTTACTTTCAAATTGACATTTATTTATTGTAAATCAACTATAAGTCCATGAACATAAGAGTAAACTCTCTAAGGCACTAGAGGGGTTTGATACTTGTGTACTAAAATAGTCTGCAAGTCAATGATTTCCAATTGGGCGTTGGAAATCATGAAGACTTATATGATATGAATCTTTGACGAGCAAGGTACCCGTCAATCACTAGGAAGTAATGAAGGATTCATATCATAGGTGCAATGATGGAGATAGTAGCACTTAGACATGACTCGCATCGATTCTGTCACATGGGTTTTCACTCTTTGACAGTCAATGACAGAATTGATTAATTGTAATAGGTGTGTCTGAACTTTAGACTTGAGGAATCGAGTTGAAGATATTCTTGTGACATTAAGTTTGTTATTAAAGTAGTTTGGCCCAATTCACCATTTGGTGGGGTCAACCTCGAACTGCAATCTAATGGGCAAGTAGTAGTCTTAACTAATATCCAAGATGGGATTCGTTCCCTCGTAAGTGAACGAGGAATTATCCGATGCATTTATAAGTAAGCTAGATCCTAAAGTTTTTGGCCAAAGTATTAAATGATCTGAGCTTGTTATAAATAAAGCATAGTATCAAGTTAGTGAGTTTGACTAAAAACCATGACTCTCACTTGATCGGGATAAAGAAACGAAGAGTTTATATTCACACGGTATTTACAAAGGAAAAGTTAATAATGGTCTAATCATTTCATCTTATTTGGGTTAAAATATGGACCACTTGACTGGCTAAGTGGGACCCATATTCAATGAAATCCTCCTATTGCCAAATATAGATGAACCTAAACAGTCACGCTTAAAAAGGAAAAATTTGATGAAAAATGGAATATTTCTTGTGGAAAGACTTTAAGTATTGTATACTTAAAATTAAATAAATAGAATTAATTATTTGAAGAAATAAGTTAATTTATTTATGATTTAATTAATAATATTTCTTGGAGAAATAAAATTAATTAAATGAGTTATCTATTATTTAATTGAATTAATTAATTGGATTAAGTTAATTAATTAATTAATAGAATAAACTAAGAACAAAATTAATACACCATGTGGCACGATAAGCCCTAAAAGGGGCGGCCACTAGGAGAAATTAATGGGCTTAGTTTGAGTCCAAAGCAATGACTTAAGTGATATAAATATCACATTAGTCAGAAGCCTAGGTCATAAGTTGTATTACAAACACCACAAGAAAAATTCCTCTCCCCTTTCTCTCTCTAGCCGTCGCCCACTATAGAACAAGGAGGAAGTTTTTTTTTCATCAAGTTATTCCGGCGAGACGATTTAGAGGCAGCACACTTGGACTGCTTGGATCAAATATCTTTCAGTCAAAGATTTTTCGCGAAGAACTAAAGAAGTCAAATTCGTAGGATTTGTCAACCACTTCGCGAAAAAGAGTAATTATGTTAAATCCCTATCGTACATACGTAAAAATTAACCCCTGGATTGATCCGGTAATGAGGAAAAACCATAAAATTTTAAATTCCGTTTTTCCGTTGTGTTTGGTGATTTTTCCCTAACAAAAAATCCAACACAACTTTCTCAATTTCGTCCAATTAGTCTTACTAACGTTAGCCTGAAAATTATATCCAAGACTATGACTAATAGAATTCGAAACTTTATGGATGAACTTATTCCTCAAACGCAAAGTAGCTTTATTAAGGGTGGGCAAACAATTGATAATGTGATTATTACCCAAGAGATTCTCCATGATATGCGTGTTGGGAAAGGAAGAAAAGGTTTTTTCATTGCCAAAATTGATTTCGAAAAGGCCTACGATAGAATTAATTGGACGTTCTTGGAAAATGTGTTGGATGAACTAGGGTTTCATGAGACTGGACCAAGTTTATTATGGAACATACTACGAAAGCACACCTCTCTCTACTATGGAACGGGGAAGTGACGGAGTGGTTCGTTCCGAAGCGTGGTCTAAGGCAAGGGGACCCCCTCTCGTCTTATCTGTTTGTGTTTTGTGTACAGAAACTAGGTACTTTGATCGATACAGCCGTTGCTCGGAAGTCTTGGAAACCAACCCCTACCTCCTGTGATGGTCAATGTATTTCCCACCTTATGTTCGCTGATGACCTACTTTTATTTGGAGAAGCCACCGAAACACAAGTGAACACGGCAATGACTATTTTGGGCTAATATTTTTACATATCGGGGCAAGCAATAAATAGTGCAAAATCTAGAATTTGTTTCTCGAATAATGTGACGATTGAAACCAGGAAGCGTATTCTTAGAAGAACGAGCCTTGGAGCAACGGATAACTTAGGTTGTTACGTGGGAATACTACTACTTCACGGGAGAGTGACTCGCAAAGAATTTGATTTTTTGGTTGATCGAGTAAAAGGGCGACTTAAGGGTTAGAAACGAAAAAATTTGGCTCTAGTAGGACAAGCCACCTTGATCAAATCGGTTACAGAAGCTATCCCAGCTTATCATATGCAAACAACGAAACTTCCAGCTAGTTCGTGTGAAGAAATTGACAAAGCCAGCTGACAATTTCTTTGGGGTGGCACTGAGACAAATAGGAAAATGTCATTGGTCAAATGGGATACGGTTTGTCACACAAAAGACATGGAGGGCTGGGTCTTAAGAAGATGAGAGTGTAGAACATGGCTCTACTAGGAAAATTGGGATGGCAGCTTCTGAAAAACGACTCTAAACTCTAGATTCAAGTACTCAAGCATAAATATATATTGCGAAGAAGAGCTCGTTCAAAGAATGCTACATCTCATACGTGGAAGAGTATTTTGAACACGCTACCTATATTATGGGACGTTACCACTTGGATTGTAGGAAACGGGAAACAAATTAGCTTCTGGTTTGATTGTTGGCTCGATGGGGGCACACTAGCATCTCGAGTTCCACAACATGTACCCATGGATTTGGCATCTAGAACGGTGGCTAGTTACTGGCGCGCTGATATCGGATGGGATTAGAACGAGATTGGGCCATTACCGGAAGAGGTTCGCATGTCTCTCAACGCGTTCGATCTTGACAACAGTTTTGGAGTGGAAGACATACCGAGATGGAAGTTTTCGCCGGATGGAAACTACAACTGTAGTAGTGCGTACAACTCTCTATCAAACCACACGTTGCATGCGAGCGAAGAGAAACATTGGCAAAGGATGTGGAAAGGACGAGGGGCTTATCGATGACGCATGTTTCTCTGGATATTGCATCATGGAAGGATCCTCACGAACTCCCATTTATGTACTCGGAAGGTTATAGATGTGGACACCTGCCCACTATGTCGTTGCTTACCCGAGATGACACTTCATGCAGTTAGAGACTGTGGCTGGGTTAAGCGAATTTGGACAGCACTAGTTCGGCCGAATTGCTTGACACGTTTCTTTTCTGGAACCCACGCCTCATGGGTAGATTGGAACCTCTCACATGCAGCCAACAGGTACATGTGGTGTGAAGATTGGTCATTAATTTTCATTGAACTAGTTAATTTCTTTTGGCAGGTACGCAACCAGGTGTTGCACAGAACTCAGACGAACACCGATGACATTGATGTGGACATGATACGTAAACGAATTGACAAAAACTTACGTTTGGTTAAACTAGACCCGGATGTAATGCAACTGCAGATGCAAACGGGATGGTTAAGTCCAATTTTGGGTTACTACAAAGTGAATGTGGATGCTGCCCAAACAATGGATATCCACGGCAATGGTCAGAAAGTGGGCATCGGGGGTGTAATACGGGATGAACATGGGACATGGATTAGGGGCTTCAGTGGTTGGAGGCCGAAATGCATGCCATACATCGAGGATTAGAGATGGCTTGGGCCACGGGAAAGAAACACATTATTTTGGAATTTAATTGCCAGACAACCATCAAAAGCATTGTGGAAGCCTCCACGACACATCACCATTTTGACGTCATTACTCGAATCTGTAATATCAAGAGATGTGATTGGGATGTAACCATACAATTTGTGTAGAGAGAGGCTAACCGAGTGGCAGATGAGTCAGCCAAGAAGGGTTTGACTAAGCCCCTAAGCTACATGGACACACCAAATGTGGAAATCCATCAAGCTCTCCAAGATGACCTCGCTGGTCATACTTCACCCCGTATTATAACTATAAACCCGGGTTTGTCGGGTTAAGATTTTAGAATTTATTTTTGGGTAAACCCCCCTATGTATTCAAAAAAAAAAAACAATATGTACATAGAAATCAAATAAAATATATTAAAATTAATTTGGATTTTGGTTCCGTATGCTTAATGGAGACTAAAACCAAATAGAATTGGACCGAATCAATTTTTTCGATTTCTATTTGATTGAAACCAAATTTAATTTTTGGGTTTGATTTGATTGATTTATTAAATAGTCTGTTGTAACCAAGTAACCAACCACTTCCCCCACCCAAAATCTTTGATGCGGGTGGATTTTACATCATAGATTTTTGAGGTACATTTCATGATTTTTTTCATGAATTATTTATACCTGCAAAAGAATATATCATTAGAAGGCACGTCGAGAATTTTCCCAATATTTGCCCTTCGATACTCAAGTCAGAAACATTATATATATCAAAGCACGTACCCTTGTTCCACTTAAAAAGACTTGTATTTATGAATGTCAAGGATTGATGATAAGAAGCCCTAATTGTCAAAAGCTTCTTGGGCCCGACCCTTAACCCAATTATCTAATATCACAAATGCCCAAAAATGTCCTACCTACATCAATCTTTATTACCATATATATAAAAGATAATCTTCATTAATGCCTTCTACCATGGGGTTCCAGAATGTTCAACTGATGGCTCGTCAAGTGTCTACGAAATCTTGGGTTTTTTGCGAAATGTCTGTGAAGTTTTGTTCAATTGGTCAAAAGATTTGAGATTATAAAATTATTGATTTTTGGAATTTAGTTTCACCATATTAGTTTTAATTATTATACATTGATGTGATAATTTTTATCTCATTATCATTGTAAGCAATGTTCTGAAACCCGGACCGGTCATTGAACCGAAAAATTGACCGGGTTAAGGGTCACTGGTTGAATTGTTGGGTCAACCGCGGTCGGACCGGTGATGTCATAATTACGCAATAAATAATAATTAATATACTATTAAATATTATAAAATATAAAAATATGGAAAAAAACATTTCCTACCTGTTCTTTTTTTTTTTTTCCTTTTTGACCATTTTCATTGTTTTCAATTCCATCTATACACAAGTAACAAACCGTATCACAACTTTCTTAGTGATAATGGAGTCCAAGATTCATTCACAATTTCACATAATGTATGAAAAATAGAAAAGAAGAAATCAGCAGCAGCAAATCGGGCAGTAGAAATTTGAAAGAGAAGATAATTAAGAGATTACCTAAGATGGGCCTTGACTCTTGAGAGTTTGAGAGGAGAGCTCAGAGCAGCAAAAGGTCCTGTTTCACTTGAGACTTGAAGGATTCGCGTGAGATTTGAAGGAGAGCGGCAAAATGATTTGAGATTTGAAGGAGAGAGCAGCCAAGATGGGTACTTCGCGTGAATGGGGAATCAGAAATGTCAAAGACTAAATCCCTGATATACAAATTTTGCCCCTTTTTATTCATATCACTCAGACCCAGGCGATTTTGTCGACCCAGCACCAGTTCTACCGGTCCGACGGTCGAACGGTTCTCTCCTAAAAATCCCAGTTTTCTGACTCGAGCGGTCCCAAGCCGTTTTTAGGACCGGTTCCCGGTTCTACCGGTTCGACCGGCCGGTCCGGGTTGGGTTTCACTTGTAAGTACTAATTAGTTAATTATTAACAACTGTAAATAAAATTAGGGGCAAAATGCTCTTCAAGCCCCTCAGAAGATTCGAGTTTGGGACAAACCCCTAGAAACCCAAAAAGTAGACCGCGCCCACTGAAAATTTCGTTTTTTGTAGCATGTTGCCTTGTTCGTCTGGCGAAATGACCACCGGAAATTTACATATGCATGCCTGTCGCAAAACAATAAGGGTAGAAGTGTCATTTATCATTTACTCGCACTTTTCAATCTTTTTTTAAAATTTTTTTTAGACAAGTGGGATACCCTGACCCGGCAAACCCGAGCATATAGTTTTTTAATCATGAATTACACAGACCCTATAAGATTCCAAATAAAGAGGAAAATGTCACAACTTGTGACTGCTAGAATTGAACTCAAGACCTCCCACACAAAAATGGAAACCGATATACCACTAAGCTAACAAGTCTTGATTCGCACTTTTCAATCTAATTGCGTAGTTCCTTATCCACATTTCATAAAGTTTTTCCTTCTAATTTCATCTCTTAATAACATACATACGAGGAATAATGGATTAATGGGACGAAATAATAATGTACAACTCCCATCATAATATCAATATGTGTTCAACGTCCAATAATGAAATCCTTAAAAAAGAGGATGAATCGAAATATAGTGGCGACACCAGACCTAGGTGCAAAGAAGCAACCAAAGAAGCTTTAAATTTACTGACAAAGTTGAGACCCCAAGACGGTAGAAGTCTTGAGTTCTACTCCCACCAATATTCACAGTAGTTATTAACTGATTGTAATAATTGTTGATTGTGATATTTGCTTGTTAGTTGTAATTTGTTAGTATTCAATATTCATTACATGTACCTTGCCTTCAAAACATTAAAAAAAAAAACACATCCTTCAACATTTAATTCATAATATGAAAATTTGCATAAACAATAATATTCTTATTTATTGATCTACATAAAAAAAATGAATAAAGAATGGCTGGAAGAGAATTCAAAGAGCATTCTCGACCATGTGACTAAAAAATATATGGATGATATATAAGGGGTTCTACGTATATTCCTATCGGTAAAGAACAGTGTAAAAATATCATAATATTAGTTACATTATTACAGTATTAATAAAAAAATAATCCTAATAATTTTATATGTATAAATCATCCACATAAAATACTAATACAACTTTAGTTCACAAGATCTTTTGGTCTATAGAGTTTCACTAAACGTTTGTGTATTGGTTGGAGTAGTCTGGCATTCGCATCCGATTCCTGAACAAATCACACATGGCAAATTAAATTAAGATTGTTTTACCAAAATTCTGAAAAACATTATAAAGTATAATTTCACATGCAAATATAGTTTAGGATATTAGTTTAGAAAACTAAGAAAAATTGATTAATAAATATATATATATATATATATTATGTTACCATGGATAAGAATGAGTCTGGACGACCAATCTTGTACATGATTCCAATTACAGTAGTACGATTATCGCTGCTTTGATGGACCAAATGAACCTCCATGTCGAACCTGTTATTGGATATTAATATTATTATTCTTCTTTTTCTAACCTATGTAAAGATGCATTTTAAGTTAATTGAATCCTAATGCCATAGTATATATTAATAGTAAAAAATGAAAAAAAATGGACCTTCTGCCATTGATAGTGTGTTCTGAAGGTTGTCTAAGCTGATATTGGGTTCCATTTATCTGAATATGCCCTGTATCTTCCCATCTTAGCTGAAACCCATAATAGTGCACATTAATTAATAAATTAATAATTTACAGAATTATGAAAGATTAAACACTTTATATCATGAAAAAAAGGCAATGTATAATAACAATGTTAACATACAAGGAAAAACAAAGATATCCATTTTATTTTGCGATTTCTAACTTTTCAATTGACTTTTTTCTCCCAATTACTACAAGAAAACAGGGTCTCAGAGACGAAGATTTAGAGTCGGACCTAAATCGATCGCTTATTAGAGATGGAATTGAGTTCAGTCTTTAATTAGCGACAGATATGCAGAAACATCTCTTTATTAGAAACAGCGACGGATGTCGCAACGGTTTTAGCGCCAGAAGGAAGCCCACAAACCGTCGTTAAATAATTATTGTAGCTAACTTAGATTAGAGACAGGTATTTTCCATCTCTAATTTCTGATTTGCGACCGAATTAGCGATGGTAATACAAATGGATTCTCCCTTATTATTTAGAGACAGAATCAGCAACGAAACATAAACTTATCATTTTTATCCCAAATTAGCGATGGAGTTAGAGACCAAAATTTCCGCCTCTTTCCTGTAAATTTAATTATAAAATACAAATCAATTTTCCATTACAATTTAGGGACATATTCAGGGAAGGATATGAAATTATTATTTTATCATACATTGGTGACAGAATATTACGTCGCTGGTTTGTAAATTAAATTATAAAATAAAATTCGATTATTTAATACACTTTTAACTACAAATTAGCGAAGGAAAATAAAATTTGCTATGGAAATAGAGATGGAATATTCAGACAGTAGTAGGTAAATTATTTCAATTTTTTATTAAACTTTAGCGACAAAAAATGACATTGACGTGCTAAATTGTAAATTATATTATAAAATAAAAATTGATTTTCCATTAAACTTTAGCAACGAATTAGCGACGGAAAATGAAATTGGCTAGACAGACATTTCGGTTGTAATTTGTAAATTATATTATAAAATAAAAATCGATTTTCCATTATTATTTTGGTGCCACTATACCTCATGGGACACAAAACTTGATATTTTGGTGCATTTATTGTATGTTATATGTATTATCTTATACTTTAGTAAAAATAAGTTTTGCATTTTTAAGATTCTAACCTACGACCTCCCATTTCTAAATGAATAATGATGCCACCACGGTGTTGCTTGAGTAAGTAATATTACACAATATTGTATTATAATCTAGAAGATTATTTATTATCTTAATTAATTTTTGATCTAGTTAGAACGCTAAGGATAATTATTAAATCCATAAATTTATTAACCCAAAATATTGAATTTTTTGGATTAGAAAGTTTATTTCTTTATTAAATAATATATATATATATATATATGTTATAACTAAATGAACAAAAGTTATTATTCTCGAGGCTCGCGAGCCTACAAACAAATATTTTTTTTGCTCGATCAAGTCTTGTTAGGTTCAACTTGAACTCGAAAATTATCGAATCGGTTCGACTTGATGTCCACCTCTACCCTTGTTAATTAGAATTACTAAAAGTCCTTAAATATAAACTTTTATGGTAAAAAAATAATTAGTCTTACAACAATTAACAATAGAATTAAACTCGTGACCTCCAAGTGAAAAAATTGGCTAAAAAAATAGAGGAACATGAAATAAACGGATTAATACTCCTAGGGATAAAATAAGAATAAAATATTTGGTAGTAAAATTAAAGATTCTTTTTATATAATTTTTAAAGTATACTAAACCCTAAACCCTAAACCTTAACCCCTAAACCCTAAACCCTAAATTCAATTTGATATTATGAAAAACATATTTTGTACGAATCACTAGTTTACAATAAGTAATATTTTTTTAAATTATTAATATGCATGTCCTTTAATCGTATAATATTTAATTAATAATTTGACTATAATTTTATATATAAAATGATATTTTTTGTCAAATATAAAGTATTATTCGTCAAATATAATATGAGATATGTAAAGAATGTGTAATAAATGATTTAACTTAAAAATACGAGTATTACTCAGTATCTTCAAAGCGCATGCGAAAAATAAAAATATTTTTCAATTTTACGTATGTATGTATATTAATATTATATTGGTTAGATACTAGTTTTAACCAACAAAGATGGTTAAATAATTAATTTTAATAAAAAAATAATTAGTTTCACAATAATTGGAAAAAAAAGAATTATTTAGAAAGGGCAAATTGGAGCGTGAGATAGAGAGTTGAGCCCTAGAGATCCCCGCCGCCGCCGCCGCCGCCGCCTTTCCTGGTCGCCGGCGCTACGCCGCCTCCATTCCTGTTCTCCGCCGACGCTGCATTCATTTCTCTAGGTATAATTTTTCTCTCAAATTAGGGTAAGTCTTGGGTACACAGCAAAGTAGACATTTCATTCATACTTGACATTTTTGTGTGTTTGATCAGATGAGGAAAAGTATCTGATGAGGAAAAGTGGGACGAAGCTCAGATTGGTCACTACATTGGCATTGGTAACTTTGTAATTGTCTCTTTCTATTTGTTCCACCTTTTATATGATGTTTCAAAGGTGTTTGCGTTTATGACTGACTAAATGGGGAAATATAACTTTTTATCATCTATGGTTTATGAATTCCGTAATTTGTGATGTTGTTGCTCTATTTGTGTAATTTTTGTTGTTATTCTGTCGATTGAATGTATTATTAAAAGATGGTGCTTTTAGTTTATGATGTGGGATTTCTTGGTGCAGATGTGGCGACATCTGGAGTGAGCGAAGTGCGGGAGGCATGGGAGAGTCAACGAGAGACTTACACTTCTGAGTTTCTCGAGTTTGATCCTTGCATTGTGAGCCATTTATGCCCCTCTTTATATTGATTTTTCCTGTCCTTTTGACGTTGGTTCTTAATGGAAGACTAGTCAATGTCAGCATGGAGTATTATGCTGCTTGTGTGCCACATGAAAACAAACTGAAAGATTTGTACTTTCGATTTTTGTGTGATTAATGTTTTCATTGGTTGTTATGGTGGTGAACCTGCAACCCTATACATGTAACTAGGTGAAGATGCTTATATAATAAGAACTAGAAGCAGCAAACAGACAGAACTCTATATCAATGTTTTTGTTTTTGGACCAAAAAAGGCTGGGAAATCTGCTTTGCTGAATTATTTGAAGTTAGAGTGACTTTCGGTGGTCCTTATAAGGATCTATTGCAGTGGAATGGATATTCAGTTGGAAATATGGTCAGTAGCTCTAAAGAGATTGGTAACAACTGACTTGCCTTTGTCTAATAATTTTGAAATTGTAGTCACTTAGGTTCATCTATTTTCATAAAATTTTCAGCTCTTTCCCTCGTGCTTTTGAAATCAGATTTTAAATATCTCGTTGTTTTTCTCAAGATTGTCTTACATCTAAACCGAAGAACACATCTACTTACATAGATTTGGTTGTATAATGGATGTATGAGCATTGAGCACATTCTGGACGCTGGAAGCAAGTCAAAGTAGTTCAAGTAGGTTATTTGGCCCAATTTTAGTTTTAAGCAAAGTTCTCCAAATTGGAACATGTCTTCTGTTATGTCTCTTTCCTTAAACTAGTTGTCCTTTTTGATTTTAACTGATGCTATTTTTAATATTCTGGAATTTATTAGGATTCAAATACACAAATAAGCGGATAGCCTAAATAGTATAATGCATTTATGAACTTTTGTATAATCCATTATTTGGACTTCTATCCAAGTAGCTATTTTTAGCATTTGAGCCATCATATAAAGGTATTGTGTATTGCCCAATTACTAAAAGTGAAATCGAATTTAGTGTTGTGAATGTTGCATTTTGTTCTAAGAAGCCTAATTATTAGTGCTGCAAACTAATAGCAGCTTGTGATTCTCCTTTCTACAGCTATTCCTGTGAGTAGATTTTTCAAACTTGAACTCCAATAATTTGAGGACTTCAATTACGCCTTCTTTCTGAATGAAAGATGGCGTTAGCGGCTAGAAACCTTGGTGTAATCTTTCGTCCTTCGAGTCATATTTTTCTTCAATTTTCCTTAGCTCATTCTGTCTCTTCACAACACTCTCTTCAAGAATCCATACGAGCAGCAGTTGAATCCAAAACTTATAAACAAATACCCGAGCTCCTAATCGCCTCGAGAGAGTCTTTCCAAAACCCGAACCCCTTTGCATTTCTCTCCACATTCTCTGAAACTCATCGAGTGAGTGTCATTGATGAAATTCTACAGTCTTTAATCCCTGTCCGACCCCGTTCTCATCCACGTGTCGCCTATTCATGTCTCCTTTCCTACACTCTCGAGAGCCCGAATCCTCTCCCCTTAGCACTCGCCATTATCCAACGAACCCTTCGTTCGGGCTGTCTGCCTGTCCCACAAACTCATCTCTTACTCCCCAAAGCATGGCTAGATCACCGAAAACGATCTCAGTTATCCATTCCGAGTACTCTATCAGAAATGCATTTTATTGGATACTCACCAGATTGCGGGACTTGTAATTATCTCATTCTGTCACTTTGCAAAGTTGATCAATTACAAGAAGCATTGAAAGTCTTACATGGAATGAGTCGGGCGGGTTGCATTCCTGATTTGGACAGTTATGGAACTTTGATCAGTGAAATGAGTGAACTTAGAAAGACAAGTAGGGTTTTAGAGATGGTGAAAGAGATGATGAAGAAGCACGGATTGAATCCAAGGAAGGAAACAATCGTTAAAGCAGTGGATTCCATGCGGGCTACTAGAGAAATATGGAGAGCAGTTGAGATGATTGAGTTTTTAGAAAGTGAGGATGTGGATATTGGGTTCGAAGCCTATGAATTGGCTCTCGAGGGTTGTTTGGAGGGTCGAAGATTCGTTTTGGCAGGAAAGTTTGTTATAAGAATGACGGAGAGAGGGTTTATACCGTATATTAGAGTGAGGCAGAGGTTAGTTGAGGGTTTGGTTAGTGTTGGTGAATTGGAGTTTGCTTCTGTTGTGAGGCAGAGATTTGCAGAATTGAAGTCATAGCTTCTTGAGTGGTTTTCGGATGCTCTTCGGAAGAAATGATTTCAAGTTTGTAACTTCATTTGGATATGGGGTGGTGTACCAGAATCAACTGTTGAGGTGTTGTTTTGCATGTTTTCTTTAGTCTCTTGTGGTAATAATACATAACAACCCTGTAAGAAGTTAAGGTTAATCACTCTGTTGTCTTTACTATTGCCATGATACTCGGTTTGAGCAAAATTTTATTAAAACATCTGTATCGTATAGCATCCTTTATTGTTCTAGACTCCGTGGATCACACAGAGAGATCGATTACTTTAGATCGAGATTAAGATGTAAAAACTCATGCAATGGAGTTGTTTATATAGGGTCAACAACAACATAATTGATCAAATTATTAAATGGTCATGTGAATGCTTAACTTGAAATAGTTGATTTTGATTGGACTTTGACGTATGAAATGTCAATTTGTGGTAGCAAAGTTGCATACATATATAGATGTTATGGGAAAAAAAAAATATCATATATTCCCCATGCACCATAATCAAGATTAAGATGTAAAAACTCAAGAATTTTTTTGTTATTATTCTTTAATGTTTCTATGGAAGAAAAAAGAAGGTTCTTCAGTGTGACAACGTCAATATTGGATGAAAAATATGGTTCTAAATTTTGATAAGTTATTGTAATAACGAGTTAGAGTAATATATACGAGCATGCACCTTTGTTACAAATTAGGGGAAATTACATTTTTCGTTTCATAATCTTGCTTCATTTCAACTTTTTGTCTCATTCATTATGGATTTCTTATATTTAGCCTCATAACATTTAAAATCTCACATTTAATCCTAATCGAGTTTTCCGTTCAAAATTTAACTGTCAACTTTATTAGACAATATTTTGACCAATTTTAGGGGAGATTTACACATCGTGGTATTGAATATATTCCATGTGTTAGTGTATTCACTAAAAGAAATCAGTCAAAATATTGACTAGCGGACATATTTGAAAGCGTATTCATGTGCAATCTTCGTACAATGGGCTCGTTCAGAATGTAGCGCGAGTGGGAGTTACTTTGATGGACGTAGGTGTTCCTTCGGAACCGGTGACTAATCATGTTGATGGAGAGCCTGGAGATGAGACGCAGGTATAACTTTATTTAAGTTTAATGTGCTCAAGGAAATGATATTTACATTATTAATCTTACAGTATTATTTCATTATTATGTAGGTTGATGAGACATCATCGTGGGCAGATTATGATCCCACAGATACAACTATGGGTGAAGATGCTTCTTCACATGTTCGGCAAAGGGGACCTAACCGCAGGACAAATGTACCCGCAAATTCAGATCGGATAAAAATAAATGTGATCAACTCTGAGTAATTTCAAACCTTTTGCTTTCATTATACTGATATTAGATATATTTGTAAAGGTAAATCTTAGAATTTCTTATCCATTATTTTCATTTACTTTGTCAACTAGATTTTTTGAAGGGTTTGTCACTCGAAGTATCACAAGAGACCTAAAGAGCATGTACACGGAACCATACCCGAGCTGGCGAAAGGTTCCATTGGAAACTCAAGACTTGATGTGGGACAATTCTAAGGTACTTTGTTTTCATTAGTTTTTAATATCATTAACATAAATGAAACAAAACTTTATAGCATTCTTAATTAGTTTTATTCTAAGTAAAAATATAAATAAATGAATTGATTGGATGAATGCTATAAAGTTTTGTTTCAAATATCCATAGTTTACATTTAGTGTTATAATATATGATGACTAATTGTTGAAATATTTCAGATGACGTATAGGTGGGATAACTTAACAGATGCGGGTATGCGAAGGGTGTGGAATGAAACTGCAAGTAATCGACTCAGGGATTTGCTTTACAAAGCTAAGCAAAAAGCGGGCAATGATGCGAAGAATCAGTTAGGCAGAGAACCAAGTACATTAGAGTTGATTGGTAGAGGTCCAAAATGGATGGGCAAACCTATATGGGATGAATTGGTGCAGAACCATTGGGCTACAGAGGATTATAAAGTAAAATGTGAAAAGGCTAAACAGAATCGCATGACCGAGAAAGCGGGGAAGCATACTGGTGGTTCTATCCCTCGTGAAGCACATCGACAGAAACTGGTATGCTTAATTTAGAAATTTTTCATCTCTTTAGTGCAATACTATTGAACATTGACCTGTATTTTCATTATAATTATAGGAAAAGAAATTGAAGCGCCCTATGGATGAATTTGAGTTATTTGAGCATACCCACATAAGTAAAAGTACTGGGGAATTTATCGACAGAAAATCCCAAAAAATTAGTGAGTATCTTTTAATCAAATGTCTCCTTTTGATATTGTTTGAGTGTAGGAAAATGTTGGTAATATCATTTGTTATGTGATTCATATCATTTACGTAGATGTGCACTTCTTTTGGTGATGACTTATTATAGTGAAAAGGTTTTTTTTTTTGCTTTATTACATATTCATACGTGCATTCACTTCACAACTTTGGTGTCTATTTCGTTAAAAAATGACATAAAGAATGAAACTTTTTCAATGATGTATTCGCTAAGAAATGTGACTTTAGTGTATGCATTTTGCTCTCAGATTACCTTTTCTTTGAAGTTGCTTTTGTGTATGTCTATTGGAATTTGTTTATTTGTCTTGAAATTTGGCCTGTGATTTTATCACTTTCACAATATGTTTGTCAGGAAGAATACAGAACGAAGCAAGGTTACACTGATTCTGATTCCTCTCCACCTGAGTTTGATGCTGCATTATGGAAAGATTTGGTTGGAGAAACGACTTGATGGGTTTTTTGTGGAGAAACAAATCAAAAGAAAGAGAAAAGAGGTGGTATCATCTTTGGCCTTTGGAAGAGGTGGTATTATCTTTGGCCTTTGGAAGAGGTGGTATCATCTTTAGCCTTTGGAAGAGGTGGTATCATCTTTGGCCTTTGAAAGCTCATAAGAGCTTTGCCCTTTGAAAAAAAGGTTGATGACCCCTATGGTTGTAAGGGTTGTTTAGATGCCTAGGGGGCAAATGGGCTCCTATAAATAAGAGCTCTCTTGCTCATTTCTAGACACACCAACCAAAGAGAGCAAGAAAGAGTAGAGCATAAGAGTGAATATAGTTGAGATATATACACTCTCAATCTCTTGTAATCATTTTTTTCTCATATAAATAAAATCTCTCTAGCATAAGTCCGTGGACGTAGGCAATTTGCCGAACCACGTAAATCGTTGTCTTGTTTTCTAGCGTTCATTTTTTTCACTTTTAAGTTCGTTTATGCGCGTTGATTCCTAACAACTGGTATCAGAGCACGGGTTATAGCGAAAGCTATCCGTGCGGAATCAATGGCGTCTGAAGATAGAAAAGTGAATATAGACAAGTTCGATGGTAAAGATTTCGGATTCTGGCGAACACAGATGGAGGATTATCTGTACCAGAAGAAACTCCATCAATCGTTGTCGGGGAAGAAGCCTGAAAAGATATCAGACGAGGATTGGGAATTATTGGATAGGCAAGCCCTAGGTGTTATTCGATTGACGTTATCAAGAAACGTAATGTTTAACATTCTAGATCAAACTACGACGGCGGGTTTGATGAAGGCGTTATCCAATATGTATGAGAAGCCATCCGCGTCGAATAAAGTCTACTTGATGAGACGTTTATTCAACTTGAAGATGACGGAGGGAGGATTGGTGACCAATCATATCAACGAGTTCAACGTGATCATCACTCAGTTGAGCTCGGTTGATATTAATTTTGATGATGAGGTAAGGGCTTTAATTTTATTGTCTTCTTTGCCGGAAAGTTGGAGTGCGACGGTAACTGCTGTGAGTAGTTCGTCTGGCCAAAGAAAGTTGAAGCTTGAGGAGATTCGGGATCTGATTCTAAGCGAGGATATTCGCCGGGAAGAATCAGGAGAACTCACATCTGCTGCATTGAGTGCGGAAAGCAGAGGGAGAAGTGTTCAACGGGGTGGTCAGAAAGGCAAAGGTCGATCCAAGTTCAAGGGGCGAGGGAAGTCAAAACCGCGCAAGGGTGATGATTGCTGGGGCTGCGGTAAGAAAGGCCATTTCAAGAGGGACTGTCCAAAAAGACGGGACAAAATCACAACCGGGAACATCAACAAGCAAACGCAGCAACAGACGATGTCGGAGACGCTTTGGTTTGTTGTGTTGACAGTCCAGTTGACCAATGGGTACTGGACTCAGGTGCGTCGTTTCACGCTACTTCCTGTAAAAATTATCTTACAAATTATACTTCTGGAAAATTTGGAAAGGTATTTCTTGCAGATGATGAACCCTTAGAAATTATTGGTAAGGGAGATGTCACGATAACGACGGCACAGGGGATGCAGTTGAAACTGCAGAATGTCAGACATGTCCCGGGGCTGAGGAAGAATTTGATCTCAATGGGTCAAATTGATAGTGATGGTTACACCACAATGTTTGGTGGTGGTTCTTGGAAAATCACCAAAGGAAATTTGGTGGTGGCTCGTGGTAAAAAGTCGGGGACTTTGTACACCACAGAAATCAATAGGGACTCGTTAGCTGCAGTCGAGGCCACAGAAGACGTGCATCTATGGCATAGGCGACTTGGGCATATGAGTGAGAAGGGAATGAAAATCATGGCATCCAAGGGAAAGCTACCAATCTCAAAGACGGTTGAATTGGGTCTTTGCGAAAACTGTGTACTTGGGAAGCAGAAAAAGGTGAGCTTCTCCAAGACGGGAAGAGAACCGAAGGCAGTGAAATTGGAGCTTGTGCATACCGATGTATGGGGACCGGCACCCGTACAGTCGCTTGGAGGGTCGAGATACTATGTCACCTTCATTGATGATTCCACAAGAAAGGTATGGGTTTATTTTTTGAAAAATAAGTCTGATGTGTTTAATACCTTTAGGAAGTGGAAGGCAGAAGTCGAGAATGAAACAGGGTTGAAACTGAAGAGTTTGAGGTCGGATAATGGCGGGGAGTATGACAGCCAAGAATTCAAAGACTATTGTGCAGAGAATGGGATCAAGATGATCAAGACCATTCCAGGGACTCCGCAACAAAATGGGATTGCAGAGCGGATGAATAGAACTTTGAATGAACGAGCTAGGAGCATGAGGCTCTACTCCGGGTTGCCAAAGATGTTTTGGGCTGATGCAGTAAGCACGGCAGCTTATCTCATCAACCGGGGACCTTCAGTACCGTTAGACTTCAAAATACCGGAAGAAGTTTGGTCTGGAAAGGAGGTAAATTTATCGCATTTGAAAATTTTCGGTTGTTTATCCTATGTCTTGCTAAGCTCTGATGATAGGGATAAGTTGGATCCAAAAGCACAGAAGTGCATTTTTATTGGTTATGGTGGAGATAGTTTTGGATACAGGTTCTGGGATTACCAAAACAACAAAATCATAAGGCATAAAGATGTTACGTTCAACGAGAAGGTGCTTTACAAGGATAGACTTGGGACAGAGACTGATGATAATGAAAAACCAAAGGCGATATTGGAAGAGATCACTGAGGATGAGGTTGCAGGAAATGGAGCTGAAAATAGGATTGAGGAAGATCCGGAGACTTCACAACCTACCTTGAGGAGATCGAGTAGAACTCCTAAACCAAACACGAGGTATTCCCCTTCCCTACACTATTTACTTTTGACAGATTCGGGAGAGCCGGAATCGTACAAAGAGGCAATGAGTGTAGGAGATTCTCTCAAGTGGGAGCTAGCCATGAAAGATGAGATGAGCTCGCTTGATACAAATAAGACTTGGAGGTTGACCAAGTTACCGGAGGGGAAAAGAGCTTTGCAGAACAAGTGGATATTCCGGGTAAAAGATGAGCCAGATGGTAGTAAAAGGTACAAGGTGAGGCTGGTAGTCAAAGGGTTCCAACAGAAGGAAGGGATTGACTACACTGAGATATTTTCGCCGGTTGTCAAGTTAACTACTATAAGGATGGTTCTAAGCATTGTTGCTGCAGAGGATTTACATCTTGAACAATTAGATGTAAAAACGGCATTCCTTCATGGGATTTGGAGGAGGATATATACATGGCTCAACCGGAAGGTTTTTTGGTAAGTAGAAAAGAAAACCTTGTATGCAAGCTAGAGAAAAGCTTGTATGGTTTGAAACAAGCTCCGAGACAGTGGTACAAAAGGTTTGACACGTTCATGGATAGTAATGCATTTACTAGATGTCAAATGGATCATTGTTGTTATTTTAAAAGATTTAAAGATTGCTACATTATTTTATTGTTGTATGTCGATGACATGTTAGTTGCAGGGACTAATATGGGAGAAATCAAAAGGCTGAAACAACAATTGGCGAGTGAGTTTGAAATGAAGGATTTGGGGGCTGCAAATACAATTCTCGGGATGAGAATTATTCGAGATAGGTCGAGTGGGAGCCTCAAGCTGACTCAGGAAAGGTACATACATAAGGTGCTTGATAGATTTGCTATCACTGATGCAAAGTCTAGAAGCACTCCTTTGGGGAGTCAATTCAAACTAAGCAAGGAGCAATCACCTAAATCTGACGAGGAGCGAGAAAAGATGGCAAAGGTTCCATATGCCTCTGCCATTGGAAGTTTGATGTACGCAATGGTGTGTACAAGGCCGGATATAGCTCATGCAGTGGGAGTCGTGAGTAGATTTATGGCTAATCCGGGATTACAACATTGGGAAGCAGTGAAGTGGCTACTGAGGTATTTGAAAGGCACATCGGATATGTGTTTGAATTTTAAAACTAGTAGTATCACTTTAGAGGGCTTTGTGGATGCTGACTTAGGTGGTGATCAAGATGGTCGGAAGAGCACATCGGGCTATATTTACACTTTGGGTGGCACAGCAATCAGTTGGATGTCAAGGCTACAAAAATGTGTAGCACTTTCTACAACCGAAGCCGAGTACATAGCTATTTCAGAAGCTGGAAAAGAGATGATTTGGTTGAAGAATTTTCTGAAGAAATTGACAAGGAGCAACGGGATTGTACACTTATAGTGATAGTCAAAGTGCCATTTGTTTGGCAAAGAATCCGGTGTTTCACTCAAGGACGAAACATATTCAATTGAAGTATCATCATATTCGAGAGATGATAGATGATAAGACTTTGGAATTGAAAAAGATTTTGGGTGCAAAGAATCCGGCAGACATGTTGACAAAGGGGGTTACCACCGAGAAACTGAGGTTTTGCATGGCCTCAGTGGGCCTCGAGTTTCTGTGAAGAGGAGGCCGACTTTTGCTAGAGAGAGAGTGCATTAAATTGGAGGGAGAAGAGATTGTGTCTTCAACTTTGAGTTTGATCTCCAAGTGGGAGATTGATGGGTTTTTTGTGGAGAAACAAATCAAAAGAAAGAGAAAAGAGGTGGTATCATCTTTGGCCTTTGGAAGAGGTGGTATTATCTTTGGCCTTTGGAAGAGGTGGTATCATCTTTGGCCTTTGGAAGAGGTGGTATCATCTTTGGCCTTTGAAAGCTCATAAGAGCTTTGCCCTTTGAAAAAAAGGTTGATGACCCCTATGGTTGTAAGGGTTGTTTAGATGCCTAGGGGGCAAATGGGCTCCTATAAATAAGAGCTCTCTTGCTCATTTCTAGACACACCAACCAAAGAGAGCAAGAAAGAGTAGAGCATAAGAGTGAATATAGTTGAGATATATACACTCTCAATCTCTTGTAATCGTTTTTCTCTCATATATATAAAATCTCTCTAGCATAAGTCCGTGGACGTAGGCAATTTGCCGAACTACGTAAATCATTGTCTTGTTTTCTAGCGTTCATTTTTTTCACTTTTAAGTTCGTTTATGCGCGTTGATTCCTAACACTTTTCTCATGGCCAGCACTGGTATGGTCTTCTTCGATGCGAACTCGATCTTTTGAGTTACATTATCAATTTTCTCATACATTTCTTCCAAGTCCGCGCGCCTATACTTCTTGGGCCTTAAATTTGTATTCTCAAATAATTTACCACTATTTGTAAATGAGCTAGAAAAATGATGACCCCCCTACACCTATTGTTCAAAAACCCATTAACAAAATATTTATTCAATTAAATATCATGTTATATATGTCATGTTAATTAAGGACATATATCATCGTATATTCGTTCGTACCTGAAGTTCAGTAGCATCACAAACGGCAATTCTTCCATTGTAAAAAATAATCAGCTGCTTCTTCTCTTTTCCACTCTCCTCCACCATATCCAACCTTTCCATAATTAATTATAACATATCAGAAATTTAATCACATTTACATATGTGTATATATATATATATATATAATATATATATATATATATATATATATAGAGAGAGAGAGAGAGAGAGAGTATACTGGCTGTTGTAATGATCAGAGGAACGAGAAAAGACAGAAGGAGTTTCAAGCCGGAGCTCCAAATTACAGTTTCTTCTCATGATCTCTTCTTAATTATTTCCCAATCTCTGTGAAATTATTTCCCAATCTCTGTGAAATTAATTATGTAGAAATGAAGAGAGTTAATTAACTAGATAGTTAATGACAAAGTAAAGTTGTCGTGTGATTGATCCAACTTATACAAGATTTTGTAACACATGAAAATAGTCGAGACATAGAAATAAAGTTAATAAAGTGTGAGTAAATTATATATTATTCACGTGTATCATGAGGTTTATGCTTTTATGCACGCCCTAAATCCTCCAACGGGAAATTCTAGTCAGCTCCCAATTCGACCAAACTCATGTGTATTTTATAAAATAATTTATCAATTATATGACAAATATAATACATTTGGTTGCGGCCAATCCGGATTTGGGCTAGAATTTTCCTTCCTCCCACCTTGCTAGTACTATAACTACCCTACAAATTGTATAGTTACTCTATTTATTTAAATAGATTATTATTGGAATTGTATATGTGGAATATTCGGCCACTATAAATGTTTTGTTGCTATTCTTCTAATTTTAGAAGACTATATTTATGTTGGTGAAAAGTGTTTTGGCGATGTTATTTATTTAATATTGATCAAGTACAAAATAAATTTTATATTAATTACATGTGACTAATTTGTTCCGTGGTCAAATTTGATTCGGACCAAAAAAAAAAAAAAAAGACCCTTCATTTACCTACCCAAAATTAAATAAGCATGATCATAATTACTTTAATTACTTCTACGAAAATAATAACAATCTAGGGTTGGATTATATATGTAACTAGATAATAATGTCTCAGTCCGAATCCGTTTCCTGTTGGACCACACTAAAATGTATTTCACAAGATAGAATTACAATCGACATATGATTAGTCATTTCATTTTATAAAATACACTATTAATCAATCGAATAGGGAGCTGTCTAGAATTTCCTTCCCAGTCAATCTCTTGCTAGAACCAGGCCTAACTCTACACCTACTAATTAAGAAAAGTGTGTGAGATTTAACATAATTAACATTTGCTGACAAGAGTTATTTCGTATTTTTTGGAGCTACCATTACTACTTCATCGTCTTGGGTTGTATTAATTACTAATGTCAACAATAATGATCTATATATTAACTATAAAATTGTGAAAGAACTTGAAATGAAAACACACCACTACAAGAAAATAAGACATTGGTGACAAAAATGCAAAGTAACAAGTCAAAATTGTCACTAATTATCAATTTTTAATGATAAAAACTTTTGGCTTGTCACTAAAATATATTCCACATATTTAATAGTGACAAGATTTGTATAAAAGTTGTCACTCTTGTTAATTAGTGACAAGAAAATTGTTGTCACTATTGACAATTAGTGACATATCTTTTGTGACAACTTAGTGACAACAAATATAGTTGTCACTCTATTTTTATTGTCACTATACATGTGTCACTAATTGTCAATAGTGACAATTTTAAAGAATCTCTTGTCTCTAAAAATTCTTATTGTGACAAAACAAAAATTGTCGTCACTCATTATGTACATCTAGTGACAATTTTAATATTGTTACTTCAAATTTTGTCACAAATATCACTTTTTATTGTAGCGCACGGACATTGTATAGAATTTTGTTTAAGTTGCCTAACGGAATAATTGAACTGCTGCACAATAATTATGTAATAAAACATTTAGCATGTGTAAGACATTTGTTTTATGGGATTTTGTCTCCTAAAAGTGATAGTTGTCCTGTACACACTGAGCGCTAAACCAACTCCAATGATCGTGGTGTATATTTTTTCTACACATAAGATGCATTGTGTGGAGTCTTCACACACATTTATAAAAAAGAAATAAATACAAAAAACACATTTAAATGATTAGACTCGATCTAACATAAAATTACCCGACAAGACACCATAACAAAAACATGCAATTAATATTTGCTGTCCTTCTGGATAAGATCGATAATCATATAGTGCAACTTTAGTTTGGACTTTCATAAAGGACATGCGTAAGGTACGCATCTTATATAGTATATTAACTTCTCTTTCGGCACGTTAATTATGTGACCAAAATAATTCAGCTGATCTTTAATTTCTCTCATCGACGGTCCCATACATTTCATACTACTATTGATATATCAAAAGTCTTAACTATCTTAATATTTGCCCGGAATCCCTAAAACTTCCATATTGCAATAAAGTACTACAAAACCAGCTGTGTGTTTTGCAGTCTAAATCTAATATTTGGGGGGGGTGTGGGTCGGGTCGACATACTGACTCGACCCATGACCTAGACCGTCCACGGTTCCCACATGGCATCATCCAAATAACCCACTTGTCACACTCAAATTTGTACAACCTGAAATATCTATAAACACCCCCATGCATTTCATTACATATTTTGAATTATAAATCTCTATTGATAAATCATCGTATCCACCGATACCTTGATCATAGACTCAAAAATATATTCCCTACATACAAATTTGGGTTTTTTGGCATCGTACCATACAATTCTAGACTCGGAAGTACATTGATTAATTAAGTGAACTGCGTTTAGATTTAATTCTCAAATAGATACTTAGATAACTTGGTTATACTTGAGTGCAATCCATACTCTTTATTATCCTTCGTCGTATGTCGTTACAAGAAAACTGAGAATGACCACAGATCAATCTAAACACTATTCTTTTTTTCTTTGTACAGAAAAATAAACAACAAAATATTTACTAACATTTGTTCTTTTGATTTACAAGGACTTGCAACTCAATAAAGCTTACATCAAATAATTTTATCTTCCTAGCTAGCTACTTGATCTCCACGTACCACAAGTTCCAGCCCCTACATTTAAATTTTAATATCAAAACAATAGTGCTTTAGGGGCTTAGCTGATCAAGTCAGAGGAAAGATACTGATTCTAATTACAAAGTTTTCTTGTATAACAAATCTGCCTTAATCTTCACGTTTATAGGTAATTTTAACTTGTTTTACTATTAACTTGCATACAAAAATTTAGAAATATTCTTTTGGTTGATGAATTTAGGGGTGTTACGAGTCAAGTCGGTTCAAGAAAAGCTCGACTCGAGTCTCACGAGCTAGAGCCCGACTCTCGAGTTGAGCTCAAGCTTGTTTGTATGTGTTGGGGAGCTCGCGAGCCGACTCATGAGCTCCCTTTTTTTTTTTGTATTACTATACATGTATTTCATATATATATATATATATTTGATATATTAATATAAAATTTGAGCCCTGGGATCGAGCCTAAGCTCGAGCTTTGACTCGGAGCTCGAGCTCGCAAATTAAACTCGAGCTACCTATTCATACTTCGAGCTCGAGTAAAAATACTCGAGCTCGAGCTCGGGTAATTGTTGAGCTTGGAAAAATCACCAAGCTCATGTCCAGCTCGACTCGTGAAGACCCCTAGATGAATTACAATTTACACGAAATTCAAAGTATTTAAAAAGTTAAAATTTCAAAGCATGTTGATAGACCAAAAATATTGATATTGAATATATAAATCCTAAGTTACCTCGTAGTTAGTATGGATGTGAAGTCATGGGGTTCTTAGAGTGCTCCGTATACGAATGAGCGAGGTAGATTGTATAATAGATCCCCAATATAATGATACTTGCATTACACTCCAAGATCCGCGTGCTTTTGTTAATTCGGGTAGGGTCGACCCGTGACCCGACCCTACGAGGCTCAATCGGTACCGTCCATCAAACACACGTGTAAGGGATCCACAAGCAAGACTTTCCATCTGTCATTCACTCTACAGTACAGAGTGGAAATTCTATAAATACCGTCATTTATGAAGTTTTAGGGACGGATAATAAGAGTAATAAATACTACGACTTATATATCGTATAGCTTGAGTTATTCGTAGACTTGAAAGTACGATCCTATAAATATAAATATTAGATACCTTCGTATTACGAATCATAGATACGACAATCACTTTCTTTGAACTACGTTTAAACTTGATCCTTTATGGGTACGTAGGCAGCTTGATAGCATTCGAGTGCAGTCTGTAATCTAGAGAATATGTTTGTTGGTTCGTATTCGAGGTCATCTTAACTAAAATAGTGTGGGTTAAAATCTGTGCTAAATCAGTTGGCGCCGCCTGTGGGAAACTACTTGAAGGTTGCTAAAGTCAACAGTGGAGATGGAGAGAGATAACCATAAAGAGAAGCATGTTCATATTGAAGAATCAGTATCTGCTACACCAGTTAGGGATGCGGGAGATCCCAGTGAAGGAAAAATAGTGCTGACAAGGGGTGAGTTAGATAAGATGATACAAGAAAGGGTGGACGAAGTGTTGAATCGTCTCATGGCGTCAGGACCAATTGCCCCGAATGTTCAGAGGACACCCGTGACGCCCTTGGCACCTAAGAGATTATTTCAAGGGCAGGAAGGAATGTTTTCAGAGCCGAAGAGGAGGGGAAAAGTGGCAGGAGTGTAATCTGATGAAGAGGTCGATAGTAGAGCGGATGCGCGTTCGGAACTCCGTCGAGGGAAACATCCGATACAGGAAGAAAGAGAGAGACCGGTTTTGTCGAAGGCAGAAATTGATGATATGTATGAGAAGCTTGATAGGGTAAGTCATAAACCAGAGGCCCCTCGACCAAAGGGTAGGCCAATTTCGGTATTGATGGCTAGAAATTCACCGTTCTGTGAGAGTATAATGTTAGAAGAACCTCCAAGTTCGTTTAAAGCCCCTCTTTTGCCTACTTATGATGGGACGGGTGCTCCGGGGCCCCATTTGACGACGTTTGAATTATTGATGTCCTTGTATCATCAATCGAATGCAATCATTACAAGGGTTTTTGTGATGACTTTGGTTAGTCGGGCTCAAGACTGGTTTACGAGTCAACAACCTGGTTTAATATTGTCTTATGAGCAGTTAATTAAGAGATTTGAAAATCACTTTGCAGCCAACAAGAAAGCCAGGAAATCTGTGTCTTCCATGCTGGGGTTTAAGCAGGGACCTAGTGAAAGTTTGAGGGATTTTGTACATCGGTTTAATCAGGAAGTTTTAGAAATACTTGAATTAACTCATGATCTTATTGTGACATTTCTTTTGTTGGCTCTGAAAAAAGGTACATTGGCATCAGCTTTAGCTCGACGTGCAGCGAAAGATCAAGAAGAATTGATGCAGCTGGAAGAGCAATGCATCAACGAAAAAAAATGAATCTATCAAAATATTCCGAGGCTTGTAAGCCCATAAACGATCGAAGAGATCGAAAAGAAAACAACGATCGACAGGAAGGGTCGAGGTCTGAAAAGAACCATGAATGACCCCGTCGATACGCAAAGTATGAACAATACACCCCTTTGAAAACATCAAGAGGGAGAATATTGATGGCTGTGCAACACTTGAATGCGATTCAATGGCCGAAGCCCATGAAATCAAAATCACGGGCGAATCCGAATAAGTATTGTCAGTTTCATAAGGACAAAGGTCAAGATACTGAAGATTGCTACCAGTTGAGGATGAACTTGAACAGTTGATAAAAGATGGTGTTTTGAATGATTTTATTGATCGTACTCTTGCGGAAGTAAGAGCCCCCGGGGCCAACCACATTAAAGAGGTAAGACGATCACGGAGTAGGTCACCTGATCGATCTCGGTATCGAGGGAATGAAGGACGGTATCATGACAATCGAGGCCATGACAATAGTCATTATGATAGGCCTCGAAATGATGAGTATCGTCGAAACGATAACTATCGACGAAATGATGATAAGAAAGAGAGTGGCAACTACCGTCATAAAGATCGACAGAAAGAATCTGCCAATGTGGCAAGGGAAGAGATCCACACTATTGCAGGTAGACCAGCTGGGGGAGACTCGTCTAATGCAAGGAAAACGCATAAGAGGGAAATGCGTGGCAATCACTATCGTCAGGAACCTACGAATGTCTTTTATGTACAAAACACCGACTAACCAATAGCTTTTGACGATAGGGATTACGAGGGCATGATCGTTCCCCACAACGATCTAATGGTAATAACAATGGATGTGGCAAACTTTGCAGTACACAAAGTTTTGGTTGATACTGGGAGTTCGGCAGATATAATTTTTTGGGATGTTTTAGTGAAGATGGATTTGGGAAAAGTGAATCTACGAGCGGTAAATACCCATCTTATGGGATTTACTGGTTCAAGGATCATGCCGAAAGGGTCAGTCGAGCTTAATGTTTCGTTGGGATCAGCCCCGAAGAGGAAAACATCGCGAGTGACATTCCTGGTGGTCGACACTCCTTTTGCTTATAATATGATCGTGGGCAGGCCTATACTGAATTTGTTTGGTGCTATTGTGTTGACACCCTACTTAAAAATGAAGTTCAAAACCAGAGATGGTATTGGTGAAGTGAAAGGAAATCAGTTAGAGGCTCGTGACTGCTATACTACCTCGTTAACGACGAATTTGAGCAAGAAGAGGAAAAGGGAAGTTACGAGGGTGAATGTCATTGACGAAGATGCTGAAGTACTGATGAGGCAGATGGATAAGAAACAGAGGATGGTGGATACGAGGGTTCAGCTTGTGGAGCATAAGACCATTCAGCTTTTTGAGAATGATCCCGAAAAGACTACAAGGATTGGAGGGCAATTGAGTCGAAGATGATAAAATTTCTCAAAGCCAATGTTGATATTTTTGCTTGGAAAGCTGCTAATTTCCAAAGTATTGATCCGTCGGTGATTGTCCATCGTCTAAATATTGATCCTGATGCAAAGCCAGTTCGTCAGAAGCGCGGGAACTTCGGCCCCGACAGAGATGCCATCATTGAAGATGAAGTGAAGAAGCTCTTAGAAGGAGGCTACAAAGATAAAATTCAGTTTACTGAATGGTTAGCTAATGTAGTTCTTGTACCTAAAGTCGGAAACAAATGGCGCATGTGTACTGATTTTACCGATTTAAACAAAGTTTGTCCTCGAGACCCTTATCCTTTGCCTCGAATTGATTTATTAGTAGATTCAACTGCAGGTTGTGCTCTCTTAAGTATGATGGATGCTTATCAGGGCTTCAACCAAATTATGATGGCAGAAGAAGATAGGGAAAAAACTTCCTTCGTAACTGCACGAGGAGTTTATTGTTATAATGTGATGCCATTTGGACTACGAAATTCTGGAGCTACTTATCAGCGTCTGGTGAACATGATGTTTGAAGAGAAAATTGGTAAGACCATGGAAATATATTTTGATGATATGTTTGTCAAGTCTGTGGATGAGGTGGATCATTTGAGTCATTTAAAGAAATCTTTTGAAATAATGAAAAGTTATGGAATGAAGTTAAACCCTCATAAATGTACATTCGGAGTTCGTGGGGGAAAGTTTTTGGGATATATGGTTACAGAACGAGGTATCGAAGCTAACCCCAAAAAAATTGACGCTATTTTAAGCATGAAATCCCCTTCAAATGTGAAAGACGTACAAAAGTTGACTGGGAGAATGGCGAGCTTAAATAGATTTATATCTAGATATGCAGATAAAGGATTACATTTTTTCAAGATACTGCGGAAGGTAAAAAATTTCGTGTGGACGGAAGAGTGTGAAAAGCTTTTCAAGAGCTAAAAGAATATTTGGTATCCCCTCCGTTACTAACGAAACCTATCTTTGGGGAACCTCTATTCCTATATTTAGCTGTCTCTTTAGTAGCCATTAGTGCAGTGCTGGTCCGAGAGGTCGAGAATGAACATAAACCAGTATATTATATCAGCAAGTTGATACAAGGGGCTGAATTGAACTACATGGAGATTGAAAAATGGGAGGAGGACCCGACAGAGATAATTTTGCATTAGTGTCGACCGGAGTTTTGCACGGGTTACAGGAAGCCATGTGGGCACGTTCTAAAATATCCATAGCAAACTTGGATTGAGAAAGAGTAAGACCAGATGAAGAACGAGAGACATTAATGCCCAAAAAATAATGCAAAGAACCTAGATCGGTCATAGAAAATTCAGAGGAAAGAAGCCGAGTGAGATTAGAAAGAAGAGAGGAAGACGAGGTAGTAAGAATAATGTCGTCCACATAAAGAAGAAGGTAGGCAAGAGAGGTACCACGACAAAAGACGAAAAGAGAGGTGTCAGCTTTACTACTAACAAATCCTAAGGATGTAAGAAAAGATGCGAAACGATGGTACCAAGCACGAGGGGCCTGTTTAAGACCATAGAGAGCCTTTTTGAGACGACAAACATGAGTAGGAAAGGTGGAATTGATAAAGCCCGGGGGTTGTTGGCTATGCAAGAAAGCATTCTTGACATCTAATTGATGAATAGGCCAAGAACGAGAGAGAGAAAGGCTTAGGACAGTTCGAATGGTGGCAGGCTTAACAACAGGACTAAAGGTTTCATCATAGTCCAAGCCAGGTTGTTGGGTATGTCCTTGAGCAACAAGACGAGCCTTATAACGCTCGAGGGAGCCATCAGAGCGAAATTTATGACGGTAAATCCATTTGGAGCCAACTATATCGACAAAAGGTGGACACGGAACAAGCTCCCAAGTAGGATGAGAATGAAGAGCGGAGATTTCGGATTGCATGGCGGCTTTCCAGTTGGGGTCAGATAATGCTTGAGTGGTGGTTCGAGGTATAGGGGAGAGAGAAGACGGAAGCGAAAGGTTAAGAAGCTATCGGGAACGTGTGATGCTAGATTTGGAACGAGTCACCATGGAATGAGTGAAAGTGGGCGGCGGTAGGGGTGGGGGAGGTGCAGCGGGAGCAGGTGGGGCGGGAGGAGGAGCCGGAAAGGAATGAGGGAGATGGGGTGGTGGGTCATCGTCTAAGTCAAGGAGAGAGTAGTCAGGATCATGGGACAATGAGGAAACCAAGGCATAAGGAAAAGAGGATTCATCGAAAGTGACATGACGAGAAAGAATGATTTTATTTGTGGAAAGATCGAAACAGCGATAGCCACGATGATTTTGTGGGAACCTGAGAAAGACGCAAGCTGTAGAATGTGGGGCGAGTTTGTGTGGTGCGACAGAGGTAAGATTGGGATAACACAGGCATCCAAATACACGAAGATGAGAGTAGTCGGGTGGAGTTTGGTATAAAAGTTCAAAGGGTGTGCAAAAATCGAGAGTAGTAGTCGGGAGTAAGTTGAGAAGATGAGTCGCCATATGGAGCGCTTCAACCCAAAAAGTAGGAGGGAGTGAGGCTTGGAAAAGAAGAGTACGCACTATATTATTAACAGATTGAAGAGTGCGTTCGGCTTTGCCATTTTGTTGAGAGGTATGAGGGCAAGAGAAATGAAAATTTATGCCGAGGCCACTAAGGAGAGTATGAAATTTTTTATTATCGAACTCTCGACCATGATCGCATTGGAAGGATTGAATTTCAAAATTAAACTGAGTTTTGACATATGCACGAAAATTTAAGAAAACATTAAAAACATCCGACTTAAGACGAAGAGGAAAAACCCATAAAAAATGCGAGAAATCATCCAAAAAAATAACATAATAACGAAAACCATTAGCACTAGTGACCAGTGACGTCCATAAATCTGAATGTATAATTTCAAAAACACGAGAAGTAGTAGAAGCAGAACTAAAAAACGGAAGGCGTTTGTGTTTGCCTAATTGACAAGCATTACATAAAGGAAAAAATGATTTTGGACAACAAATAAAATTCCTAGAAGCTAAGTACTTAAAAACTGAAGAGCCGGGATGGCCAAGACGACGGTGCCAAAGAGTAGTAATGTCGGCGGTGAGAGCGTGTGGAGACGGGGTAGAGCGAATAGATGAAGGAAGAACGGGATAGAGGTCGCCTTGACTGTCACTGCGGAAGAGGAGGGTGCCTGTCGGAAGGTCCTTCACAGAAAAGCCATGTGAGTCAAACTCAACAGAGACTTTATTTTCACGAGTAAAAGAACGAACGGTAACGAGATTTTTGATGATATGGGGTGAGACTAAAACATTAGATAGAGAAAGGTGAGTGGAAGGTAAAAAAGTAGAGCCAATTTGAGAAATAGGTAAAATAGCACCATTACCAACTAATATTGATTTAGAATTATCACAATGTACTAGAGAAGAAAGTATACCTGAGTGAGAGGTCATATGCGCACTAGCCCCCGAGTCCATGTACCAATTTTCATCGGGTGTGTGAACAGTCATAGTGGAAAATAATTGGTTTAGGTGCGTGGGCTGCTGCTGTGGAAGGGCTGCTGCTGGGTGTAGTGGTTGTTGCTGGAGTTGGGCCGAGTAAAGTGAAGGAGGCGTTAGGCTGGCAGGTTGAAGGGTGAAGCGGGCTGCTGGATAGGAGGAGTGAAGGCCCGTGTAGCTGAGGTCATTCAATTGAAGCGGAGTGGGCTGCTGTGGAGGCCCAGCGAAGTATGTTTGAGGGGGCCCAGAGAAATAATGTTGAGGAGGGCCGTGCTGGTGAGATGAATTTGGGCCGTGATGTGGAGGGGTCCATGGGCGGCTTGGTGGGTGAGGAGACCAGGTGGGCTGCTGAAGAGGCCCATAACCGAAAGGGGGCTGCTGGAAGGAATTGGATTGGCGCCCAGAAGTGTTGAAAGAAGGCCGGTTGGGAGAAGGTTAGGAATAGTGACTGCCATAAGTTTGGTAATTACCACGACCAAAATTTTGACCACGACCACGTCCTCGACCACGACCATTATCACTACGGGAATTAGGTTGGTTTTGAGAAAAAAGAAGAACCGAGGAATCAGGAGAGGGGGCGGTTTTATGGGATTCACGATTTTCATGAAGTAAAAGCATGTTACGAGCTTGATCAAATTTAGGAAAAGGACTTTGATTGGTGATGACATCGATAATACTATTGTAAGAATCAGGTAAATTATTTAAGATTTGTAAAACTAATTCCTGATCATTAATAGGAGAATCAACATCTTTGAGATTATCTGCAAGCCGTTTCATATCGCGACAGAAATCAGAAATTGACAAATTTCCCTTTTTATAATTGCGAAATTTTTCTTGAAGATGAAGGGAACGGGAGGGTTTATTAATATTAAAAAAGGATTCAAGATTATCCCAAATTTGTTTGGCGGTAAAACCATTGCCACTAACACTGTCAAGAAGACTTGCATCGACAGAATTGTACATCCAAGTTTTGATTTTTGAATCTAACGAAAACCAATCCTCATCATTATCATCTTTGGGGACGGTTTTTCCATTAATATGACCGAGAACTCTATAGCTACGACAAATATCGGAAAAAATTGTTTTCCATAACTTGAAACGAGGATCTTCCTCACAGAGTTTAAAATTAAAAAGGTGAAAAACATTGGTGATGGCAAAGGCCGGATGAGAGGAGGAGGAAGTAGTGGATTCACCCATAGTGATAATGGTCACGACAAAAAACCGTAGAAGATAAGTACAAAAAAAAATAAGAATCGCAAACTTACCGTGATGAACTACCGATGAAAGATGGCATCAAAGATTTGGATGAAGAAGATTGTGCACCCGGAGTTGGCGGCTTGGCTAGGATCGATGGAGAGATGAATATTGTCTCTCTTAGTAGGCTGATACCATGTTAGAGTGGAGAAAATCCCGTAAATCATATTATTGATGATGGAATGTATATATAGAGTTACAATGAATATAAAACCCTATCTACATACAAGGAAAGAAATCTAATGTAAATACAAGTAAAGAGAGATATAAAATATGGAAACTAATATTTAACAATAGTCACAAATCACAATCATATTATGTTAAGATAATATAAATCTCGAGGTCTACAATTGATGGCCTCGTCGTGAGAAGTGAGATCTGCACGTTACGTTACTTTCGCAATGGAATTTGAATTTTAAAAGTTGAACACACTAGCTAATTTAAGATGAGTTCATTTCTAATTCAATATTCACTATCAATTGTTTAATAAAGTCTCAGATCTGTGCAGCGCATGTCATATTAAAAATCAATTCTGGATATTATTAAATAAATTAAATATCTTTATTAATTAGCAGCATTTTCATAGCATTCTTTGGGCTCCTTGAGAAGACAATGTCGGAGAGAAATTAAAGGCCATGTTAAGATTGTTCTAACATAAACTGGGATGGCAAAATATTAGCTTAGGGCTCGGCCGATCCTAGGTATAATTCACAAAGTGAGTGATCAACATATGACTATTATAATCTACTCATTTTGTAAATTACACCTAGGATCAGCCAAGTCAGGTCCATACTAGAATTTTCCTGTTATTTAATTACATGTACAGAGTAAAACACTCCATTAGATCATAAATATAACCTAACATTTATAGCAGAGAAAATTGCAATATTGGTCCCATAGATTGCCCATCATGTTACAATTTTAGTTCCATTGTTTTTGAAATTGCAAAAATAATCGCACAATATTTAATTTTGCATTTTTGGTCCAATTCGTTAAAAAACGGATGAAATTTTGCACGTGAAATGAATGCATTGTTAAGTTAAATACAATTGACACGTAACCAGGCTAACGAGTTTCGCTTGTTTTTCACGGTTGAGACTGAAAATATAAAAAATACAATGTTATGAGACTAATTTTGCAAGTTTATTAATAATGAACGAAACCAATATTACAGGAGACATATTATATGACATTAGTGTTGCAAATTTTTCTTAATAACAATATATATATATATATATATATATATAAATTTCATCTAAAAATGCCACTACAATTTAATTTAATTGTTCTTTTAGGGTTTGAACAACTATGCAAGATTTATTCGATCATTCAGCACCAGGACCAATGCCATTTAGCATTCTTCCATGTGAAGCAACGATCAATTCTTTCTTCTTTAATAATACCTCCAAAAGCGGGACAAAATTGAATCTTTTCATCCCTTAGAATAGCTTCTGCCCTATAATTTGGATTTTGATGTTTGGGATGTCGATAAAACGGAACATTTTTCCACCAGAGTTGGAGCGCCTGAGAATATATATATATATATATATCAAACACATCATCAAAGCATGAGAATTCAGAATATTTTGAATCAAATAATTAAAGCCCAAATTAAAGAGAATAATACATAATTAATATTATTTACATTCCAATATGCCGTGATTGAAAGTTTATGCGGCATTAACCAGAAGAAGACATCATGATGGTATGATGTGTGTGCTTTTTTGGCTTTCAATGAAGCTGTGAAGAAGTTACCAAGCTCCGGATGTTGTACTGATATACAACACAACAAATATTTTCCCCAGGTTCAGTCACGTTAAGTCGCCAGTTCCCATGCATATCCTATCAACATATATATATATATATATATATATATATCAGATACATACATGCATGGAATTAATTTGGAAACATATATATATATATATATGTAGATGTATATATAATCAGACTAACCATGAAAGGGCTAATATGTTCAGATTTCGGAGCTCTATCAGAGGTTGGGTTAAACACAAATGTTACACTTTCACTTGATGGTGTACCATAAGCCTGGACAACAAAAAGGTTGTTAATTTTGAATCAACTTACTTTAGCAAATAATATAGTTAACAAATTGGAAATAAACCACAATTTCATTTGGGAAAAGGAAAGGAAGCTCATATATATATATATATATACTCATATATAATATATATATATATATTATATATATGAGTATATATATATATATGAGCTTCCTTTCCTTTTCCCAAATGATATATATATTTATATTGTGATCACCACCTCAACAATGCATCTCTTCAAAGTCTTGGTAGAACCCTCAATATGATAGCAATAGTAGAAAATAATTGGATTTCTTTCATATCCAACACTTGGTGGTATCATCAGAAGATAACTGGCCAATCCATACAAAACATTGGTTAGTTTAATTTTGCAACTCAGGTGCACGGAAATTCTAGCCTGCTCCCGTTTTGGCCACACATAAGTGTATTTCACAAAATGAGTAACCAATCATATGGCAAGTGTAATACACTCTCTTTGTGAAATACACTTGTGCTCGACTCAGGAGCTAGCCGGCTATAATTTTCCGTCAGGTACCCTACATAAATATTTGCATGCAGGAAAAAAAGGCGGGAATTAATTAGAAACATTAGTTACACGGGTCCATTTGTCTTGGTGGCACGGCGAGCTTCGTCAGCAGAGAGGTAGTGTGGTGGCGCGTGGGGAGGAAGATCAAGGTCAATTAGAGCGTAGCGGGCGGTGAATTTGAATGAGTGGTGGGCAGGTCGGCGGCGCACGTGACGTACGGTGCCTTCGTACAGTGCGACGACGTTTCCTATCTGGCTGGAGGCGCGTGGGGCGAATAGGCGGCGGAAAGCAAGAAAGAGAGACAAGATGAGCGAAGTGATAATGGTGTAGAAGATGTAGCAAATGAGATAAAACGGTGTCATATCCATTTCAATTTGTGATCGCAAAGTTACATTTTCATGTTCTACTATTTATAGTATAGACTATAGATATATAGTACCACGTTGTGCCGCGAAACTAGGATCATAATGTACCTATCAGAAAGTGTTTAGATATATTTATATTTATAAGATTTAATTATATATTATAATTATACTCTTAGATGAGATCTTAAACAGATAAGTAATGATTTTCTAAGTTATTCTGGGAGTTTACTTGATCACTATTTAAAATATTTATCAAGAACTTTTATAAATGTTTCAAAAGATATGTTAAAGAGTATAAGTAGATGATTTTATGCTAGATTGAGAGCAATGATTCTACGTACGATTCTACCATTAATTTAAGTTCAAACAGGACAATCGTTTTTTTAGATGATCACATAATGGAGCGAATAATTGATTAAATATTAAATGATTGGATTCATTTTCAACTTTAAAATTAGAAAATTCACAAATATACGAAATTTTAATAAAATTTTATTATTAAAAGATACTAAGAGAAAATAGAGTTCAAAGTACTTTAAGGACGTAATTCTATCGTATGAGAGCTACCAAAAATAATGAAAAGTAAATGGAAATAATATAAAAAGTGAAAGAAGAAAACTAAAATGTCATGTCGAAACAATGGATTTTCCCTCAATTGATGCCCCCTCACAAAAAGTCGTTAGCTTTTTTCCCCCTCAATGCACATATGTACGTACTTCATCCCATAACTCTTATGTCACATGATACCAAGTGTAAAATATCATATTAATTATCAATTTAAGTAGTTTAATTTATTTTTTGGAATTTATCAAATTTAATTTCAAAATTAATTAATTGATCTTTTAATATGTATTTTATTGGTAAATCAAATAGCAACACATATCAAATTGAGGTGTTCCAACCAATCAAATTATGTCTTGCAGTAAAAAAGTCAACCAATTACACTGCACCAAGAGGATATGTTGACTAATCAAATGACACCAAAGTAATTGATATTTATCTCTTTAAATTAATATAAAGATAATATCTATGAAGTTTATCTTAATCATATATGAGCCCAATCGAATGGCTCCAAAGTAATTGATATTTATCTCTTAATAAGTATGAATATTAAAGAGATAATATCAAATGTATTTAAATGATCCGTGACTCCTCCATCCTAATCTATAAATAGGGTCATTGGGAGCTCATAATCAAGACACCAAATCCTCTCTACTAGAATTCTTTCAAATTCAAGAAGATCCAGGGAGTTCAAGGCAAATATAAAGGTGCTCCTAGCAAAATTCATCAAATTATATCGTTTAATTCGAGATTAAATTACTAAACTCTCGACTAATGTTATAGAACCTAAATCCATTTGAAGGGAGATCAAAGTGACAAGTCGATCTTGAAGCTTTCAACTTCTACACATCATTCATAGCATTTGCTCTGAGATTAAGCTATTGAACCTTCGCATTAACATTATAAATATTCAAATCCACATTGAAGAAGATCCAAATATTCAAATCAATCATTCTTGAAAAAAAAAAAAAGAGGATTAGATAGACATTGTACTCCAATTTCTTATTTAATCGATATAAATTCATTTGACATAGTGTTTTTGTGCTTTAATTTACAGACATAAAAATTTATTTTGTGTAGTCACAAATAAGCAACATTAGGTTGAAGTGGAGCTAATATCATATTCCTTTGTTGTTCAATTATTCTAGTTCCTAAACAAGCCAATCGGAAGCATAGTTGAATAATTATAAATTAACATTGTTATTCACATGGCTTTTCTATTATATTATAAATGTTACTATCCAAAAGTGAACACGCGTATATTAGTTGCAGCAATTAAAATTGTTATTCACATGGCTTTTCTATTATATTATAAACAGGGCGGATCTACCCTTTGCTAAGGGGAAGTGCCCCCACTGAAAATTATTTTCCCCCCTAATATAAACATATTTGCAAATTTTAACTTTTTAATTACATTAGTGCCCCTCTCAAATTATTAAGTGTCCCCCTCAATTTTGAAAGTATTAAAGCCCCCTCTTAATTTTGAAAAATTATTTTTTTACCTTACAAAATTTTTTATATTTGAATTTCGCCCCCCCTCAAGATCGAAAAATATCACGTTTTCTCCCTTTACTTTGAGTTCACCCCCCAAAACCCAAAATTCTGGCTATAACAAAAGAGGTATAAAAGTATAAATTATGTCAAAAGTTGTAATTGAACCTAATTAATTATTATATTTGTTCCCATAAATATACCGTACCGTACCGCGGGGGGCAAGCCCCCCGCACCCCCCTCCGTAAAATACCTAGTGCCCTCACTGAGCTCAGGTTCTGAATCCGCCACTAATTATAAATGTTACTATCCAAAAGTGAACACGCGTATATTAGTTAAGCTTTAATACAAAACCGCAGCAACGATTATTTGACATAGGAATTCAAATTCATTATTGTATCGGGAAGAAGCCAAGGTCGTATATGTGGTGTAGGCTAGCTGATTTTAACTTATTGTTTAATTAAAAAATCGATAATTATTAATTAAAAATTCTACTATTATGATATTTAAATGTCAAATCAATCACCATGTTAGAATAGATATTGGAAGAAGGAATTATAATTTTCACTCTTTCTATTTCTTATAGAAGACTAAACCCAACATAAGTTACATGGCGTAAGAAGATCAAATTTTCGGTAGCACAACATTATAATATATACACAGTTGATAAGAGATAGAGAGAGAATTCTCAATTTTTTGTCAAAATTACAATATCTCTCTCTCTAAATCTTAATCAACCATATATTCATCCATCACACACATGTACGTGTGATAAAAAAATATACACAATTATGTTACATAAGATTTGGCTGGCATCTCCCTATATTTTCCGAACTCCTCGCAACACTTTGAACAGCCTTCAACATATAAACTTTTTAATGGGCTTATCTTGAATTAACAGGCCACGTATTTCTCATAATTTTTGGCAATGTTAAGCTATTCTCCTCGAAGCCTTTTGTAACATGCCTTGTCGGAGTTTAGATACCCATCAGGCTATTTTTAGAAGTCCATAGCCAGAGAAATGGATTACCACGGTTCTCGGAGCTCCAACCCGTCCATGTGTGGGCCCACATAAAATGTGTTATATCACGGCCCATAGAATACCAAAAGTCAGTGGATCGGATATTCTATCCTATAATGTTGTCACATAAATAAGGGACTCGCCACAATCGAGATGTTTTCGGTTATAGATGACCTATGATTGTGACTATTGGTTCGGGTTTGTCGGATTTGCTCGTCGGGGTAACCCCTTCTCTTTGAATCAAAAAAAAAAAGAGAACTGACAAGTGTCCATTTATTTAATATGTAAGTTTCTGACCATTCATCTAATATGTGAGACACTTGTCAATTTTTCATTAGTATGATACTATTGTCTGACAGATTGTAGAATATAAAATCCGTTTTGAAAATCACGCATCTAAAGAATCCATAAATAAAATAGTAAATTACTATATGAATACAATAAGACATGTGTCATTCACTCACTTCTTTACAATAGAAGATGCAATATAAAATGTAATAGGATCTCATGCATCCCTAGTTAGTAAAATACGAGTCAGGAGAAATTCGTCATTTAATATGTACGCAGGGACGGAGCCAGGGGGGCTGGAGGGTGCGCCCGCCCCCCTCAATTTTGAAAAATCATTTTTTTACCTTACAAATTTTTTGATATAAGTACATAAAAATGGCTTTGAGGATTTTACTCTCGGCGCAAGTTAGAAAGTCTAACGTGCGCCAAAAGCTCAAATGGGACGGAGAAAGGTGCAGCGTCCGGCGGAGATAGCCTCCACCTCGACTGCCCCCACGGTGGAGGGACTCGCGGCGCTAATGGAGGGCAACACATCAACATCGGCCGAATCACAAAACATGGGGGAAAGGAGTGCAAATCAAGGACTCAGATTTAGGGGTTTTCAGGCCGAGCAACAGGAAGCTGAAATTGATAGTACGGTGGTGGATCTCCCAAGTGTATCACCTCAGATCTGGGTGGAGTTGCCGTCGCTTCCCGTTGAACAAGAAGAAAAGGAAAAGGAAGCTCCACTAAAGAAAAACTGGAGTGCGCTGTTCAAGGGCAACAGAGATAGTGAGAGTGGTCTAAAACTGAAGAAAAGGAAGCTCCACTAAAGAAAAACTGGAGTGCGCTGTTCAAGGGCAACAGAGATAGTGAGAGTGGTCTAAAACTGAAGAAAATTGAGTGTGAGGTAGAGGAGATCTGCCTTACCGAAGAGGATGTGGAACCCGAAATCGAGTATTGGCAATACTCTCTCTATGCTTTCATCTTGAGTCAGAACATTTCATTAGCTGCAATGGTGAATTTCCTCAAGAATAGGCTCGAGTGATTCAACACGAAGCTGGACGGTTCATTTTACGATTTGAATCACAATCGGATATGGAGGCAGCTCTTCAACGTGGAATGCAATTTTTCTACTCGAAGCCACTGATTCTCAAGAAATGGGTGGAGGGTTTGGAGATAGAAGAAATCAAATCAATGCCGATTTGGATGAAACTTCCCAAATTACCCCTTGAAATGTGGGGAGCATCCAGCTTGAGCAAAATTGCAAGCAAAGTTGGAGTCCCCTTACACACAGATGACCTCACTGCTCAGAAATTGAAGTTAGATTATGCCAGAATACTTGTGCAAGTGGATATGAACTCAGAGCCACCATAGGAGATAAGCATCAAATCTGCTATAGATGGACGAGTTATCAAACAACCTGTGGTGTTTGAATGGCTGCTATCCAAATGTAAGAAATGTAACAAATGGGGTCATAGAGAGGTCGACTACAGACAACCAGGGACGGAAGTATGGCAGGTTAAAAATAAGGAGAACACAGCTACCACCATAGTGCAGCAACAGGAGAAGAACGCTCAGGGACAAAGGGAACCCCGACTAGTGAATACCACAATGGTAGAGGTGGGGGCAACAGGAAAAGAAAAGGGGATCTTACAATGGCAAGAAGTAAGATCCTCAAAACAGAAAAGTAAAAGTGGATGGGCTGAGCGTACATCAAATACAGAGGTGCAAGTAGCTTTATCTAATCTGTTTCATGTGATGAGCCACGCAAGTAGTGTGTTAGAGGAGGGAGAGGGACAGCCAAGTAAACCTCCTGACACATGAAGGTGGGTGTGTGGAACATTAGGGGTCTCAACATTGCAGAAAAACAAAATTCTGTCAGGAGATTAATTGATACTCATAAATTAGATATAATGGCTATTATAGAGACTCGAGTTAAAGCAAAAAAATATCAAAAAATTGTGAGCAGTTTTGGGGAGCAATGGAAATGTGTGAATAACTATATACATGCTAGAAATGGTAGAATATGGGTGTTGTGGAAACAATCCACTACTAAGGGTGAGGTGTTGAAAGTATCAGAACAGATGGTTATTTGTCGATTTAGTACCACAAATCACTCCTGCATTATTTCCATGGTGTATGGTTTGAATGATGAGGGAGGGAAGAAGTCTCTTTGGCAGGAAATTAAAACGTTACAGTACAAAGAACCCTGGCTTCTGTTAGGTGACTGGAATGCTACTCTGCATCATGATGAGACGCTAGGTAGTGATGGTAGATACAGTGGTGGAGATGTGGATATGTTAGACTATTTTGAAGCAGTTGGTTTGGCTGATATCCTTTATTCTGGTAAATTCTACACCTGGCATAATAATCAGGATAATTTCCATAGGACATACTGTAAATTGGATCGAATTGTTGGGAATAGTGAATGGTTCATGGCTAAAGATGGAGCATCAGTGGTGTTTGAGGATAGTGATATCTCTGATCATAGCCCAATGTTGTTGAAGATGACGAAGGTAAAGTTGGATCTCACCATTCAGATTTCTCAATGTTTGGAGGTTTGACCCACAGTTTCTGAACATAGTAAAAGAGGAGTGGGCAATGCAGGTGACAGGGTGTCAAATGTTCAGGATCACACAAAAATTAAAACATATCAGAGCTCGTTTAAAAGCGTTGCATAAAAGGAAATATTCTAGCATCTTAGACAAGGTGATGAAATGTCGACAACAACTATACATGGTGAGAGAGATTCTTCAATCCAAACCTTTTGAAGAGCAAGTAATAAAGCAGGAGCATAAGTGTTGTGAAGATTTAAAAAAGCTGCTGAAAATTGAAACAGCTTGTTTGTCACAACGATCCAGAACCACTTTCTACAACCAAGGGGATGAGTGCACAAAGTTCTTTTTTGCCAAATTAAAGGAAAACAAAGCTCATAGTCAGATTATGCAACTCAAATCAGATAAGGGGGAGTGGATAACAGATCCTGAGGCAATTAAATTTGTGATCATTACATTCTATCAGAACCTCATTGGAGCCAAGAGCAGGGAAAATGTGGCGATTAATCATGACATCGTTTCTAAGGGTTATACCTTGACTACAGAGGACGTCACAAAATTGCAAATGCCAATTACAAAAGAGGAGATAAGGAAGATTTATACTCTATCCCTAATGACAAGAGCCCCGACCCAGATGGGTTCAATTCCTGCTTTTTCAAGAGCTGCTGGACAGTGATAGGGGTGAAGTTTCAAGTGCACTAATGGACTGTTATACAAAAAGGAGAATTCTACAGGAGATAAATCACACTTTGATTCATCTCATTCCAAAGTGCAAAGCTCTAGCTACTGCAGGGGACTTTAGACCGATAGCCTGCTGTACAACTTTGTACAAGATATTATCTAAGCTTATATGCCACAGGCTGAAAATGGTGCTATCTGCCCTGATAGACACATCACAGGGTGCATTCATTGAAGGGAGGACGATTGTAGAAAATGTAATACTATGCCATGAATTAGTTAAAGGCTACAACAGAAGGCAGATTTCCCCAAGAGCAGTTATGAAGGTGGATATCAAGAAAGCCTACGATACAGTCAGTTGGGACTTCCTTGAGGGTGTGCTAAAAGATTATGGGTTTCCCGAGAAATTTACCCAACTAATAATGTGTTGCGTTACCAGTGTTAGCTTTTCGTTTATGTTTCAGGGATCTATGTTTGGCTACTTTAAAGGGGGCAGAGGGCTCAGACAGGGTGACCCAATGTCACCATATCTGTTTGTCCTTGTTATGGATTATCTTTCCAGGAGCTTCAAGATGCTACACGATGACCCGCTATTTAAATTCCATCCTAAGTGTAAGAGAGTTGGTCTAGTCAATATGTGTTTTGCTGACGATTTTATGTTGTTCTGAAAGGGTAAAGAGAAATCAATTGTACAAGTTAAAACACGATTTGATCACTTTTTGGAGGTCTCGGCGCTTCGAGCGAATTTAGAAAAAAGCCAAATCATTCTTGGAGGTGTGTCTGAGGAAAGGAAGATATCTATTCTGGAACGTACTGGATTTGTAGAGGGGCAAATGCCCATACGATATTTGGGTGTCCCATTAATATCATCTAGACTGACTGCTAAGAACTGTTCTCGACTGATCGAGAAGATAATGGCCAGAATTACCTCCTAGACCTCAAGGTTCCTGTCATTTGTTGGTCGTTCTATGCTTATTAAAGCTGTCCTTTTTGGGATCCAGATGTTCTGGTCCCAAATTTTCCCAGTCCCCTTGATTGTCATCCATGAAATAGAAAGACTTTGTAGGGCGTATCTTTGGAGTGGTAGAACAACTGGTAAAACATACGCCCCTGTCAGTTGGAAGCACATATGTTTGCCAAAAAATGAGGGAGGACCTGGTGTCATCTGCCTAGAAAAATGGAATCTAGCTGCGGTGTTCAAGCATGTGTAGAACATCGCATCCAAGGCGGACTCGTTATGGATTCGATGGGTTAGGGCATACTACTTGAAGGATGCAAATATCTGGGAAGTTCAGAGAAAAGACAATGATTCGTGGTTCTGGAAAAAGTTGCTCATCATCAGGGATCTGTTCCTTGACGCCGTCGATGTGGTTCATTCTGAATGGACTTCAGGTAAGTTTACTATAAAGAATGCTTACAATCATATTGTTGAACATGAAAACGAGGTTGACTGGAAATCTATTGTATGGGGGAGGGGGCCGGTAGCAAGGCATAGATTTGTTCTCTGGCTTGCTTGCCAAAATAGAATGAAAACCATGGATAGAGTGGGGAAATGGAAAGACATTGAAGATTCTTCCTGTCTTCTTTGCAGACAGGGAGAAGAGAGTCATAACCACTTATTTTTCCGTTGTGCTTTTGCCAAAGAAGTTATGACAAAGTGCTGGGATAAATTGGGAATAAAGTGCACAAAAGAGAATTGGGAGGATAAAATACAGTGGGTGAAGAAAATTTGCAAAGGAAGGAAGGTTTTATGCCATAAAAAATGTGCCCTGTTTGCTGCGCTGGTCTATTGCATTTGGATGGAAAGAAATCGTCGGTTATACTCAAAAGATAATCTTACGACTAACGAAATAGTTGAAATAGTGTGGAGAGTGATTTGCTGTAAATGAGATGTTTTGATAGCCCAGGTATGCCTGGAGATTTTGTAAAGTCTTGTTGATAATAAAATCGCTTACCGGTTTCAAAAAAAAAAATTGATATTTGAATTTTTTTTATTTTTTTTGGAAATCTCAGGGTAAATCTCCGTCAATCACCCAGCAGAGCAAACCAGTCCATACGCAATAGCCATCAAACCACGTATAGAGGTAATCCGCCCCAGGGGAGGATGTAGGAGTGAATCCCCCATCCACTTCTCCTAAGTTTTGAACCCGGGTGGGCTCTCACGACGAATGCCTTGTGGACCACTAGACCACACCTTGCTTTTGATATTTGAATTTCGCCACCCCCTCAAAATAAAAAAATATCACGCTTTCTCCCTTTTTTTCGAGTTCGCCCCTCCCCCCTTCCCCAAACCCAAAATCCTGACTATAACGAAAGAGATATAAGAGTATAAAATATGTTAAAAGTTGTAATTGAACCTAATTCCTTATTATATTATCCCCAAAAAATATACGTACCATACGGCGGGGGGTCTATTTGGCAAAAAAAAAGTGTACAACGATATCACAACAATCTCGTTCCCCCTCAATAAAATTCCCGAGTCCGTCCCTATATGTATAGTATATTACAAAATCTTGTTGAAATTTATGATATAAACATCAGCTAAAAATATATGGGAATAGGTAATAAATGGATTCTAGACGTGCGATTATATAAAATACAAATATAAATTCAATGAAATATTCGAGAGTAAAAATACATTTTATTTTTATATAATTTTACAAATATATACCTTGTATTCACTTTTACTTTATAAAAATAATATTTTATATGAGTCATTAGCTAATTTGACAATAATTAATATAATTTTGTTAAGTTACTAATGTTTATATATAGTTTTTAATCATATAATACTTAATTAGTATTTATAAAAATTGAGAAAAGCACACAAGTATTATTATTCCGGTATAATATGAGTTAATATGAGTTTTAACCAATAGACAATTCTCATATGCAATTTGCTATTCCTATATGTATTTTTTGTTGATCACAAGCTTTTAAGAGAATCCAGATATTCCAATTACTAATTCATACCCCAAGTTTGAACTATAGCATGATCACCATGGTTAGTCTAATGTGTGTGTGTGTGTGTGTGTGTGTATAATGGAAACATATCAGAGGTTGGGTTAAACACAAATGTTACACTTTCACCTGCTGGTGTACTGAAACTCTGAACAGCAAATTAAGATTGTTTTGAATTAACTTTAGCAAATAATATAGCTAATTTATGATGGAAAATAAACTAGAGGTAAAAACAATAACCCATCCATTTTTTTTTCACTTTTATATAAAATTTTTTTTTACACTTTCTTATCTTAAACTACATGCACTGTTTTTCACAAAATTTTATATTTTAGCATTTTACGTAGGAATAGGCAAAAAATTCCGCCGAGATTACCTCACATGTGACCCTTTTGAGGGTAAAAATGACATTTAATTAGTTAAAACAAAATTTTCTTATGATGTTACTATTTTTAGTTGTACCATTCAAAATATCATCTATACTTAAAATGTCAATTTTTACCCTTAAAACGATCACATGCAAATAATGGAATCCCGACGAATATTCTGTCGAAAAAATTCTAAAAATATAAAATTTTGTAAAAATATCGTGTAATTCAGATAAGAAAACGTAAAAGAAAATTGTATAAAATCAGTGTATCTCAGATAAGAAAGTGTAAACAAAACAAATATATATATATATATATATATATATATATATATATATATATAAAAGTGTAAAAGTACAAAAAATTGGGATGAGTTACTGTTTTTTACCTCAATAAATTAATGTCATCTAAAAAAGCGAAAGAAAAGTTAATATATAGCGATCACCTCAACAATGCATCTCTTCTAACTCTTGTTAGAACTTAGAACCCTCAATATGATAGCAGTAGTCAGTAGTAGAAAATAACTGGATTTCTTTCAAATCCTACAATTGGGGGTATCTTCAGACTTCAGTAGATAACTGGTGAATTAGTCCATACAAATAATCATTAGCTTAATGCAACACAAAATTAAAGACGTAATTTGCATGCAGAAAATCAAAAAGCGGGAGTTTAGATCCAAACAAAGAAATTTCAGCCCACTCCGCCCTTGGCCACACTCAGTGACCAATCATATGACAAGTGTAATTCACCCACCCTGTGCAGGGACGATGATATGTCGTGTGGGCCATTATTGAAGAAAAGCCCAAAAGAATTGTGAAGTCTAATTTTATTTATTAATTAAGCATTTGTTTTCAATTATTTGTGTTTACACCATAAAATAATTTGGGCTTTCGAATTAAAGAGCCCAAATAGCCCAAACTGGGAAAACTCGAAAAAGAAGGAAATGGGTTTACAAATAGACCAGACAAGACCCATTAAATTCAGAAAATAACGAAGACAGGGGCTGAATTGACAAAAAGCCCAAGAATCGAATCTGAAAAATAAAATGAAGTTCAAAAGCCGATAATCTGCATTCAAGGAAGACGCGCCAAGTTGAAGATTCTAAAAGAGACGGTTGGATGCAGTTGACGGCAGTTCCCAAAAATGAGGAACGTGGGTTGAAGACGGTTCCCAAAGACAAGATATATAGGAGCCGCGGAGAGAATAAAAGACAATCGCAAGATCACCAGACTTCTGCATTTTCGTTTTCTTAGGAGTAGTTCATAGCGTAATGTAGGAGTAGCTCTTAGCATAATTTAGTTTCCATATTTTGTATATCTCTTTACTTGTATTTATTTTAGGTTTCTTTCCTTGTATGTAGATTAGGATTTTATATTCATTGTAACTCTATATATACATTTCATCATCAATAATATTATTCACGGGGTTTAGAATTCTACCATGGTATCAGCCTAATAGAGAGAAACTCTCCCTCTCTAAACCGATCCTAAGCCAAGTCGCCTACCGCGGGTGCAATTTTTTTCCGACCAAAGTCAACCTCCCCAACGCCGCCTCTCTACCGCCTTTCGTTGCTCCGGTAAGTTTGTGTTCGTTATTTTTATTTATCTTCTACGTCTTGTGTCATCTCCATTATCACTATGGGGGAAGCCAATCCTACAAATCATGGAAAACAATTTTTTCTGATATTTGTCGTAGTTATAGAGTTCTAGGTCATATCAATGGAAAATCCACTCCTAAAGATGATAATGATGAAGACTCGTTTTCGTTGGATTCAAAAATCAAAACGTGGATCTATAATTCTGTTGATGCAAGTTTTCTTGATGGTGTTAGTGGCGATGGATTTACCGCTAAGAATATATGGGATAACCTCGAGTCTTTTTTAAATAATAATAGACCATCCCGTTCCCTTCATCTTCAAGAAAAATTTCGCAATTATAAAATGGGATCATTATCAATTTCTGATTTTTATCGCGATATGAAGCGCATAGCTGATAATCTCAACGATGTTGATTCTCCTATTAATGATCAGGAATTAGTCCTCCAAATTCTTAATAATTTACCTGATTCATATAATAGTATCATAGATGTCATTACAAATCAACATCCATTTCCTAAGTTTGCTCAAGCTCGTAACATGCTTTTACTCCACGAAACCCGTGTGACACACAAAACCTCGCCCCCCTCTGATTCCTCAGTTCTTCTATTTTCTCAAAACCAACCCAATTCTCGTAGTGATAATGGCCGTGGCAGAGGACGTGGTCGTAGGAAAAATTTTGGTTGCGGATTCGGTCGTGGCAACAATAATAATGGCAGCAACTTTAATCACAATTCCAACCAAACAAATTACTCACCAGGTCATGGCCAGCCGCAGGGACGGAGGGAGGGGGGCTGGTGGGTGCCACCCCCCCCCCCCCCCCCCCCCTCATATTTTTTTTTTTATATTACTACCTATAAAATTTTTTAAATTTCTATTTTCGCCCCCCTCAATTTTGTTTTTATTACTACCCATAAAATTTTCAAAATACCTATTCTCACCCCCCTCAAGTCACACGGTTCTACACTTCCATTTAAGATAGAAATTAAAACTTAGGGCTTTTTTCCTTCAATTACATTCTCAAGAATCAAGATTTTGGGCGGTGAAAATCTATAGATTTTTCATTTCAAAGACTAAGAAGGTATTGTGTTGTTTGAATACAAATCTTTAAAATTTAATTCTAATGCTTTACTATATATTTCATGGGTTACTCTAAAATTTAGTTCAAGAATATTTTTGATTTAGGAATTCTAACAAATAGATTATGGGCATCTATAAAACAATTGAAAAGGTTTTAAAAAGCGAGAAATTGATGATATAGTATAGAACAAAGATAGATATTTCATACTTGAACCTAATTTCTTATTAGATTTTCCCCCATAAAAATAGTGTACCGTACCGTGGGGGGCAAACCCCCGCACCCCCCTTGAATCCTTCGTCTATATGAAAAAAAAATTATAACTATATCACAAAATCTCGCCCCTTCCCCCGCTGAAAATCCTAGCTCCGTCCCTGGCCAGCCATCCAACATATTTCAACCGCCGAACACCTATGAATATGGGCCTCCACGCCAACAGCAAACCACAAGGTAATATTTTAATGGGCCTCTACGCCAACAACACACTCCATTTCAGCAACCAGCATATGCTCAGGCTTACTCAACCCAACACCCTCCAGGCCCATATAATTATTTTTCTGTACCACAGTATGCCCAGCAGCAACCTCCACCTGGCCCATTTGCCCCCGTCTCCTACTCAACCCAGATTCAACAACCAATTTCGAACCTATCTCAACAGCAGCCCACGAATCTCGCCCACCTATTTTCGACTATGACTGTTCAATCCCCTGATGAAAATTGGAATATGGACTCGGGGGCTAATACGCATATGACCTCTCACTCAGGTACACTTTCTTCTCTTGTACATTGTAATAATTCTAAGTCAATAATTGTTGGTAATGGAGCTATGTTACCTCTTTCTCATACTGGGTCCACCTCTTTCCCCTCCACCCACCTTTCTTTATCTAATGTTTTAGTCTCTCCCCACATCATAAAAAATCTCATTTTCGTTCGCTCTTTTACTCGTGACAATAATGTCTCTATTGAGTTTGACCCACATGGCTTTTCTGTGAAGGATCTTCCGATAGGCACCCTCCTCTTCCGCAGTGACAGTTATGACTGACGACCTTTACCTCGTCCTCTCTCCAACTCTTCGCTCTACTCCATTTGCTCAAGCTCTGACCGCCGCCACTACTACTCTCTGGCACCGCCGTCTTGGACATTTCGGCTCTTCTGTCTTTAAGTTTTCGTTTCTAGGAATTTAATTTATTGTCAAAATACGTTACCAACGTTATGTCATGCTTGTCAGTTAGGTAAACATACATGTCTTCCATTTTTTAGTTCGAACTCTACTACTTCTCGTGTTTTTGAAATTATACATTTGGATTTATGGACCTCGCCGGTCACTAGTGCTAATGGTTTTCACTATTATGTTATTTTTTTAGATAATTTCTCGCATTTCTTATAGGTTTTTCCTCTTCATCTCAAATCTGAAGTTTTTAATGTTTTTCTAAATTTTCGTGCATATGTTAAAAATCAGTTTAATCATGAAATTAAGTCTTTTCAATGCGATCATGGTCGCGAGTTCGATAATACTAATTTGCACACTCTTCTTCGTGGTCTTGGTATCAATTTTCGTTTTTCTTGCCCTCACGTCTCAACAAAATGGAAAAGTCGAACGCACTCTTCAATCTGTGAACAATATTGTGCGTACTCTTCTTTTTCAAGCCTCTCTCCCTCCTACTTTTTGGGTTGAAGCACTCCATATAGTGACTCATCTTCTCAACTTACTCCCGACTACTACTCTCGATTCTCGCACACCCTTTGAACTTTTGTACTACACTTCACCTGACTACTCTCATCTTCGTATTTTTGGATGTTTGTGCTACCCCAATCTTACATCTGTCGTCCCCCACAAACTCTCCCCTCGTTCCACTTCTTGCGTATTTCTCGAGTTCCCACAAAATTATCGTGGCTACCGTTGTTTAGATCTTTCCACCAATAAAATCATTTTTTCTCGACATGTCATTTTTGATGAAACCTCTTTTCCTTATGTCTCGTTTCCCGCACAGTCCACTGTTCCTGACTACTCTTTCCTTGACTTGGACGATGACCCCCCTCCTCAACTACTACACTCTTTTTCAACTCCTCTTACTATCCCTTCTGATGCAGCTAGGGGTGAAAAACGAACCAAACTACTCGATACTCGACTCGAGCTCGATCGCTAAAAGCTCGTTTGAGCTTGGTTCGTTAACTTATCAAACCAAGCTTGAACAATTTTTTATGTTTGATAAGTTTTGAAGCTCGGTTCGAACTCGGCTCGATTAGTAAAAACTAGTAAAAACATGTACAAAAAAATCAAACTACTCGAGCTCGACTCGTGTTCGACTCGATTAAAGCTCGTTTGAACTCGACTCGATTAATAATCAAACAAGCTCAAACACAAACTTTGAAGCTCGATTGTATTTCAAACAAGCTTGAACAACATCTCGTTCGGTTCGACTCGGCTTGTTTACACCCCTAGCTGCAGCCGCGCCTACCCCGCCTCCGCCGCCAACCAATTCCACTCATCCCAGGGTGACTCGTTCTAATTCTGGAATCACCCGTCCTCGTCAGCTCCTTAACCTTTCGATTCCGTCTTCTCTCTTCCCTATCCCTCGAACTACCCCTCAAGCTTTATCCGACCGTAACTGGTTCGGCCCCATGCAAGCCTCAATCTCCGCCCTTCATTCTAATTCTACATGGGAGCTTATTTTGTGTCCCCCTCTCGCCAATATCGTTGGATCCAAATGGATTTAACGTGACAAATTCTCTCCGACGACTCCCTCGAAAGTTATAAAGCCCGTCTTATTGCTCAAGTATATACTCAACAACCTGGCTTAGACTATGATGAAACCTTCAGTTCTATTGTCAAGCCCACCACCATTTGTACTGTCCTAAGCCTTGCTCTCTCTCTCACTCGTGGCTTATTCATCAATTGGATGTAAAGAATGCCTTCTTGCATGACCATCTCAATGAAGTTGTCTTTATGAAGCAACCCCCCGGTTTTATCGATTCCACCTTTTCTACTCATGTCTGTCGTCTCAAAAAGGCTCTCTATGGTCTCAAGCAAGCACCTTGTGCTTGGTACCATCGTTTCACATCTTTTATTACCTCCTTAGGATTTGTTAGTAGTAAAGCCGACACCTTTCTTTTTGTCTTTCGTAGTGGTACCTCTATTGCCTACCTTCTTCTTTATGTGGACGACATTGTTCTTACTGCCTCGTCTCCCTCTTTTCTTTCTCATATCACTCGGCTTCTCTCCTTGGAATTTGCTATGACCGATCTCGGTTCTTTGCATTATTTTTTACGCATTAATGTATCTCACTCTCCATGTGGTCTTATTCTTTCTCAATCTAAGTTTTCTATGGATATTTTAGAACGCGCCCACATGGTTTCCTTTAACCCGTGCAAAACTCCGGTCGGCACTAATGCAAAATTATCTTTGTCGGGTCCTCCTGTTTTCGATCCTACTCATTATCGAAGTCCAGCTGGGGCTCTGCAGTATCTCACCATCACTCGTCATGATCTCACTTATGCAGTTCACCAAATATGTCTGTTCATGCACGATCCTCGTGAACCACACCTGCACGACTTGAAACGTATTCTTCGATATGTTCGTGGTACTCTTGCTCATGGTCTCCACTTTCGCCCTTCCTCTTCTTCTCAACTCGTCGCCTACTCCGATGCTGAATGGGCAGGGTGCCCGGATACTCATCGTTCTACCTCGGGTTATTGTGTTTTCTTATGTGATAATCTTATTTCTTGGCCTTCAAAACGTCAAAAAGTTGTTTCCAAATCCAATGCCGAAGCCGAATACAGAGGTGTTGCTAATGTCGTCGCCGAATCTTCTTGGCTTCGCAATTTACTTCTTGAATTACATTATCCTCTTACTTTTTCCACCATAGTTTATTGTGATAATATTAGCTCTATTTACCTTTCTTCTAACCCCATACAACACCAACATACCAAACATATTGAAATAGGTATTCATTTTGTAAGAGAAAAAATTGCACTTGGTGAAGTTCGTGTGTTGCATGTGCCCTCCGCTCATCAGTTTGCAGACATCTTCACCAAGGGATTATCCTCACCTTTATTTCTCTATTTCAGATCCAGTCTCAATGTTCGGGAACCTCCCATTTTGACTGCGGGGGAGTGCTAAATATTAGTTTCCATATTTTGTATATCTCTTTACTTGTATTTACTTTAGATTTCTTTCCTTGTATGTAGATTAGGGTTTTATATTCATTGTAACTTTATATATACATTCCATCATCAATAATATTATTCACGGGGTTTAGAATTGTAACACTTATAAGCTCGTTAAAACATCTTATGTACAAGTTGTTTAAGAGTGTATAAACTGATCTTATAAATTAATTTGATTTCTTTTTTTTTTGGGATAAAATGGTTTATAAACTCTCTAAATAAGTTATTAGGAACTTCTAAACTCCTAAAAAATAAATAAAAGAATTCCAAGCTATTTTAAAAAAATCTTATAAACTCCAAAAATATTTTATACATACTAGAATCTTATAAGCTCTATATAAAATAAAATAAGCTTAGCAAACACCCTCTTAAAAGCACATTCAATCAAGATAGAGAACAAAATTAAATGAAATCAATTTTGCCCTTATTGAATAGATAAGGTGCAATAATTTTGGTCCATTAAATTTTATTATTGGATGTGAACAGATCATATTGCGTAATGTGGATCTAGCATTTTAGGAATGTCGGAAAGGACAACTCCAAATAAACGTGATGTACTAGGTTCAACCGTTCAGACATCAAATGGCTGCAATTATTATTATGGACCAAAATCTACTCCCTCGTGCTATTTCCATGGGGGCCTCTACATTCGTGAAATTGTAGTGTAATGTGTCGGCATTCCTTTGCAAACGTTTTGTTCTTTCTAAGATTTATGGGCACAATACATTTTATCCCTGAATTATACCATTTGTACCAGATACCCCCAAACTAAAGAAAAATACACTTTTCCTCTAATTGCATATGGAATTGTCTTTATTACCCTTAGCCATTATTTTTCTTTCATTAATCAATTTCTCCACCTTTTTTTTTCACAAATTTTCTTTTCTTACATAGATTAGTAGAAATTTACCCAATGTATTATAATTAATTATTTAAAACAATAATTTACAAAAAATTTAGCAATAATAATAAATTAAATTGGTGACATCACATTTCATTAACGTGTGATGAAATTATACTAATGCATCGTTACAAAATCAAATTAATTATAACAATTATATCTTTTATGCATATGTTTTTTACTATATATATGTGTATTTTTAGTAACCTAATTTACTAGTATATATCTATACTAGCTATTTATTTAGGCTGAGCACCCTAGAGTAATTTTCTTGGAAAACCAAATACGTACTCTCCAAAATGCCTTTTTACCTTTTACATTTGAATAGGAAAAAGGAAGGGATAAATGGTGAAATTAAAATCATTCGAGTAACTGACATACATGTAGTGTATATAGTAAACCCACGATGTTTCTTCTTCTCCTCAAGCGGTACACAATTATGCATCACTATTATCCATCGATACGCTGCTATCAAGCAGACACACAAATCTAATTCCAATATTGGTTCTGAAAGCTTGCATGAGGCTCTTGATCAGTCTACTGGTAGGTATTTTTTGTTTTCTTATATATATTAATAGTTTTTTTTTTTTTTACACACTGGTAATATTTATACGCCCAAGTAATTTCCTACTTATAACCTTTTCTTTTCTCAATGATTTATTAAAATAGTTATATATTCGACACATTTAATTTGAGTTGGGTTATATATATCATTTTGTGTATCGAAAGAAAAGAAACAATTAAAGAATACGACACGCTGGAAAATTGAAATCATAATCTCATTAATTTTTAGTTTCATATTTTGGTGAAGTTTAGTTGTAGATATTTAGTCTAAACTGGTATGATTTTTATCTTTAGTTAATTGAAATAAAACTTTCTTTGGGTATTTATCTTTCGAATTATGCACAAATAATGAAAAATTGTATGTATTGATAAATATTTCTCATTTTTTTATCAGTGAAAAGTTTGAGATGCTGACATAGAAGTGATACAAAGTAAATTATAGAAAAAGTAAGACTTATTAGTTAAAAAAAACTACATTCATGATAATTTAATCCTTATTAAGATATATTCTTATTTTTATTGTAATACTTCAAACAACGTTATCATAAGTGGTATGCGGACATAAAAAAATACACGTGTAACTGCAAAAAGAAGATATGAGTAATTTTCTTAATTTATTTATATGAGATAGATTATATCTCACAAACTTATAAGTGACATTTACATCTTTTTAGAAAATTTATTTTCTATGAGTAATCATGTATGTATAAATGCATCAAATTAACGTGTCTCAAAAATTTGATGCACATGCATTAAGTGTAACCCGATCTTTAATATATCTTAAGCTTAATGCTAACATATTATATTTTAACAATATATATTTATATAAATGTTATTTAAATTAACCAAAAATATACATATCCTTACACCCCTTGATTTAGAATACACACAGACACACACACATACATATACACACATACATACATAAATATATATATATTATCAAAATATACATAAAATATATTAACAATCTATTTGAAGTTATTTTAATTTTATCACAACGCATTAGTTGAATTTTTTTAAATATTTATATAGTTTGTTTTCATCAAATTAATTCAATGTTGTGCTAAAACATATTATAAATTATTATTTTAATTTATGAATTATAAAGGTTTGGGAAAATTTTAACTAATTTATGTAAGAAAAGAAAATTTTTTGAAAACCAAAAAAAAATGGTGGAAAAAATAAAAAATGAAAAGAAAAATAATGGTTAAGGGTAATAGGTACAATTCCATATAATTGAAGGGGATAAGTGTATTTTTTCTATAATTCAGGGGGTATTTGGTACAAAGGGTATAGCTCAGGGATGGAAAGTGTACTTTTCCCTTAATCTAAAGGAAGAAAAATATTTGGAGATTTTCATGAGTTAATTTGTAGTTTCTAACTAGAGCGGCAACATATATTGAAGGACATTCAACTCGATAGAAATTTTAGGTGAGATTTTACTCTAATTTGTTAAGTTGGCTAATATCAAAGTGTGATTCAGCTGTTCTGCAACCTGTTACATAAGAAATATAATTCATATTATCTCAAAATTTAGACTTAAGTTTGATCAGATTGACCGGGACAAAAAATTTCCTAATTTGAAATTTAAAGAAAAAATTGATACATGTTTAGAAATTTATTGAGCTCGAGCCAAGTTTTATGTTTCTTTGATAAAAAAAATGTTAAAATTTGGTTAATTATATTTAACAAATGGGCTTAAAATTTGGTTAATTATATCTAACAAATGGAGCTTAAACAAGATTTTAAGATTCACCATAATCTATGATCGAGTAGTTAATTTTGTTTACCAGCCCTACTTATGATATGGCTTGATCAGGTTGTATTTATAGTAAAGCTACTTAATTTCATCCTCGGTGGTGCGCATGAAATTAATGTGATGGCAACTGCAATTTTAAGCAGTAAGAATCTTAGTCTAATTGTAACTTAAAATTTAATGGTATTTTTTTTTTAATTGTAGACGCACCCGACAAACACGGCCCGATAATTTTTAATCATATGGTCACACAAACCCTATTAGACTTCAAATAAGGAGAGAAAAATTGTGACAACCTAAATTGATCTCATGATCTCCCACATGAAAGTGGTCCTGGGCGGAAAAATTCGTGCTAATTTTCATTTTCAAAATTTTCGGTGGCTTCTATACTCAAATATTTCAAGATCGATTCAATTGCCACTTCAATAAGTGAGTGTCCTTCACCGGGAAATTTTAGTTCGCTCCCGGTTCAGTCATACTTAAGTGTAGTTCACAAAGCAAGTGAATTATACTTAGAACTACACTTGAGTGCAACCAAACACTACAAAAAGACATTAATGATAAAATGTCAAGTGATAAAATGCCGCCGGTGTGACGGAGGCTGCGGCGGCAAGACAGTGGCCAACGGCCAATAGTGAAGAAGAGGTGGCGGTGGTTAACAGTTTTAGGTCTAGGAAAATTTTAGGCTGATACCATGTTAAGGTATAAATCCCCTTGAATATTATTGATAACTAATAATGTTTACACAGAATTACAAGGAAATAGTAAATAAGGAAATAACAATAGACATCTAATATAAAAGGACTACTAAACATATATTAACTCTAACAGTTGTCGCTATTTATAAATTTTTAGTGATAAGAAATTTTTTTTATCACAAGAATAAATTTTACATGTATTGACAATTAGTGACACATCTTTAGTGATAAGTACTAACTTAGTGACAACAATTATATTTGTCACTCTATTTGTGTTGTCACTAAGTTAGCACTATACATGGGCCAATAATTATAAGTAGTGGCAACTTGGGGAAATCGCATTTTTAGTCCCACAATGTACCTGTGTGTGCACTGTTAGTCCCAAAATTTACTAAATTAACACTTTTAGTCCGATAACTTCTATACGTTTTACACTTTTAGTCCTTTATCTAACCAACTTAGCAAAAGATGTACCCCTTATTGCTCGCGCTTTCAAAATGGTATCAGAGCATAAGGTTTTATTGATGAAATATTTAATTATTATTACATATGTTATTTTAATCCTTTAATGAGGAGATTTAAACAAATATGGAACCACCGAACAATCGTTCAAGCAGTGATGAAAACCATGTATCCTTCATTACATGGAAATAAATTGAGGGGGATAATTCTAAGTTGTCTCAGGACATTAGAGAAATCCAAAAGATTGTTCAAGACTATTGCCACAGGTTAATCCATATACCTGTGAAAATAGAAAATTTGAACCAAAAGATTGATGAAATACTATAGATCCTACTAGATCTGGGTAAAACTATGATGAATCTAAAGACTGATGTCTCAGATCTAAAAGGAAAATACAGGAGTATCACTGGAACATCCAAATCCAACAAAGAAAAGATCAATGACGCCCTTGGAAAGGTACCTCTTCTACATCAGAAAGGTAAGGTTATGGAAATTCCAAAACCAAAAACTCAGGAAGATCTAATTAATGATATCCTCAAAAATTTAAATTAATATGAAGATATCAAGAGTAGATCTATTTGATCTTCAGGAACTAGCTGAATCTTTTTCTCAACTAGCAGTTGTAGATTTGGTTAATGTCAAAATCAATGAATCAACCCTGGTATTACCACTGGCAGAAGGAAGTTCTGCATCACATAATCCTCCACTGGATGAAACGATACGTGAAAATGAGGATTTGCATACCAACGCATCCCCAACTCTTGGAGATACAAGATTTAGAGCAAATCCAGGAAGAAATCCAAATAGGGTACCAAAAAATACACTAGGGCAAGGAATATGTTACAACCCTTGCATCGATATGGACTATTCTAAATTTGGATATCATCAATTTTAGAAACATCGAGAAATTAATCGATGAATGGGTAGCGGCTGTAAAAATAGCAGCGACCACACTGGAACTCGATAAAGAGAACTTCATTAGATTAATAGAGTTAAGCTTGGAAGGATTCATAAAAGTTGGATGAGATCATACAACGAAGACAACTAATTAAGAAGTTTTAGCCGAAGAATCTAAAAGTGCTATTGCAAAAAGATTTGGAAGGCTAGTTAAATTACATTTCATTGGAGATGGATACTTCGACGAAAGCAATATTGAAAAAATCAGAGAGTACACACAAGCTCTCTATGGTATTGAACTAAGAAATATTTGTGCAATAGATGAATATATCTATTAGTTCTGCAAATACTTCTTCCAAAGTGACGTAAAATCATATATTGTAGCACCTATATTCTTTGCAAAAATTTGCAGTTTGATTCTCCATTACAATTATCTATAAGGGATAAGAGAATCAATAATTTAAGAGATTATTGTCTTGGTACAATGGTAAAAAATTTATATGCAGGTAAACTAATGTTTGATAATCATCCCAAAATTGCATATAACCTAGCTGACCAATATTTTGGTCGTGTCATAACCCTTCATCAAGTTTTTAAAAGAAACGATCTTATGAAAGAAGGTAATAGACCGTATTCTATAACTTATAGAATCGCATATGCACTTTTCAATACACATCACTCTGATTTATTCATAAGGAAAGAGTATATTGAAATTCCAAGAATTTTCAAGCTAAGCTCTCCTGACCTTATCTTCTTGTCAAAAATATCCCTAAGCACATAACTTACAATTGGCTAAAGTAATGCTATCTGATCCTATTCAAATATCAAGAATTGGTGGTATTGATATTTTAATCAGAGACTATCCAGTTCTAGATCGATCAATTGGCTCTAGAACAAATTTTAATAACTGGATGTCCTTTTCGGAAGAAATGATTAGGAGTTTGAAAGGAAAGAGTTAGGTGAAGATTTAACTCCTCAAGCTATTATGGTAAATAATATAGAATTAGATGTCCTAAAGGATGGAAAGAAATGCAAGTTATATTTGATATTATAAAGAAAGATAATTACTTTCCTTGTGAAGATTTATATTATTTGCAGGAACCCGTTATTAACAAATATGAAGGCATGTTAGAAATGGCAAGCCATGGAGTATTTGTTTTAGGTATTGTAGGACAAAACCAAGGAATGGTAACCTTGGGATTAAGTTTCCTCGAAGATCACAAACCTTGGAGAAGAAAAGGAACAGGAATGAAATTTTGTTTAAATGGTCATCTCATTAAAGTTGAATGATTAAATCAATTTTCTATAATCAATCTCTTGTGATATAAATTATGGTTGAATATAATCATTATATCTTACACCATAATTTGTGGTGTAAAATATTTTATGTTCATCCTACTTTACATCATGTCGTTGACCCCTATTACTATAGGGTTTTCCAACAAAATGATTGGTTAAAAAGGAACAGAACCAAACAACACTATGTTTTGAAAAGTATTGAATTTTAGAAACAAGAGATTTCCTCACCTAAATTTCAAAATAAACCAAGGGTTTATCAAAAATGGATAAATCATCATGTAAACTATTGTTTACCAGATGAGTTGAAATCACTACAGGAAGCAGCCTCAAAGTTGGCAGCTTAAATGACTAGTTCATTTTCAATATATATATCTGTAGTATTTTGCAGCTTATATTGATTCGGGATCAGGGATTTGTAAAGCAAACCCCGGTATTTTCCCTAGCAATGCTATAGAATCTTTACCTGTTATTGCAGGAAGAATTTTTTTTTCAAAAGATCCTAATAATGAATAAGGTATAAGAGAAGTAATCATGATTGGAGGAGCATTTGGTACACCTTGGTTTAAGGTAAAAATGCCACCTATATACTTTCATGATACAGAAGTAGATATTTTGTTAAGTAATAATTTTATCCAAACTTTTGCAAAATATGTGCAAAATAACCACAAGAACTTGTTCATTTTTACTACTAATTGTGGTAGTGAGATACAGGTTTTGCAGCGAGAAAATGCATTTTGATGACGCCAAATTAACCCATCCTAAAATGTAAGATAAAAGAAAATTTGGTAAAGTTCTTTTGTCTTTCAAACAACAGGGATATTGTAAAGTTTCTAAAAAAGGAACTAAACTTATTGATGAAGAAGGAATTAACCTTTTTAAAAATGTTTTACAAGAAAAGAAGTCCTTCTTTGATATGGATGAAGAAAGTAAGCTTTCTCTCGAACATATTAAAAGGTTAATCCAAAAAAATTTCAATGAGAATCCTTTGGCATGGTGGAACAGAAACAAGATCGAAACTACTCTGAAAGTACAAGAACAATATAACTATGAGTATGTTCGATATAATTCAATCCAGATGAATGTGGTGGATAAGAAAGATATGTAAGAAAGAATTAAAGAGCATGTCAATCTTAAACTCATTGAACCTAGAGCCTCTTCTTACAGTAGCCCGGGATTTTTGGTAAGAAATCATGGTGAAGTAAAAAGAGAAAAAACCCGATTAGTAATCAACTATCAAGGTATTAATAAGATACTCAAATTTGATGGTTACTATATCCCGAGTAGAGAACACCTAAGTGATTGTGTTAAAAATGCTAAAGTATTTTCTAAGTTCGATTGTAAATTCGAATTTTATCAGATTAAGATGGAAAGTGAGTCAAGAAAATATACTGCATTCTCCACTCAATGAGGACGGTATATCTGAAATGTACTTCCAATGGGTCTTGCAAATGCACCCCAAACATACCAAAGAAAAATGAATAATCTATTTAAAGATTATTTTAAATTTGTGTTTGTCTGTATCAATGTTCTGAAAACCGGACCGGACAGCGAACCGGAAAATTGATCTGGTCACGGGTCACCGGTTCAACCGCCGGGTCAACCGCGGTCGAACCGGTGACGTCATAATTACGCAATAAATAATAATTAATATAATATTAATATTACAAAACAATTATATATATAATTATATATAATACATATGTCATACATGCTGCTCTCACAATTGCTACAAAAGTCAAAGCCCTTTTCTTCTCACTTCTCAGATTTCACATACTCCCACACGCTGCTTCTTCACCGAATCTTCTTCTTCTTCTTCATTCTTATATATCTTTCTTCACAATCACACATACAAACAGTCAAACTTACATTAAATTAGAAAAAAGAAGAGAATAACACCAAATAGTCAGATAGAAGAGAATAACATCACAGACTATGAATAATTGAAATTAGGGGCATCTGAAGCTTAGTTGCTTACCAGTGGAGAAAATAAAATAGAAGATGGAGAATAGAATAAGCTTAGTTGCTTACAAGTTTTCTGCGTTTGAACTTTGAAGAGAAGAAAGGGTTTTCTGCGTTTCAACTTTGAAGAGAACTACTGCGTTTCAGATCTACTGCGTTTGAACTTTGAAGAAGGGGGCTGCGTTTCAGATCTGCTCTGCTGCTGCATTTAATTTCTAATTTTTGTTGGAAAAAAAGGGTTTTTAAGGCTTTGATTTTTTTTTATCTAAGAACCGCTTGGTTCATCAACTTTATGACCGGTTTTGACGGTTCGGCGGTTAAACCTGCGGGTCGAACAGTTTTCAACCGAAACCGCCGGTTTTTGGCCATGAACGGTTTTTCGACGTAACCGGACCGTTTTAGTGGCCGGTTCCGGTTCTAACCGGTCCGAGCGACCGGCCGGTCCGGTCCGGTTTTCATAACCTTGGTCTGTATAGATGACATCCTAATTGTATCAAAAAATATGAATGAACATATTAAACATCTTGAGATATTTTCTGATGTATGCTTTAAAGAAAGATTTGTGCTATCTAAAAATAAAGTAATAATTGGAGTTAATAGGATAGAATTTCTTAGTATTCTTATTGACTATACATGTATTGAACTTCAAGAACATATTGTGAAAAAAATTCGCAATTTTCTTGATATTCTAAAATATAAGAAGCAGCTACAAAGTTTTTTAGGAGTTGTTAACTTTGCAGGTATCTTCATCAAAGACCTTGCAAGATACAGGAAAGATTTTCGGCCACACTTAAAAGAAATCAAAAGTTCAAAATGGAAATGGGAAGAAATTCACACTCAAAGGGTTCGTGAGTTGAAACAAGTTTGCAACACGAAATTTTCCAAAAGACAGCAATGATTTGGTAGTTTATACAGATGTCAATGATTATAGGTGGGTAGCAGTGCTCATGAAAAAGACAACTATAGGTGAAGAACCTTGTAGATATACGGGAGGATTGTTCACTGAACAACAAGCCAAACTTTGGCATATTAACGAGAAATAATTCTATGCGGTCTGGAAGGCATTTAAAAAATGACCTCTATTTTTATTAGCCAAAGAATTCACTTTAAAATTTGATAATATGAATGTCAAAATCTTTTTAAAAAATAAACTTGAATCGAAGATTGAAAAGGCACGTATTATTAGATGGTAAGCTGAATGTCAATATTATTACTTTGACATCATTATTGTGAAATTTCATGAGAATGTTCTTGCAGATTTCCTAACAAGAGATGGAAGCATCTGAAGCAAATTTTATCCTCACAAGATACAGGCATATAAGGGAAAACCTAGAAGAGCTTGATAAAAGGTTTGGACAGCTATCAGTTAACGCTGAGGCAGTTAGCCATATACAACGAGTTGATTTGGACACAGTCCAGAACATAATCAGGGTAACAATGTATCCCATGACTTTGTTTTGGGATACCCTACAAGAACCAATTTGAAAGGTATCATCTTCAGTGATGACTCGAGAATTACGAGAGCAGGACTCTAAGCCCTTTTTTAAAGAAGTGGGTTCTATACCCGGAGCATCAGATTCAAATACTGCTTTCACAAGTCCTATGCCAGACTCTAGTAAAAGGAAATGGTTAAACAATCAGAAGTGTAAACTTCAATTGTTTCAAGTCAACCCAGCACCTCTGGGGTTAAAGAGAGAGAAATTAACATTAGGCCACGATAAGCACTTCTAAGATTAAAGTTAATCAGATTAATTTACCATGGTAGGTATACTAACAATCATAGGAGAAATTAATCTCAAGAAAGGGGATAAATCCAAGCAGGACTCTGATTGAAACATCAGGAAGATATCCTAGAGTTTGTATGCTTGAGGGGTCAAACCCAGAAGAGGTTCGAGAATGGTATGATTTGGGGCACTCGCCTCAATCCATACTATTTCACCAATTTTCCCAAAAATCTCCAAACTTCCAGAATGGATTAGCGCAGTTGTGTATGATTCATGGCAAAATAATCCGCACCTCAAAACAGGAGATATTGTGGAGCTAAAGTTTGTTTCAGCAGCTCCAGAAATCACAGGAAAAGGGTCTCGTTCGGCTTTCCATTTTATCAAATTACAGAGACCAAACATGGCAGCCTATAACCAAGTGAAGGTCATTAAGGAAGAAACACCTTCGGTAATCTCTATCAGCGAAGAAGAGATTTCTACTAGAATAGCTTGGGGATTTGGATCTGTCTCACCGAGATGGACAAAGTAAAGTATCTAGTTAAAATTTCTTCAAACAAAATATATCATTTTTACTCCATTCTATGACAGGAAAGAGTACGGACTTTGTATAAAAATTGTTCGATAGAAACGAACACTCATCTGTAAGAACAAATTACCTGCAACCAAGAACACAAGAAAGAAATCATGTATTATGATGCATCTTGATCAATGGCATAATCATGTATGCCCCAGTTGTGAAACACAAGATAAACCCTTGTTCGGCACATGGATTAGGGTAACAAAAAAGAACCCGAACCCGTACATGATAAGGATAAAAGACCAGCATACTCGAGGGGTTTTCACAAACCTTGGAAAAAACTACAAGATGTAACAAAAAACAAAAACGAGTTTAGTTTAGGCTCAATAATTTTACAATTTTAAAATGTAATAATTTTAAATTGTAATTTTCAAATATTATTGTCCGAAAGGGGCATATTGTACTCTATCACAGGGAACTGACGCATGCAATGACTTCAGAAGACAATTATCAAAAGACGACAAAAGGCCGACATAGCCAAATGTAGCTTTTGACAAAACCAGGTTAAAATATCGGAGTAAACCAACAGTAACCAACAAACAGACGAAGGTGGTGACGTAGAGCGGCTGAAGAAAAATAAAAAAGAAGCTGACAAAGTACTGTGTGACAACTGTGGATTAGGACAAATGCTGATGCACTCAATGACATCAGCAATAAAATTGGTTTTGAAATCCGAAGTTAGCCTATAAAAAGAAAAAAAAGATGTAGAAGGAAGGCATCATTCACTCCTCTCCTACTCTTCAAAAATTCAACAACTTAGAAAGAAAAATGATTGTAAAATAGTTTTAATTTTCATTCTGAGTGTATGGGGATTTCCCCAACAGGTATAGTCATTTCTCATACATGAGAGGCTAACTAGTTTTCTCTTCCAATGGCGGAGTAAAATATGTCTATGTAATAATAGCTTTATTTCATCAATAAAAGTTTAAGGCTTTTGTTCAACCTCTTTTTTCCAAAGTTTATTAATCCTTTATTCTGAAGTATTTTTTACACTCAAAGGTAGGAAACGAAATTGGGTTGTACTGTGTATTACTGAAGGAGCTGAGGACCTGCAAACCATCTGCTGCGGTTGTGTGATTGGATCTAATCCGTAAAAACAACGACTCGGAATACCCGGTGATAAGGCGGTCAACTAAAAGAATAAATTTATAGAACTTCAATATTTTTTGGAAGCATGTTGGGCCTGATTTATTTTAGGGACTATTTTTGCCAATATTGATTAAAGGGACCAAAAGCGCTCAATAGCTGAGAACTATGGAACCAAATATGCAAGTCCTATAAACCAGGGGACCAACAGTGCTCACCTACATACATTATGGGACCGAAAGTGCAATTTTACCTGACAACTTTAAAGAAATTTTTGTCACTAAAATTACTTATTGTAACAAAACAAAAATTATTGTCACTCATTATACATATCTGGTGACAATTTTAACGGTGTCACTTTAAGTCACTAACATTACTTTTTATTGTAGTAACATCGGGAGCGAACTAATATTTCACGTCCTCCTATTGCTATCTTCTTAATTACGAGACCACCCTTAATTTTTAGCATCCCCAAAAAAAATCCAAATTTTATTGCAAGAGCTCGAAAAATTCAAATACGTACCATACATTATTATTTAGAAAATATAAATTAAAACCTCTATATTTATTATCATGTTATTGGTCCATGTTTCACTTTCTGGGCCGTCTCAGTTATAACAGAATCCGGATTCCATTTAATTCATACCCCAAATTTAAACTCTAGAATCATGATCATATATATCATGGAAACTTTTGATCATAAAATTCAAATGACATTCTAATAAAAACGAAAAAATAATTAGAGAGACACACATAATATTCATATAAAAATCACATGTGATATTCAGCAAAAAATTTCGGACTAGGGCTGCATCCCTGAATCTGTCTTTTTACTTCGGTAGATTACAAATATAATCCATTATTTTCTTAACAAAAAAGTTGCGTAAAATGTCTTACAAATTAAACATTAACTTGAATTGGGGATTTATAATTAATTTAAACATTTACGGCTTGAACAAAATGCAAGCTGACAACAGGAATTTCTAGTCTGAACCTAACTTAATCGCATAATTCACATGATGATTGACGAGTGACCAATGTCATTTCGATTTGGTAGAATCAGGTCGAGAGTAGTAGAATTTTAAATTATTTAGCACCAAGACCAAAAGGCCACTCAGCATCTTTCCAAATGAAGCAACGATCAATTCTTTCTTTTTTAATAATACCTCCAAATGCTGGACAATCTTGAATCTTTGCATCCCTTAGTGCAGCTTCTGACCTATAATTTGGATTCTTATATTTTGGATGTTCATAAAACGGAACATTTTTCCACCAAAGTTGGAGCCTGAGAATAACAAACCAATCATGCAAGATTGGAAACAAACTTATAATATAATATAAAATTGTAAATATTCAGGGATGAAGCCAGAATTTCGGGTTCAGGAGCGAATACAAAAAAAAGAGGTCAAAACTTGATATTTTTTAACTTTGGGGCGGGCAAGATTTTAAATTTCAAAAGTTTATAGAACAAAAAAATAATTTTCTCGGGCAGTTGCCCCACCAACTCCGTGGCTCGGTCTCGTTATATACTCTAAAATGAGTTGAAGCAAATCAAAATACTGATTAAAGAAAATAAATAAATAAATTTATACGTACATTCCAATAGGCTGAAATTGAAACTTTATGGGGTATCAACCAGAAGAAGGCATCACGATGGTATGATGTGTGTACTTTCTTGGCTTTCAATGAAGCTGTAAAGAAGTTACCAAGCTCCGGTTGTTGTACTGAGACAATACATGACAGATTTTCACCAGGTTCATTCACGCTAAGTTTCGAATTCCCATGCATATCCTATATGTATATAAATATATATGTATAAACAGTAAAACCTAGTAATATATATATTTATATATATATATATGGAATTTAAAATGAAAAAGTAATCAATAAGAAGACTAACCATGAAAGGGCTGATATATTCAGATTTTGGAGCTACCATGAAAGGGTTAAACACAAATGTCACACTTTCAAGACTGGTGTATTATAAGCCTGAAGAAGTTAACTATATTGTGTTCATGATTATTAACGTTGGTGAATACTATATGAAATTAAACGATAATTAGATAGATTAAAAAATTACCAAAGATGTTTAGCTCAGCGGTAAGATCGATGTCTTATGACTTAGAGGTCATGCGTTCGATCTCATCGAATGAGTGGATTATTTTTTAATTTATATAGTAGTTCTTTATTTGTACTTTGTATTAGGAAATTGATGGTTGATGATAGTTGATATTTGATATAATGATATTGTCGTCTCATTAACCAAAATTAAAAGCTTAATTACCTCAACAATGCATTTCTTCAAAGTCTTGGTAGAACCCTCAATATGATAGCAGTAGTAGAAAATAATCGGATTTCTTTTGTATCCAACGTATCATCATTAGATAACTGTTGAATTTAATCAATAAAAATCTTTATTAGCAACTTATCCAAAGTTAAATGTAATTTGCATGCATAATATATACATATATATATGTATATAAAGCATGAGATTTAGATTTTAAGAGACATTAATTACACTGGTCCATTTGTTTCAACGCCACGGCGAGCTTCGTCAGCCGAGAGGTAGTGTGGCGGCGTGGAGGGTGGACGATCGAGATCGATAAGAGCATAGCGAGCGGCAAACTTGAATGCGTGGTGGACAGGCAGGCGGCGGAAGTGAAGGACGGTGCCTTCGTACAGTGCGACGACATTTTCGGTCCGGCTGGAGGCGCGTGTAGTGAATATGCGGCGGAGAAGGTGGCGGAGAGCAAGTAAGAGAGAGAGGAAGAGTGAAGTGAGAGTGGTGTAGAGGATGTAGCAAGTGAGATAAAACGGTGTCATTTTGATTATTATTTGAGATTGTGTGATACATCCCAAGTTGACATGCTTGTCTACTATTTATAGTACAACGTTGTGTAGATTCATATGTTTTTCTAGGAAACTTGTGCCAAAAGGAAATTTCCAATTAAGAAATTGTTACAATGAAGCATGGTGTCTTCTTTTGGAAGTCCACTTTTTAACTTTTTTGAGCAATTTGAATTATATATATATATATATTCAAATTAATTTGTATTGATATTGAATCATTCATTCCATGTTATAACATAGTTTGAAAATCTGTTTAAATTTTATGCTAACTTCATATTACACATATCGATGTGAATTGTACAGTATCATCTGTATGTTTTATCATATATTTCATATCTCATATATACATATATGTGATAAATAGTTCAAAATTTTTTGTTATCTAATCGTGTAATATTTTATGATATATGTATTGATATGTGACAAATATATTCATGGATGGTAAGGATATGGGGAGGGAGGGAGAAAGTTGTGAAACCAAAAAAAAAAAAAAAAAAAAACTAAAATTTCTCTGACGATATTCTAACCACTCGATACATGTGTCAACATCTTTACGTGCATGGGATATAAGAAGTACTGTTACACATTTATGAACTAGAAAACCCGAACATTTAAATAAGTGTTGGGATTTTCGATGTTGTAAATTGCATTTTATTATAATAATTTGGTATGTGTATTGTGTTTATATACTTTATATGCATGGTATATGTATTAATTCTTTTACTCTACGTACATTTAATGAGATTATATGTTGAACTAACAGGCCACGTATTTTTTCATAATTCTAGATCATAACTCTGTATTGCTACCCGACTTTTTCATGTATCGAGTTTATTATTAACATATTTTTATATTTATTAGTATATTATTATGTTCTTTTAATCCAGATCGAATCCCAAAATCTGAATGTGGTGGGTACCCAGACTCAATCAAGTGAAGTTACCTAGGTTCTAATATTTTTGGCTCCTTTTTTATGTAAATAATTAAAGTTTCATTTGGTTAACTACTTTCATTTTCTTTATATCTATTGCAAAAATAAATTATGTATATCCGTTTATTTCTATGAGTTTATCTTCTATTAGTTTACCTAATCATGACTGAAAAGAGTCAAGTTCTTTATATCCATGACGTATATTTGACTTATCACAAATAGATTTTCAAAAATATTAAAGTTTTCATTTTTATTTTAAGTGAAAATATTCATAGCACGGGGTTCGCACTATTATATTATTATTTCTGTGAATAATATGCTTTTTGACTTTCAATGTACCTATAATATTTTAAATATATATTAATCTAGGTCTAATCTCAAAATCTGAAGGTGGCTGGAAACAAACTCAATCAAGCATGGTTACCATGGTTTTAAGGTCATCGACTTCTTCTTTTTTAATGTAAATAATTAATATTTATTTTGTTAATTATTTATTTCATTTCTTTGACTATATTGAAGAGTTAAATTGAGTACACTCATTTATGCTTATAGAAAATATTTATTATCCAATCAAGAAAAACTTCTCACGCTAAAAAAGACGTGGCTCTTTTTAATTTGGACGGTAAAGTGTCCGAACTTCAACTACAATTAATGTCCATACCATATTTCTTTTCTTTTAAATTTTTCCAAAAACTACAATTTAATCTCCAACCTTTTAGAGTTCACAATTTTGACCCCTACATTTTTGAAACTTTCTATTTAGTCCAAAATAATAAAACCAAAAATTGATATTTCAAGGGGCCGATATGTCTTTACAGATTAGAATGCCCCGACAATCATTACAAAATAAAATATAATCGATTTTAATTTCTATGAATAAATTAAGATAACAAACTTCTAGCTATAAATTACTTTTGTTAAACAATATGTTAATTTTGAGTTCTATATAGAAATATATCATTCAAGTAGTGAAATACTTTTTTATAATGTACAAGTTACCTATAAACCTTATTCAATAAAAGATTTATCAATAATGAAATTTATTTGAAAATTTATATAATACCACATTGAGTGCAAGTAATTTTTCTTTATGAATAATGCTAGTAAGTAATAAATCATTTTGTAGAATAATTTTTATTAATCTTAAATTATTGTTTGATGAAACGTATAAATAATTAAGCAAGTTACCTTTTCTTTTTCTTTTCATAATTGTGTATTAGCTTGATGGCAATTTATAGAAGGGAACCAATTTTTTTTTTATGATACATACATACCACTATGTATTTAGAGCTATTTGAAAGTTGTAAGACAATTATTTATTATTTACATGAAACTTTTGAAAAAATCATTAAACCATTCTATCTAAATTATTCGAACACGATTTGAATTGATATATATTATAAATGTATTCGAACAACATAAATTGAGAGCTTTTTCTTAAGATGAAAAAAAAGGGAGCAAATATAGGATATCACCAAATAGAAACCAATGACACGAAAAATCCTTACGTGTATTAAACAGCAAGTGGACTGGTCGTGTGTAATAATAAAGTGGACTTTAAGTCCGAGTTATCGATTCCACAGAGACAAGATTATTTAAAGCTAGGAATTGGAAAACAAGAGAATGGTAGCTCACATTCTTGGTAGGTGAAAAACAAGAGAATGGTAGGTGAAAAACAAGAGAATGGTAGTTCACATTCTTGGTAGATGGAAAGCAAGAGAATGGTAGGTGGAAATAAAAGAGAATGGAAGCACATGTTCTTGGTTGGTGAATTCTTTTTGCTTAAATTATTCATTCGAGAAAAGGTAATTTAAGGTGCAAAGAGGATCATCACATAATCCGTAAAAAATAGGGAATTGCCCCTAGAGATAGGTAGAGATTCCCGGGTGCAGTTAGCCGGATTAATCCGGGAAAATTCTAGAACTTGAATGCATGATTGTTGGTTAGATTCTCGGATAGACATATCTAGAGAACCATCAATTAATCATAGGATTATTACAGCCGAGAAATCGGGTAGTAATTACAAAGGGCCAAAGGTTGAAGTTTTTGGCGCCGTTGCCGGGGACTTGTTTAATTTTAGTTTTTGATTTTTTTTGCAAGTTTTAAGTATTTATTTTATTTTTATTAAATTTTTTTATTATTATTATTTTTATTTTTTTCTTACACTCTTAGCTCGCAATGGCTAAAAATTTTCCAGATATGACCCTTCCGGAGAATCAATTATGGCTGCAAAGCGTCATTCAATTCGCAAAGGATAGCAATTTTCCTGATATGACACTACCGGAGAATCAATTATGGCTGCAAAGCGTCATTGAAGCGTGTTATGCACAAGGGTTCTTTCCACAACATTACCAAGAAAGAATTCCTACTTCGGAGGAACAACTTGATAACACCATTGGAGAGCTCCACTTTATGATGAAGGACGCACGGCGGGAAATAAAGGAGATGAATCATCAACTCAAGCAAGTAACGAGCGACATATCTGAGAAAGTACCATGGGCATTGCTTGGTACCACTGAGATAGATCAAAAGGAGGAATTCAACACCGTGATGTTGAATGAAATGAAGTTGGAAAATTAGAAAGCAGATTCCTCCAACGATGAGCATTCGACTCCTATCCTTTCTGAGGGTGTTGACATTTCTTTACTTTCTTCCCTAGCCAAAAGTAAATCGGTACTCGATACCGATGATGGTAAGTTGTCAATGAATATAGAAGATGATATGGTTAATATCGATAACTATGAGGTTTTTGAGCATCCACTTGACTTTGATTTGAATTTTCACGCTGATGCTTTTGATCCTTTTAGTGTTGATAGGAGTCGTTTTTACGTGTTTTTAAGCCCCCTTCCGTTTATGTTTTAGGTTCATTTATCGCTTGATTCTTTCCACATGTGCATTTAATTCGTGCATTAAGTGATTTCAGACCTTAATTGGATACAATCGAAGAACGGGCTGAAAAACGACGTATAAAACAAGTTTAGGCCAAGATGCTTCACACCTCCATGACCAAACAAGCAAGAAATAAGTTGGAGTTAGCCAAGAACCTTTGAAGGTGAAGAAATCAAGAAGCATGGAAGAGATGAAGATCGAAGTTCAACCATCAAAAATACGAGGGAGTTTCTTAGATTTAGATTTGTTTTTGTCTATGAATATGAATCTTAGTGATTTTCATCTTAATATGAATATGTATACGTCATTTTTCCACCCTTTCTTCGATTGTATCCACTTAAGGCCTGAAATCACTTAATGCACGAATTAAACGCACAAGTGACAAAATCAATCGATAAATAAACCTAAAACATAAATGCAAAGGGGTTTAAAAACACGTAAAAACGCCTCTTATCAACCAACCCTACTACTAGCTACAATTACCTCAATCTTAAACACTGTGCTGATGCTCTTTGATGTTATCGAATCATCATATATCGAAACACGACAAAACCTTGGGGGAGTCATGCTCCCAATTTATTTTCTTGGCGGTTCTCGAAAGTTTGGGAGCTAATTGTCAACATAGTTAAATGAGATGGATATGATGCTAAACTAATTGTAATAGACCTCAATACAATTTTGGCTGAATAATCTCTTTTTATCTATCAATCGTATGCCACACTCAACGTTCATATACAAAATAATAAATATGCAAAAGATTAATGTTAATTGCATGTAATTTTAGTCAACTTAATAAAGCTCTTATTATATCTAGAGGAAATCCTGGACCACTTTCAATGTAACTAATAGTCCGGTTTATTGGACCATTTAGTTTTAGGGTAGCCCCTTCTCATTGATTTAAACCAAAAAAAAAAGGAGCCTAACTATTAACTTTACACCGTCATGACCATGTTACGTAAGATTTGGGTTGAATTAAGGGGGGTGCAATTTGAGTGACACACGTGTACTCTTCTTTTCAATATCGCTCTCTAATTGACACGACACGAGTCACACATGTTGGGAAAGAGTGCCAAAATAAATGACACTGGTGTAACGCGGAAGCGATATAATTCTTTTCCCCACTAACTGGATAAAAAATGGGACCACACCAACGATAATACGATAGAAAGAAATAGAATAAACGAGATAAGAGTTTTTACGTGGAAAACCCAAATCGGGAAAAAACCACGGGACCAAAGTCGTAGACCTCCACTATAACAATAATGGGCTTACACAATTTCTCCCTAAATTAATTAGGGGATACACAAAATCTTCAAGAGAATATCCCTTGGATTACAAATACATCAAGTTTGGAAACTTGGAATTGTAGAAGAAAAATAGAACACTCTCTCAATCTTATTTTTCTTCTCCCAATTTTTCCCTCTTATTTTTTCTCTCTTTCTCTCTATTTCTCTCTCTAGCTCTCGTTGATGGTGTGTAGAGAATGGCAAAGAGAGCCTCTATTTATAGGGAAAATGCATGACAATTTTCAACACTTATTATGTCATGCCATATGTCATTTGCCCCTTTTTATTTTCAAAGAAAGTGGTTGCAAGTTTTTCAACAAAACCAGCCACCTTTATATGGCCACCCACATGGGTGGGACCCAACAATTCTCCCCCTCCAACTCATGTGGGGGGCACAACCAAGCCCGCTTCGCTTTTGCAGACTTCAAGCTTTTCTCTTGGCAAAGACTTTGTGAGCATATCTGCGCCATTATCATCCGTATGCATTTTATCAAGATGTATCAATTTTTCGTCAAGAACATCCCGGATCCAATGGTATCTCACATCTATGTGTTTGGACCTTGAGTGGAAAGTCGAATTTTTACTCAAGTGGATCGCGCTCTGACTGTCACAGTAGAGCCTATACTTTTCCTGCTTCAAGTCCAACTCCTCTAGAAACTCCTTCAACCACAACACCTCTTTACATGCTTCAGTCACAGCAATGTACTCGGCTTCTGTTGTGGATAATGCCACGCATTTTTGAAGTTTCGACTGCCAAGAAATAACTCCCCCTGCAAAGATAATCAAGTATCCGGACGTGGACTTCCTGGAATCAATATCTCCAGCCATGTCTGCATCTGTGTACCCCTCTAAAATAGTTTGGCCATCACCAAACCTTAGACATAGTCTCGAAGTGCCTCTCAGATACCGCATTATCCATTTCACTGCTTCCCAGTGATCCTTGCCAGGGTTAGACAAATAGCGACTAACTACGCCAACTGCATGAGCAATATCGGGTCTAGTACATACCATAGCATACATCAGACTGCCAACTGCAGAAGCATATGGTATCTTCTTCATCTCTTGTTTATCTTCCTCACTTGTGGGGCATTGCGCGGAGCTGAGTTTGAAATGTCCCGCAAGTGGAGTACTAACCGCTTTCGATTTACTCATGTTGAATCTTTCAAGAACTTTCTCAATGTATTGTTCTTGAGATAACCAGAGCTTCTTGTGAGCTCTATCCCTAGAGATTTTCATTCCAAGGATCTGCTTAGCCGGGACCAAGTCTTTCATCGCAAAAGACTTGCCAAGTTCTTTCTTCAGCTTCTCAATTTTGCTGGCATCATGACCTACAATCAGCATGTCATCAACGTATAACAGTAGAATGATAAAATCTCCATCTGAGAATTTCTTAAAGAATACGCAGTGATCTGAGCTGGTCCTCGTGTAGTCATGGTCTGTCATGAATGAGTCAAGTTTCTTGTACCATTGTCTGGGGGCTTGCTTCAAACCGTACAAGCTTTTCTTCAACCTGCACACCAGGTTTTCTTTTCCTTTGACTCTGAACCCTTCCGGCTGCTCCATGTAGATTTCTTCATCTAGATCTCCATGAAGAAATGCAGTCTTCACATCAAGTTGTTCAATCTCCAAATTGAGACTAGTAGTGATCCCAAGAACAACTCTGATCGAAGACATCTTCACCACTGGTGAGAAATTTTTTTCAAAATCAACACCCTTTTTCTGATTGAAACCCTTCACAACCAGTCTTGCTTTATATCTGGGTTATGAGCTATGTTCCACATTCTTCAACTTGTACACCCACTTATTTTTTAGTGTTCTCTTGCCTTTAGGCAGCTTCACCAAGTCATAGGTGTGATTTTCTTGTAAGGATTTCATCTCCTCTTTCATGGCCTCCATCCACATATCTCTCTGATCATGTGATATGGCCTCTGGGTAACTCTCTGTTTCTCCCCCATCAGTGAGCATCACATACTCATCTGGATTATATCTGGTCGAAGGACATGTTTGTCTGGTTGACCTTCTAACCATCGCCTCTTGTGGCGGAACTAGATCATCAGTCTGTATAGGTGGCACCTGATCATCAACTGGCTCATCATCAGTTGTATCATTCTGCTCGTCCTGTACATCTCTCCCGTGATCCCGAGTTGTACGTGAAGGAACTGGATCTAAGTCATCAGGAACTTCCTGAGAAGATTCTCTCATCTCGCTCTGTTTTGTATCATCAGATGTTTGTTCCTCAAGAAACACAACATCTCTGCTTCTGATAACTTTCCTGTTCACCGGGTCCCAAAGTCTGTAACCAAACTCTTCATGGCCATAGCCCAAGAAGGTACATGGTTTGGTTTTATCATCAAGCTTGGATCTCTCATCTCTTGGAATATGAACAAACGCCCTGCAGCCAAACAATCTCAAGTGTTTGTAGGAAACATCTTTCTCTGACCAAACTCTGTCTGGAATGTCACCATCCAAAGGAGCTGATGGAGAAAGGTTGATCAAGTCAACTGCAGTCCTCATTGCTTCACCCCAAAAGGATTTGGACAATTTTGAGTATGATAACATACATTTGATCCGCTCACAAATTGTCTTGTTCATCCTCTCTGCCACATTTGTGGAGTTTTTTGGAACACTCTTCTCAAGTCTGAGACCATGGTCACGACAATGCTGTTCAAATGGACCCTGGTATTCGCCACCATTGTCTGAACGAATACACTTCAACTTCCTTCCGGTTTCTCTTTCAATTTTTGTTTGAAAATGCTTAAAGACTGTTATAACCTGGTCTTTAGATATCAAAACAAAACACCAGACCTTTCTTGAGAAATCATCAATGAATGTGACAAAATACACTGCACCACCAAGTGTTTTGTCTTTCATATAACATACATCAGTATGCACCAAGTCCAGAGGATGTGATTTTCTGGACGGATAAAAGCTCTTGAACGCAACTCTGTGTTGTTTTCCTGCTAAACAATCAACACAAGTTTGTAGCTCTATCCCACTGACGTCAGGTAGGAGTTTCTTCTTAGCCAAAAGTTGCATGCCTTTTTGGCTCAAATGTCCAAGCCTCTTATGCCATAGCTCAATTGAGGAACTATTGACTGCTGCATTCACCTCTCCATTGGAGAATTTTGCTTGCATCAGGTAGAGTGAGTTCCTTTTCTTACCCTTTGCAGTAATCAGAGAACCTTTGGTGAGCTTCCATTTTCCTTCACCAAAGTTACTGACATAGCCGTCATCATCTAGCTTGCCAGTGGAAATAATGTTGAGCCGAATGTCAGGAATATGTCTGACGTCTCTCAGAATGAGTCGGCACCCTGTGTCAGTTTCCAAGTTAATGTTCCCCATTCCGATAACCTCTGTCACACCATGATTGGCCATTCTGACTCTGCCAAAGTTACCACTCGTGTATGATGTGAACATATCCCTATGTGGGGTGATATGATACGAGGCTCCTGAATCAATGATCCAATCTGTTTCTTGGCATGATGAACTGACACATGCATCATCACAGATAATGACAACATCACCATCAGTTGCCATAGCTGGTGTCTTTGTCATCTTTCTTGTTTTCATTATTTCCATTCTTTTGATCTCTTTTCTTCTTTCTGCAGTCTCTTTCGTAGTGGTTTGGACCACCACAGTAATGGCATTTGAAATCTCCTGTGAACTTGGACTTCCCCTTGGATTTGTCTCTCTGGTGCTGAGGACCTCTATTTTTGTTTCTTCCTCGTCTGTCAGAATCTTCAGTCACCAAGGCATTTTGCTCGGTACTGAACGCCTGCTCCTTTCTTCTGGACTCTTCGTTTAGAAGGCAATCTTTGACCACTAGCAAGGTCAAATCTCCATTGGGAGCTGAGTTGCTGACTGACACCATGAGGGTATCCCAACTATCCGGTAATGAGCTGAGTAATAATAAAGCAATTACTTCATCACCAATAGATGATGGCTCCTCCATTTTTAATCCGTTACCTCAAATATGAACGTGGCTCTCCAAATGCGAAAACCAAATAGCCCGGGAAAACTTTTCTGATGTGGAAGATCAGATTAAACTGCGACCACAGAGCATACTAAGAATACCCGAGCTCTGATACCACTTGTTGGGAAAGAGTGCCAAAATAAATGACACTGGCGTAACGCGGAAGCGATATAATTCTTTTCCCCACTAACTGGATAAAAAATGGGACCACACCAACGATAATACGATAGAAAGAAATAGAATAAACGAGACAAGAATTTTTACGTGGGAAACCCAAATCGGGAAAAAACCACGGGACCAAAGTCGAAGACCTCCACTATAACAATAATGGGCTTACACAATTTCTCCCTAAATTAATTAGGGGATACACAAAATCTTCAAGAGAATATCCCTTGGATTACAAATACATTAAGTTTAGAAACTTGGAATTGTAGAAGAAAAATAGAACACTCTCTCAATCTTATTTTTCTTCTCCCAATTTTTCCCTCTTATTTTTTTCTCTCTTTCTCTCTATTTCTCTCTCTAGCTCTCATTGATGGTGTATAGAGAATGGCAAAGAGAGCCTCTATTTATAAGGAAAATGCATGACAATTTTCAACACTTATTATGTCATGCCATATGTCATTTGCCCCTTTTTATTTTCAAAGAAAGTGGCTGCAAGTTTTTCAACAAAACCAGTCACCTTTATATGGCCACCCACATGTGTGGGACCCAAAAACACAAGCCTTAAGAAAGCTCCTTGTCACGTCATGGCAATTCTCAAAAGCCTTTTCCCACAAATGAGGTTCTAAAAGCTCATATTTGTACACCTTCCTTGTATATATATAGGAGTGGATAGAATTCTCTAGAATGAGTTCTAGAATATGTAGAGAATTGTAAGGCTTCTCTAGAATTATGTAAAAACATGTGTAGGGAGAATTATCTAGAATCATCCTTATAAATATCCAGTAGAATTCTCTAGATCTTTGATAATAGTCGTTAGATTGAATCAATCTCAACTGTTCATTCTCAAATGGACTAGTATAAATAGAGGGCTAGGCACCATTTTTAACCATCCAACATTTGGAGAGCAATACAAGCACTTAGAGTTTTCCAAACACTCTCAAGTTCTTTGCTTAAATCCCAAGCACACGAGCACGAGTTAGAGCGTGGCTGACTTAGCAATCCTTGCAAGAGGCGGGGCGCCTAGCTAAGTGCCACACTAGAAATTAGTAAGAGACTAAGTCCGTGACATCCTGCTATTTTATTCCCTCTCCCGCCCCCAACACAAAATTTATTATAACTATTTGCAAACAGTCTGATACACAATAAGAGACTGGGAGATGAGTTATGGGTCCAATCAAAACGAGGAGATATATTGTCTGTGAATCTTTTTGTTTGGGTGCCAATTTTGATAATCACATCACATCATCTAATTAAACATTAGGTACATTCCAAATTAGGAAATAATATTAGACGACAAGTGTTATAATACCTACATGATATGGGTAGAAATTAATAGATTAAAGCCCCAAGAAAAGCTAGACCAAGGTTCGCATAAAGTACAACCCTGGCCTACAAAGAAGGTTGGAACTATAAGAAAAAGATCGAAGACATGATCACATCAATTAATGGACTTCCAATAGCATGCCGAGGATATCAAGCTTATTTGGGCCTAGTTGTAGCAAGATCTGGCTTGATCTAGATTCCAGTGGCTCCCACTTCTCCTGATTAGATGCAGTTAGCATGTGTAAGAAAAAAAAAAGGATAGCTTTATTCCAGCTACCATACATATATAGTCAAGATCATCAAATTTGTATAAATACTTGCATTAAAGGATGAATAAAACAATTTTTACTTTTCTAAGCAATTATTCTCTTATTTTATTTATCATTAGTTTACACATTATATTCTCAATTTTCTCATATATTATTTATTATATAAAATTATTGTTGTGAATCGGACATACATCACTACATAATATGATTAGTTGAATATGACTAAGCTCGGCTTGGATAAATTCGTTAAGACAAATATATATTATTGTACAGGGATAATTGCATATATAAGATCTCCCTGTGATAGGCGAAACTTGTGCCAAAATGCCTTGTGCTACGTTTTTTGCGTAACGCCCCCTTGTGTTTTATTTTATTCTACATACTCTCTCTTTTTAATTTTTTTTTTTTTGGGGTTTCTCATCATAAATTCAATTCGAATGCATTTTTGCCCCCTATATGTTTCTAATAGATAAATAATTTAATTTGGATTGGATCTAAAATATTTATAATGAAAAAAACACAAAAAAAAAAACCAAAAAAGGGAGAGTATTTAGAATAAAATAGAACACAAGGGGATGTTATGCCAAAAGCATAACACACGATAGTTTGGCGCAAGTTTCGCTTATCACTAAGGGATCTTATGCAATTATCCCTTATTGTACATGAGTTAATTACTGTAATGTGTGTCCCTAGTTTCTACCGCAAATTCCTTTCGGATATGTTTATGCCCTTTTTTGTTACGTCTTAAGTACTACATATAGCTAGAATTATTTATTAATGAATACTTTATTATCTCCTTTAGTTATTGAGTACGATTTGTCAAAAACATTACAACTTCCGTCCAAAACAGAATGGATAAAGGGCAATATCCAAAATTCCCGATAAGCAGCGATGGGCAATATACCCATTGGCATCCCATGTACCCCATGATGCCTAAATCTCAATTTATCCAATAGATTGAGCTCTTGCACGTGACATATATGTACCACAATATATAGAATGTATATAGAATCCTCACGGACTGTTTATCTCTTAATATTTTGTGCCTTTTGCTAATTGTGTTTTTTTTTTTTGGTTGTCCACCCGGTTCATCGGAGCTTTGTCCCGACTACATCTGGATTCGACCCGCGTCATACACCTGACAGTGGTGGGTGAGTCTCCCAGCAGATGTTTTCTGCATTTACAAGACCTCGAACCCGAGACCTTGCTTAAACGGAACTGAATTGTTTACCACTCGGACCAACCCGTTGGCCTGCTAATTGTGTTTGTATTTAAAGAAAAGATAACAAAAGAACAACACAATCCACGACAGCTATATAACAAACAAAAGACCGAGGTTCATTCAACCTGAGTTTCTGTCCAAACTGCCCTACGTAATCAGGGCGTTATTTTCGTGGAGGGTTCGTTGACATTTATTACTGATCAAACGGAATACATGTTATATATATTTATATATATACACACATGTCGGGAAAATTCTTAGTACATCTGGCGAGCATGCAATACTCTTATTTGATTGAGAAAATTGTTGTTCAAATATGATTCAACGAAATTCGATTAGTTATATAAATGCAATAATATTTAGCTTGTGATTCCTGATTATTCTACTTGACCATATCGAATTTTATCGAACTAAAACCAAATGAACAAAAAGTAAGTGAAGAATTGTTATACATATAAAATTGTTCAAATATGATTCAACGAAATTCGATTAGTTATATAAATGCAATAATATTTAGCTCGTGATTCCTGATTATTCTACTTGACCAAGGTCGAATTTTATCGCACCAAAACCAAATGAACAAAAAGTCAGTTAAGAATTTTTATACAACCAAATGAACAAAATGTAAATTAGGAATTGTCATACAAACAAATCTTTATTCCGTCGGCTAAGGGAGCTAAGTGTTATGCGAGACAAAGTGCCACGCGACGACGGAGGCCACCTCTTGAACCCGTAGAACCACCTCTAGAATCCCGAGGCCTGGCATCCTTCGGTGATTCGTTCTTTTCTTGATGAAAATGTTTGACTCGTAAAAGCAGAGTAAAGGGAACTAAGTGCTATGCGGGACAAAGTGCCGCGCGACGGCGGGGCCACCGCTTGAACCCATAGGAGTCACCGCTAGAATCCTTACAAACAATCTTAACTTACTTTTTGTTCATTTGGTTTTGGTACGATAAAATTCGGTTTGAGCTATTTGTTGGTAATATGGATTTGAACAGAGCTACGATAGGTCATCATGTAACACTTGGCTCTGTATGGTTGTGATTTCTGGAGCATATTTTTATTTTTTGGATCATCAAAAAATGAAAATTCCAAAAAATAAAAATGCTCACATCAAACCAAATTTTACAGAAAATGCCTCAATTTCAAATCATACTACACATTTTCCTATATAACTACTCATCATTTCAATCACTTCATTTTCTCTCTTCATTAATTACATATTTCAGCTATCTAACTCATTCTCTTTCTTACTTTATTATAAACAAATTTTTTTTTCTCTATCATCATTACATATATAACTAATCCAATTAACTTTATATCACATCTACACAACTTTTAAATATTTCTCAAAGACACATCCAAACAAATAAAAAAAATTAATATTTTCACACGAATTTCAATAATACACATTCTCCAATAAAAACTCAAAATTCATTTTCAAATGCACAACCATACGGAGCCTTAATATTTTGATGTTGGTTTACACACAAGATATTCTATTGTAAAATGGTGTTTCATCTTGTGTTGCATATCATAATCGTCTGACAAGTGTATATAATCTATATTAAATTTATATTCAAGAAAATATTTTATATACATGTCATTTATATGTGAAATGCAATAGGAGATTACAACATTATTTGCAATAGAAGATCTGAACTGGCTTGTTTCTGTTTCAAAGTGTTCTTTATTTGGAATAAAAGCAGCATGGAAACGTTAGTGAATTTATAAGAGTATTAAAATGAACTCTACGAGTCTATTAGATGATATGATATATATATATATATATATATATATATATATATAGGGATAATTATGTTGGAAAACTTTGATTGAGTAAATTGTGATTTAGCACAATTTTGACAAGAAAACCAAGTAAGTTCCATTTGACAAAAGTGGAATGTCTTTGGCTCAAATTAATCTACGTTTTGAGTAGATAAATTTCGAGTATTTAATTACTCAATTCCGATTTAGGGTGAATGAGAAATTAATTAATAAAGTATGTCACTTAAAATGTGGTTTTTAATTGGAATCAATGGATCGATATGAACATACATGATGAAATGATCAAATTCATACGATCGACGGCAGCGATCGTATGGAAAATGGTTCATTTAGTTTGAGGACTAAAATGTTCAAATCAAAATATTGAGGGACCAATTTGAAAGGACCTAATTAATCAAGATTAAAAGTTTTAGGGTCAATTTGTAAGGTTTGGAAAGTTAAGGGCTGAATTGCACAGAAATGGGTGCAACCGCCCACACCGGATAATCGCCCTGATGACAACACCTTTTATTGGCTGTGGAGTGGGTGCACGGTGCACCCACCCACACTGGATCTTAGCTCGTACCAGGGGGCTTTTCACTAAAGGTGCAACTGTTGGGGCTAAAATGAAAAGCTGCTTCAGGGGCTTTTCGTCCAAAAGTCACACCTTTTGGGCCCTTCTGCAATGTACGAAAAGTTATAATTTTTGACCCAAAACTCTTCATTCTCTATAAATAGACCCCATATTTTGAGATTAATCACACTGAAGTATTGACTTCACATATTCTCTTCTCCTTTCTTCTCTTAAATACTATTTTGAGTATTTTTGAGAATTCTTTGGATATTCTCTAATATTAATTTAATATTTGGAGAATAGTTTTTGCATATTAAATGTCTAGATATGCATTTAATTCATCATAATCCATTGAGAGAGTTTGGAACAAAGTTTGTTCGTAGAGTATCGAAGTTTGTAGTGCTACTACTTCTTTACTATGTCGTTGAATCTTGGGAAACGATTGCCAAATCCCGTAAGCACTGTGAGCGGGGCAATTTCGTTTCAAAGATAAAGTGTAGAACACTTGCCTCGACTTTGAAATCGTTCTTGAAGATACTAAGCTCGAGTAGGCTCATGGATATTTTTCTAACAAATTACACATAGCATCCTAAGATATTGCAAAATTACAAAAATCATCTCCTAGTTCAATGAATTACATCTAACATCCCGTAGTTTCACTTTTTGTTGTAAGGTTGGACGGAATGTGTAAAAATACCAAATTGCCCTCACAAAATATTTAAGAAAAAATTTAAAAAAAAAACTGAATTACCAAATTACCCCCTTCACATTTTTAGATGTACTTCTAATTAATATCAATTTTAAAATAAAAATTTTAACTTAAAAAAATGTAATTATATATATATATGTATATACATATATGTGTACGACTGTGTGTGTATGAATGTGTGTGTGTGCACGCTTGTGTGTGATTGCACGTGTGTGTGTGGATGTGTGTGTTGTTGTGTGTGTGCGTGCGAGTGTGTGTGTATGTGCGTGGAGGGGTAGCGGTGAGGGTCGCAATTGTGGGGGAGCAAGACGACTACTGTTCCCCACCCCTTTTCTTTTTCTTTTTTTTCTTTTTTATTTTTTTTATAAAGTAATATATTATTTAAGTAATTTAGTTTAGAAATTAAATTTATTAAAATACAATTAAAAATTTATTTGTAAATTTCATAAATTAAATTAAAATATATAATTTAAATTATATAAACTATTATATAATCTAATCTATTATATAAACTTTTATATATAAATTTAAATAAAAGATTAAAATGATATTTTATACATAATTTTTTAATATACTTTTAATAATTTCTAATTTATTTTATTTTCTTGAGAATATTTTTTTATAGACAATTTTTTTTATATTTTTTACACACGACATTACATATAACACCTATATTTTTACAAAATATTACAATTTACACCAAAAGTGTATACTTGTCTGAATATTATAGGATTTTCATGTTCAAAAAAGGACAGTGGCATTTTCAGAAGTTCACCAAAAAATTTAACTGTGCCGTATAGTAACCCTAGCGGAAGGTGCTATTTGTTGGACGGAATAAAACATTAGGATGTTAGATGTAATTTATTGAACTAGAGGATATTTTTTGTGATATCCTTATGATGCTGAATGTAATTATCCATATATATATATATATATATGATCTAACTCAAATCCGGGGACTCAAATCTATCAGTCTGGAAGAATTCGAACCCTGCCACGAGTATGCTAATGAAGATTATAGACTGCACTCAATGATAATTAAGCTACCTACGTACCTAATTAGGATCAAGTCAATGTAGTTCTATATTAAGGTGAATAGTCGGGGTCGTACTCCAGGAATGATTCTAACTTTCAAATTTATATGTATATAGGAACGTACTTCTCAGTCTATAGACTCGTTACTAATGAATATACGAGGCTAAAATTGGAGAGAGTATTCTCCCGTCCCCCCCCCAATAAATGTTATGAGAGGGTATTTATAGCACATACACCCTGTCACAGTGGTTGGTGGCCATCTGTAGGATGATGCCACGTGGTGCCTATGAACGGTCAGGATCTTGACTCATATCTAGTGAACGACCCGACCCGAATCACTTAAAAATATGTGAATCTTCCACTATGGGCCTGTTTCTGGGTCTGTGTTGGGCCTCACATGCTATAACATTTCATTCTTGGACTAAATACCATATTTTGGTATATCATTAGTCCCCCACTTCATCAGTATTAAAGAGGAGACATTTATGGCTTTAAATTTACTAATGAGGAAGTAAAAGTCAAAAGTAAATCTGAATTTTTCAAATAGAATGACACTTTCACATGACCTCTGTCAAAAGAATGAACCAGTAGAAAACAGGTAACGAGATTTGACACGAAAAATCCTTACGTGTATTAAACAGCAAGTGGACTGGTCGTGTGTAGTAATAAAGTGGACAATACAGTCCGGATTGTCGAATCTCAAGGACTTGTATTTTAGTTTTTGATTTTAAAGCAATTGAAGAAATTAAACTAAAACAAGAATTAACTAAAATATTATGGAAGTAAGATATAAGAAACAAGATGTCGAAATCAAGATAGCTATGGAAGAGAGCAACTAAGACACATGTGTTGGCATAAACTAATCAATTTTCATTATAAACATGTTCTCCTATTATTAGACTAATGTTGCTTTGGTGGAAAAAATCTTAAATAATTACTACCCGATATCTTGGCTGTAATAATTCTATGATTAATTGATGGTTCTCTAGATATGTCTATCCGAGAATCTAACCAACAATCATGCATTCAAGTTCTAGAATTTCCCCGGATTAATCCGGCTAACTGCACCCGGGAATCTCTACCTATCTCTAGGGGCAATTCCCTATTTTTTACGGATTATGTGATGATCATCTTTGCACCTTAAATTACCTTTTCTCGAATGAACAATTTAAGCAATAAATCATCCATATGGTAGCTAAGCATATGATGCATTCAAACAAGATCAAGACACAAAGCAACAATAGAATTAATATGAAAAACATAATTTATATCTCAATTATCATAATTAAGCCTCAACATGGCCTTAGTTCGAAGAATCTATTTCATCATAAAAGATAAAAGATAGGAACTTAAATTAAGATTCATATTCATAGACAAAAACAAATCTAAATCTAAGAAACTCCCTCGTATTTTTTATGGTTGAACTTCGATCTTCATCTCTTCCATGCTTCTTGATTTCTTCACCTTCAAAGGTTCTTGATAATCTTCATAACTAATCTAAGGATGATGAAGATGATGATAGGATGTGTTTAGGCTCCCCCAATGGGGAATGTGTTTTCAAGTGTGTTTGTAGGATGACCTCCAATCCTCCTTTTATAGCAAAAAAATCCATCAACCAAGAACATGTCATTCCATTCTCTTTTCTTTCCACCTACCATTCTCTTGCTTTCCATCTACCAAGAATGTGAACTACCATTCTCTTGTTTTCCACCTACCATTCTCTTACTTTCCTCCTACCAAGAATGTGAGCTACCATTCTCTTCCTTTCCATCTACCAAGAATGTGAACTACCATTCTCTTGTTTTCCACCTACTAAGAATGGGAGCTGCCACTTTCGTGTTTTCCAGCGCAGAGATAGTGTTTTATTCATAAAATTCTCCACAGACCTCCAAATTTGATTCTTTAAGTCCCCATGTGACGATAAGACATACATCTACAACTTTGAAGAAAGCCACTTCATCCAATTCTGTCTCTAAATATATCAAAATGACGTTCCAATGTGGAGGTTGTTTCTGATTTGGCGCCCAGGTGTGCGGAAATGGTACTAAAATATGATTTTGGCTAACTCCAGCTTGTTCCTTGCTTGTTTGGTCGTAGAGGTGTGAAACATCTTGGCCTAAACTTGTTTTATACGTCCTTTTTCCACCCTTTATTCGATTGTATCCACTTAAGGCCTGAAATCACTTAATGCATGAATTAAACGCACAAGTGACAAAATCAAGCGATAAATGAACCTAAAACATAAATGTAAAGGGGCTTAATAACACGTAAAAATGACTCCTATCAAGATTGGCATGACCCTAAATAGCGATATTACAGATATGATCTGTGTACGTAAGATTATTTGTATTTCACATCAAAGTTTAAAATCGAATTAGACTTAAGAGTTAAAGAATATGATCTTTCTAAGATCATCTATCTTGGGTTGTTCACGACGTACGACCCTAGAGAGTCTAATTAGACCAAAGAGTTAAAAATATGATCTTTCTAAGATCATCTATCTTGGGTAGTTCACGGCGTACGACCCTAGAGTTGAGGAGTTAGTCGTATTACGACTTGAATTCATGCTGAAGAAGTAGATTATCAATTCTATTTCAAAGATCTGTACTCGTATTCAAATACGAGTCTACAGATGAGCATTTGTATGATTTAGTTATTTTTATCCATTGATAAATCACGTCTCTTGATAATAAATACTCACGTCTTCCCCCTTTAATTAATGAATAATCACGTTTCTTCAATCATTACTATTTAGCTCCATTTTTGTGTGAACGACGGCGTGCCACTTATCATAAATATGCATACCTTTTCGTGGCACGACTTTTTGTAACTTGACACGTTTGTCAGTGTAGTAGGTGCTTATAGCGGTTACTTTTTGGAATGTCAGGGGTTGTGTCATCTTGTCCATAGAACATGTTTTTACAGACTGATCTCAACCGTTGCATCCCCTCATCACTTTTTCCTATAAATAGGACCTCTGTTAAAACACTTTACTTTCACTTTTACATTTTAGAGAGAGAGTTTTTGTCTGTTGTTTATAAAGAGAGAATTTTTCTTTTCATTGAAGAAGGGTCGTTAGTGTTTGAAGTTCATCCCCAGATCTCGTGTTCTCTCATCTCGTACGAGTATATTCCATAGGTATTTCTAGTTTTTATTTTCTTGTCCTTATATCTTTTTATATTATGGCTCGTTTAAGGTCTCAATCGTCGGTAAATAATAACGAGATCGAAGACTCGTCCGCCTCTATGAGTAATAAACCCATTGGGTCAGACAAGTTGGATCGTTTAGTTGAAGAGTCTAGTATCCGTAACGAACCAGTAGGCCCTCCTGTAACTTACGAGGGTACTGTAGATTTAGAGGGTCCAGTAACGTTAATCCTAATATCACTTGGTTAGCAGATATCTCTATGGTAAAGTCGTCTAGGGAAAACGAGATGAGAGTAAAATATTTTATTCCTCAAGATTATGAAATTTGATTCCCTACTTCATCAGATCGTATGTATAGGCTCCCTGTAGGGTTTCGTACTTTTCACATTGCACACTTAATCTCAGGGGTTAGGTTTCCTTACATGAGTTCATTAATAATCTGTTTCTTTTCTATGGTCTGTGTCCAACCCAATTGCTACCCAACTCGTACAGGCACATAGTTCTTTTTATCATTTTGATGACTGCTTTTAGTAATGATGTCAATTTAGATAATTTTCATAGGATGTTTTATCTCAATAGATGCCGAGTGGCTAATTCTAGGGGTTTTTTCTTCTTTCCCCCAAACAAGACGCGAAGTTTCAAGAAGATACTCGCGACTTGTTCGGGGTTTGGAAAGATAAATACATTTTCATTTCTCCCCCGAAAGGTAAGAGTTGGCTAGTACTTAGGCCATGGCGCATGAAACCCTTTGAGGCAGAGATAGGGAATCCCAGTTGGGGACAGGGGTTTTTAGCGGAGCTAGTTGAATATCCCTATCGAGTCTCCAAACTTATGGACGAGTGTATACTCGTGTCCTCTGGGATAAGTTCCGCTCTGATCTCAAGTGTTCCAGATTTGGGTAAGCTTATTATCTCTATATTGTTAACTCGTTTATTACTTTCTGAATGTGAAATTTTATTTCCTTCTTTTTTGGAGTAATGGCCACCCGTCGTGCTCGTCTTAATGCTCTTAGGGCGGAAGAATAAGGTGGGTCCCCCACTCCTGCATCATCACGAGGCAAACAACCCATGGACGAGCTGTCTCTTCCACCATCCAGGGAAATGATCGAGGGGTCAGCTTTCGGATCTCGTGGCGTTAACCTCACTACTCCCGTCACTCAGCCACTTGAACTTTCTGCTCCTCGTTCAACAGGAACGACTCTGGCTATCAATGAACCAGTACTTGTAGATGATAGCACAGGTGAGAAGGAGCCCAAAATGGATCCCTCCGTGGTCCTAGGTTCACAACGACCACCCCAATCAGACCTATCCCTTCAGAAACATCGAAGAGAGTCGTCTTCGAAAGAGGAACGAGTTCTTCCTGGAACTCATCCAGAATTGGTAGCTATAGTGGATAAATTGGAGTCCCTTGCTTTGAAGGACTACTGAACCTACCGCGTAGCAAGTCATTACGAAGAGAAACCGAATGCAGAGCCTATTGTCCCCGATTGGAGAATCTATCCAGATAGCTCCGTTATGTCTGGGTCGCAGGGAATGAGTGTTGCTCATGAGATGTACAAAAACATGTTACTTTCCCGGGACAAGGCTATTTTAATCGAACAGTCGTATGCTACTGTAGAGAAGATGTTGGCTGGGCATTTAATGAAGATATGACTCGTACATACTCAACTCGTTCGTCAGATAATTTTAGATAATTTCTTTGTTTATATATATATATAACATGTTTCAACTCGTATATAGGTAACAATGTGTGCACACGACCTTGCCCTATGCTGCGCAGGTTTTAAGGAAGAAAAGACAGTTGCCATTACTTAATCGACCGAAATGGTTGCCAGTCATTGCTGAAAAAGAGGCCTTTGAGGTCATGAAAAAGAAACTGCTAGAATCGAGCAGGCAAATGATGGCTGATAGAGAGAATTATCAACGGTCTTTAGCATCTCTTCATGAGGCAAACGACCGACTGAAGGTAGATTGCAACGAGTTCTCAACTCATGTTGAAAGACTGGAAAAAGAGAGGAACGAGGCATATGAGATGGGAAAAGCAGATGGAAGGAACGAGTTCACTGCTTCTCAGTAGTATGCTAACTCTTTAGATGAGAGCCGCTTCGGAGGGGAGGGGGGGCGCAATTTCATGAACTCGACCATCTTCCATCGTCTTCTGCTCTCCAAGGCCCTAAAGGACGAGAATGATGGATTCTACAAATGCATCGATTATGGCACCCGTCTGGCAGCTTTCAGGGAAGATTTTGATATTAGTTGCTTAGAAGAGTGTGACAATCGCAAGCTGCTTCGTGATTCGTTCTCTGCTGATGACCCAGACATCGAACCTAACGAATTTCTAGAACTTTCCCATTTGGCCCCGTGGTATGTTTCTCCTACAAACCCAGCTCAATCATCAAACCAAGGAGCCGAGGACGATGCTGTTGTTGACCCTTGATTTGTTCTTATCTTCATGTTAATCTTTTGAGCCGTGTGTGGCCTTTCAGACAACTAAATCTTTGGTTTAACGCAATGTTCATTTTGATTTTGTCATCATTGAATTCACATGTTTTAAGTATGTTTCACTTGTTTTTAGAAGTCTAAGCGCGTTTATTTGATTTTATCTTCTCGTTATAATTTTTCTTATGAATCACATGTTTATACCTCGTGTATTTTTAACATTGAACTCGTTTCTATTTATTTGTCAAAACTTTCCATTTGAGTATTCACCTCTTCGTTTAACACCTCGACTCTACTAGCTTCATACTTTCTCTTCTTCGATCGTTATTACGAGGGTCGTCATTACGGTGTTCATAGTCCCAACGATAATTATCATTTTTGTGATATTCATTGATAGGCTGCTCGTAATTACGAGTATGACACTTCTTTCATTTGCTGGGCTGCTCGTAATTACGAGTCTGACACTTCTTTTATTTGCTGGGCTGCTCGTAATTATGAGTCTGACACCTCTTTCATTTGCTGGGATGCTCATAATTATGAGTCTGACACTTCTTTCATTTGCTGAGCTACTTGTAATTACGAATCTGGCATGTCTTTCATTTGCTGGGCTGCTCGTAATTACGAGTCTGACACTTCTTTTATTTGCTGGGCTGCTCATAATTACGAGTCTGGTACGTCTTTCATTTGCTGGGCTGCTCGTAATTACGAGTTTGACACCTCTTTCATTTGTTGGGTTGCTCTTAATTACAAGTCTGACACCTCTTTTATTTGCTGGGTTGCTCGTAATTACAAGTCTGACACCTCTTTCATTTGCTGGGCTGCTCGTAATTACGAGTCTGACACGTTTTTCATTTGCTGGGCTGCTCATAATTACGAGTCTGACACGTCTTTCATTTGTTAGGTTGCTCGTAATTACGAGTTTGACACCTCTTTTATTTGCTGGGCTGATCGTAATTACGAGTCTGACACCTCTTTCATTTGCTGGGCTGCTCGTAATTACAAGTCTGACATGTCTTTCTCTGACACTTTTTTTATTTGTTGGGCTGCTCGTAATTACGAGTCTGACACCTGTTTCATTTGTTGGGTTGCTCGTAATTACGAGTCTGACACCTCTTTCATTTGTTGGGCTGCTCGTAATTATGAGTCTGACACCTCTTTTATTTGCTGGGCTGCTCGTAATTACGAGCCTGACGCCTCTTTCATTTCCTGGGCTGCTTTTTCAACATGCGGATCACCTACACCTTGATCCAACCTTCCCTCCACCTGAACCAAACGAGTCTTCATATTGCCAGCCTCCATTCCTAATAATAAGTCTCAGCAACTTCAAAGTAATTTCCCATAGACGGCGCCAACTGATCTAACTCAAATCTGGGGACTCAAATCTATCAATTTGGAAGGATTCGAACCCTGCCACGAGTATGCTAATGAAGATTATAGACTGAACTCAATGATAATTAAGCTACTTACGTACCTAATTAGGATCAAGTCAACGTAGTTCTATATTAAGGTGAATAGTCGGGGTCGTACTCAAGGAATGATTCTAACTTCCAAATTTATATGTATATAGAAACGTATTTCTCAGTCTATAGACTCGTTACTAATGAATATATGAGGCTAAAACTGGAGAGAGTATTCCCCCCCCCCCCCAAATAAATGTTATGAGGGGGTATTTATAGCACATACACCCTGTCAAAGTGGTTGGTGGCCATCTGTAGGATGATGCCACGTGGTGCCTATGAACGGTCAGGATCTTGACTCGTATCTAGTGAACGACCCGAGTCGGATCACTTAAAAACACGCGAATCTTCCACTATAGGGTGGTTTCTGGGTCTGTGTTGGGCCTCATATGCTATAACATTTTATTTTTGAGCTAAATACCATATTTTGGTATAATATATATATATATATATATATATATATATATATATATATTTGCATAGAAATTTGAATAGGCATAAGAAGTACCAATTCAAATATTTGAATAATATTTACCGTGCGTCTTAATATACGAGAACAAAGCAAAGTGGGATCATTTTTCCCATTGGTAGATAAATGTCTCTAATTAAAATAAAAATTATTAGACTTTTGATTATGTTTTGACTTTAGACACTTATTATACTTAGTAATTTCGATATAGCGAAATGTTCTCTTCATACGTGAACAATTGACTATACCAATTCTTGTTGCGTGGCGATTTGAAAAGTAGAAAAATTTCATATCCAAACTTAGTTTGATTTAAGGAACCACGCACTTCATAAAAAAAAAAAAAGAAAGAAAAGATTTAAGGAACCACGTAAATCTTTTTATTCATTATTGTAATTAATTTATCTTTTAAATTGTGCTCGCTCTATTCCAACTCTTACATCTTAATTTATACCCTTTTTTATTATTATTACTATATGATTTGGATTCCTTCTTTATTATAATGTAATTCTTAACCCGATCGTGAACGAGGTATTGTCCACGTTATAGGCTGACAACCTTGTATTCAAAATCAGACCTAGCTTTCTAGATACTAGTCATTGACAACCTTGTGTAATTATCCGTCATTGAGGGGGTGGGAGTGTAATTATCCCTAAATCAAATAAAGACCAACTCACATTTCAATGATATCTCTCGGTAAGTTAGACTCATTTAAATAACATTATTGTTCTTTTCAAATTACTTTAGCTAGGCAAGGCCCCCCCGGACTTGTTAATTCTTTCTCAGCACCCGTCGCATTCTCTTACTTTTGGCCCGCAAATTAATGTTGAGGCTGTCACAGACACTGATAGTAGTAAGGAAATGCTTGCTCTTAGGACCCGTCAATTTATGCAGCGTGACTTGTCCCTCAAATGTGGAAATTTTTTTAGTGTATTGGGTGTGAGACTCTATCACATACATCAAAACATAGTAAAAAATAATAAAAGTGTTGATTCGTTTTTATAACTGAATATATATTTATATCTTTCTAATATTTTTTAGTGTGTGATTGTATATGCAATAAAATCTCACACCGGGTGCATCAAAGAATTTTTTTCTTAGGCATAGGCGTATAGCATTGTCAACCCGACCCTGGACCATTTATTTGAGACCCACATTCCCTTAGGGCTTGTATGGTTTTGTTTTCAAAACCCAAATCCCAATTCTCAGTTATTTTGAAACCCAAAACATGATTGGCCCAACTTATTGTCCCCTAGTCTTGATTCTTAATTCTCAATATTTTGAGAACCTAAGCCCAAAACTTGGGAAATAAATCAAAAATCCACATGCACAAATTTGAAATTGACTTCCTTTTTCCATGAAATTTGGGGAATTTATTTCTCAATTCATGTTTCCAATGTATTCCTACTCCCATCCTATCAAATCAATTCTCCAACCACTCCTATTTTCCTATCTATATATTTACTTAATTTGGATGGCTATATATATCCATACAACTTTTATACATACATATACCTATGCATATATAGATAATATAAACTAATCACAGATCTAAGGAAGCGGACGTTTGGTGTGACACTTTAACTTCTTTCCTCAACCAACTTCCGTTTAAATCATATTGGAGCACACGACACTTAAAACAGAATTTGCCAGTACACCCCAAAAAGATTGAAATATATATGGAAAGGAAATTTTAAATTTTATCTGAACATAAATTAAAAGTTATCATACCGACGAGCAAGCATGGAGGAGAGTCTAATATCTATTTGGTGGTTTCATTTATACATTTTTGGTCTCTATGTTTACACTGTTCCAATGTTTGATTAGAGGTTAAGTGCGCTTAAGAAGTAGATTCATCATTTAATTTGAATGCTTTCCTTTTTCCACTCAGGGACAATACCACAACATCAAGTTCACTCTTCTGAACACGTTTCTATATAAAAAGCAAAAGGAAAAAAAAAAATACTGGGCATTATATAGGGCGTCATGTGAAAACAGATTTTGGACATAATTTTGTTCTCCTAAAGCTGAATTGCTTATCTCACACACTTCCAGTGGAATCCAAATTATGGAGCTAGGTAAGACGAGATACTCACAGAAATAGAAAACGAGTACAGAAAGACACATAACAAAAGAGGCTCACACGACTCATGCCAACCCCCACATCTTTATGCGCACTCACTGATACACAAAACACATGCACAGAGTCACAGACATACATAAAATGTAGTTTGTTGAATATTTTAAGCATACAATAAGTGCAAAACAAATCACGAGAAGAAGAAACTCCAAATCTTACAAGCAGCAAACACAATTTTGTAAATAAAAGCAAGCACAAATGATCAGCGACTAGATAGAATGTTTGCAAACAGAAGTAAGCCTGCCCTTACGGATTGGATTTTTGCGACAAAATCTTAATTTGGAAAAAATAACATTACAAGGAGCTATATTAATGCAGAGCCATCATGAACCATTAGTCTGTAAGGAAGGAGGAAATTCTTTTTATAGGCTGCTCCAGCCGTATTAGGAACCGGAATCTAGGTAATTATGGTAAATTACATAAACACCCCCATGCGTAAGACTCTAATTATGAAAAACACCCCGAGGTTTAAGAACTTATCATAATCCCCCAAGTAAAAGCATATCACAATTTCATCCTCTGTTAGTAGAAATCATATTACACTTTCAACCCCTGTTTTACAAGTTGTAAGGATCTGATCTATCAGGGGTGTCTTGGTAATTTGTAAAACCTCAGTGTCCTCGTGTAAATATCTAATAAGTAGGGGGTGTGCATGTCATTATTCCCTAGAAAATAAAATAAAAAATATCTGAATGATGGGTCCTTAACTCAGGAGGAAGAACTGGAACTCCTTTCCCTGGAAATTACTTTCTACTAAACCATATCTCAATGGTCCATCATTATCAAACCATATACAAATCCAAAATTTGAACAGGAAATGCCATATCAAGAACTCGAGCATCTCAGTCGAAACAGAAGTCTCATTATCATATTATTGGATAGAGAGGATTCAAATAAAAAATAGCATAAGCTACACCCAAGCTTGAACGATACTGCCATTATATCTTAATTTATTTGGGTTCTACGTGTGTGTTTAGGCCGAGAGAAAACTGACCACTGATATTTGGAAAGCCTGCAGAATTGCTGGTGAGTCGCTGCTGATTTTGTGATTTGTGATGACATATTCCAGAAATCTTCTCGCTGTTCCAGTGACATCTTCCTGCATTTGAGGCCACATGGATGCTTATATAGTAATAAATGCATATGGTGATCTCATCAAAGCACAATGAAGATGACATTTTGAAAGTTAATTTAGATAATAGCTATACTTGACAAATAAAATGAGTTTTTCTTTCATTTCTGTTAGGGCTGTAAACGAGCCGAGCTCGAGCCGAGCCTGATGAAATTTTCAGGCTCGAGCTCGAGCTCGATTATACTTTTTTGAGCTCGAGCTCGAGCTCAAACTCGATGAGCCTCATTTTTTAGGGCTCGAGTTCAAGCTCGAAGTAGATGAGCCGAGCTCGAGCTCGAGCTTGAAGTAAAAAATAATATAATTTTTTTTTAGAAAATAAAATAAAATATATTCTGCTTTTTAGCTTATAACAATACGTTATTAATTAATAGTATACATTATTCACATATACAATAAGTATTATTAAGATAAATAATAATTAAATATCTTATATTCAATAAGTATTTAGAAAATAGAGGAGGGTGTCGTGAAAACATGATTTCATTAAATTATTTATAGAAAAGTATATCATATCAACTAAAATATATAATCTTATACTTGTTGTTATTGTTTTGCACGATTTAAACAAAATAGGAAAAAAAGCTTAAATATTATTAAACTATGTTGTATATAAAATTGCAAGCATTATTTTTATGAAATACGAGTATTTTTAGACATATATTAAAAATTAATATTAAAAGCTCACGAACCTGCTCACGAGCATATGAACAACTATAAGTGAGCTCGAGCTCAACTCACGAAAAAGCTCGAGCTCGAAAAGCTCGACTCGAGCTCGAAATAGCTCGAGCTCAAGCTGAGCTCCAGTCGAGCCGGCTCGGCTCACCTTACACCCCTAATTTCTGTAATTGTCTACTAAATAAAAGAAAATAAAGAAACTCGGCCAAAAATAAAAAAAAAATAGAAAAATGATATAAAAATCCACTGGGAACAGATTAAGTTAACAATGAGCCCTCAGCCCCCATACAAGTTGACATTCTCTGCTCTGGAAATGTTCCTATGCCCGTAAGTAAGAAGGAAAAAGAAAGATGTATACCGAAAATTTAAGAGTTTGACATAGTCTTGTCATTACTCCTTGCAGAGAGTTATTGTAGCTCTTCTGCTCATCAGCTAATGATTTTCTTTCCTCTGATCCACATTTGTCAACTTCAGCACTGGGTGAGCTTCGACCAGACTTGTCATCTGGATTATTGTTCAATGTGACGCCTTCTCTTTCAGACAAGGGAGATTGATTATGGGGAATGCTTCTAGAAAGCCCTGCATCACCATCACAAAATTTAGGTAACCTAGTGCATTAAGTTATCTGTGTCTCCAACAAACAGAGTATACTTGGTGACAAGAGTATACTTGGCCACACACGATTCGCCAAACCCAACTAATCACATGACAAATGTGATTACACATGCCTTTGTGAATGGCTCGGGTCGGTCTAGCTAGAATTTCCCACAAGAGACAACAGAATCCAGTAAGCTGAGGACAATTACTGATAACTGCCATCTCATCAGGTGGAGAACTGAGATTCTCTCATAACATCTAGGATAGTTACATGCACCCAATTACTTACTACGAGCCCTGAGGTTTTACAAATTACAAAGATGAGATCCTGACAACTCAAAGAACAGGGGATGAAATTGTAATCTGCTTTTTACCGAGGAGTGAAATTGTAATATGCTTTTACTGGTAGGGGAAGTTATAGTAATTTCTCAAAATTTTGGAGTGTTTTTCATAATTAGTCTCACTCTTGAGGTGTCTATGAAATTTACCCTAACATCCATTACCTTCCTTAGAACCAGCTGCTTCAGTCACTTGCTTTTCTAATTCCACTTGAACCGAGGCCGGTCCCACATTTTCGATCACTGCCGTTTTATGTTTCTTTCCCACATCATCATTCTTGGTATTTGATTTGCTAGGTGATCCATCCAAGTATTGAACTCTCTTCCTATTCCGTGGAGATTGCCCTCTTAAATGTTTCCACTTTGGACTTCTTCCATCCAAAAGGTTTCTCCAAAACATATGAGGCTCTTCTCCATCTCTGAACTGAATTTTTGCTTCACCAAGCATCGGTGTATTGGTGCTATAGCTCGCAACATTTAATTTTGCTTTTGAAATGGCAAGGTTCGGATCATTATCATCACGGCTTTCAGAAAGTATCAAGTTGAACTCCTTAGTAACTTCATTTAAAAGCGACTTCCCATATATAATGTCTATATCAGGAGAAGTCTCAGCATGATAATTGTCTAATTTGCTGAATAAACGTGTAGCACCCCACATGAGTAGAGAGTCACTTATGGCTCTGCTTGAGGTTTGCAAATTATTATTAAGATTTAGATTTTGCTTTGCAAGGACTAGAGCTCTTTCTTCAACCGTATAGGATGAATATAACCGGAAAACTTTGATCTGGTGATCAACAGTTGAATCAATAGATATCTTTTGCAGTGCTCTCAAATCGTTCTCTGGATTCCAGTCACTATCATATATGACAATAATATCCAATGATGAAAGTTTAATGGTCGAAGTACAAGCACGGTTTTCTAACATTAAAACAAACTTCCCATTTTCCTTGTTGAATCGATTCAAAGCAGCTTGCTTCCTGGAAAGGGTAAGCCCAGCATGAACACGTTCATAAGCATTTTCACCAAATTTATGCCGTAGAAAATCGTCCAATATATCTCCACTTGATACTCCTCCCGAGCCGAGAACCAACTGTCATAAAATAGTCAAAGCAATTGATGTCATAAACCAAGAAAGGTAGATTAAGAAAGCTGTAAAACAAAATACCACGCAGGAATAGGTGGGAATAGGAAAAATTACTAAACAGATCCTCAAATAAATTTTTATATCCAAAAAACTCAATAGTTAGGGGTCCATTATATTTTTCTACAAAATCACCCGTAACCTTTTAAATAAAGAATTATCAGTTGTTTTTTATAGAAATATTTTATTTAAAATTTTCAATATGATTTCAATTTTAAACTTGAATAATGAGGTATCTTCTCAAAAATAAAATATATATTATGAAGTTAATTAACATCTTAAATTTGAAAAGACTTGCATAATATATTTAACATTAACAATAAAGCCTTTATTACACAATTTATCAATTTGGAAAATTCAAATTAAAGATTTTTTTATTTACAAGTGACTAATGCAATTCACTCGTTTGGTATACCTGAAAAAGTATCAGAACTTGTAACCCTCGAGTCTTGACCTCTGTAAGCATTTCATCAAGAAGTCGTAATTTGCCACTTGCTTTTATCCCTATATCCAAAATCTCAGTAGCAAGACGCCTCTCAACAAACACACGTTCTTGCATAGATGAATCCACAAGATAAGGGTGATCACAACACTGTAAAGAAAAGGCACGTAATCAGAATTCAAAACTTGTTAGTTGCACAAACAAGTAGAGATATGAAGTGCTCTTTTTGTAACATAAAGAAGGGAAGTTGATTGGCTTTGCATCTAATACATGGAACAAGGCACCAGTTTTACACGTATCACAAGTCGGGCAAAAGGAGTCACGAGAGATGAGTCTTCAGTATTCCAAGTGACACTAAGAGATAATCTTTGTTCTTGATAAAGTTATAACCCTTTGCTTTAAGACTAATGAAAAATGCTCTAAGAGATACATATTTGGGTGTAATTATATGTCAGACTGAGTTCAATGGTCTGTGTGTGAATTCTGTGTCTATCTTTCTCACACAAGTGTGTGTGGGGACCGTATACAATATGCCTTACTGTGTGAGAGATATAAACAGTAGGACCATTGGACTTATTCTAACATAGATTTTTCTCATATTTGGAGATGCATTCTAAAGATGTGACTTTTTCTTGCCAAAAAAGGAGAAAAGATTCGTATAGCAACCATTGATATGACCAACAAACCTTTCGCAAAGTAGGAATAGTATCACGAAGGGCCCCAACTTCATCAGTTCTCGAACAAGAGCAAAGAGGAATAGAGTTGGAAATAAGTGTGGCGCAATACTGCTCAAGCTGACAATATGATATCTCAACTGGAACCCAATATTCGACAAACTTGGAAACCTCAGAAGTGCTTCCATATGCAATAAAACGTGATAATCTCTCTTTCAATTTACTAAGATTGTCGTTTGTCTCAGATTTCAAGCCCCTCAGTTTGTTAAAATCAGCATCAGATTCAAGCAATGACAAAATGTTAAGGTACTCGGTAGTTGTGTCCTGAGAACGTCAAACAGAGAACTAAAGAATAAAAATTACAAATAAACAAAAATATCAAGTATTAGAGATCAAATATCGAGTTTCTCCCCCCTCTAACAGCTCAAGAGGTCATCTAATATCAAGACTATTGAGAAACATACGTTTATTTGACCACCAATGATAAGTATCCTCAAGTCTGTAGTGAGCATCTTCATTTGTTCGAGATCAATTGATATCCCAGAGTGCTGGTACTCGTCAAATATAACTGACTGCCATCTTATGCAACTCAACATGTCTATGTCCTGCACAATATTTTTAAAAGACAAAATGAGGTAAAGTAGCCCCCTCAAGAAAGAGAATTTTGAAGAGACATAAATCTTTTACTATACCATGTAAATAAAACTTAATGTTATTGATGTCAACCACAGAAATTTGCATTTGTGTGGGTTGCAAATCGATTGTAGGGTCGTGTACAACTGGACCGGGTCTAAAATGGGCTCAAGTACATTGGTACACTGGGTAGGCTCCGGGCAGGTCCAATACAAAAAAGTAGTTTCTTTTTTTCCCCAAAAAATGCATAGTGGTTCGATCCAAACATAACCCCAGATCCAAACATAACCCCTGCCAAAGTAGACTCAACTCAAAATAGGTAAATTACATAGACACCCCTGTTTGAGATCCTAGTTAGGAAAAACACACTGAGGTTTGAAAAATTACCATAACCTCCTTTTTTAGTAAAAGTAGATTACAATTTCGTCGCCCGTCACATTACAATTTCAACCCTGGTAATAAAAATATAATACAAATTCACCCTTGACAGGGGGTCTGTTGGTAACTTGCAAAATCCCAGTAGGGTTACTGGTAGTTACACAATCAGTGAGGGGGTATGCATGTAATTATTCCCTCAAAATATTTGATTGAACCCAACCCTTGGGTTAAAACCCAAATTGCACCTCTAATAATTTGGAAGACCATATTTATCAACAGGAAAATCATATTCATTTACAGCAACCATTTGGCAAAATCCTGATATCTAAATAGGAAATCCTAAGCAATCTCCATACCTCAAGAACAACTGTGGGGGAAGACAAAAGTACTTGGAGCATTACACGACCTCCTTCTTCATAAAATTCTGATGCTCTAATCCCTTTTCTAGTGTCTATGTTCCCGCTATAAACAACAACATCAACTGATGGTGCAAGTCGTGCAAGCTCAGCTTCCCATTGAGAAAATGAGTCAGAGGTCGCAACAATTAGGAAAGACTGACAAATTTCAGCCATTGACTGAATAAAGAAAGCCACCGTCATTTCTCGTTCCTGAGAATTTACAGTAAATAAGATCCATTACAAAGACTAAAAGCTTCAAGATTACGGAAATATCACTTCTATAATAATGCAATACAATATCAATGTGATTCTAGCAGCCAAGGTATACTAGTGCATGTGCTATGAAGAAAGGATCATCAACTGAAGTTAAGAATCGTCACGTCATAAGACCTTCCAATTTCACAGGTGAAAAAGGTATACTAGTGCATGTGCTATGAAAAAAGTATCATCAACTCAAGTTAAAAATCGTCATGTTATAAAAACTTTCCATTTTAGAGGGAAAAAATTACACAAACTCCAAGAGAAGAACATTTACTGAATTATTGTTCAAATTTTGAAGTGGCAGACATGACCAGTGAAAGTAACAGAGATTTCTGTGCATAATTAAAAGATGTAGTTAATGGTGACAGCATAGAAGATTATAACAGGGCATTGCTCAAGTAGTTTGACCTTTTTATAATTTATAAATGTGGAGGTTGTGTCAGATACTCAGAACTCCAGGCTTGTATTTAGATGCAGGTTTCCAATTGAATGACCAAACAAGGTGGTAAATAACTTAAAGTGCAGTAATACATTTAAACTAATAACATAGACTTTGACCTTACAATTCGGAAATAACTAATTGTTTTAAATAGTACAAATACCCTTTATGCCTCGTTCTGTGAGGTTTCAGTCAGTAATACCATTATATGTTGTCTGCTATATATTTGTTTGTTTGTGTATACTACTTGTGGAAAGCTGGTAACAAATTGACATTTAATGAAAATGACGCAACTGTGACGCAACTGTGCGCCTCGTTTTAATAAGGGCAGCGCCTCCGCTAGCATCCAGGCCCCCGAGGGTTGTGCGCCTTTAACAACTATGATCACCATTATTAAACAGCAAGCGGAAAAAGGTACCAAAGGAACAGTTTCAACCGTACTTATATACGATTAACCAATATACCCAAGTATAATAAAGAAGAACGAAAAATGCTTATTAATCTTAACCAACAACATAAACAAAACATTCACCTGATTATCAAAAACAACAGCATTCTGGCGTTTGTACCAGCACTCACGCAGTTTGTTCACATTTTTCAGTACATTATCATTTACACTCTTTCCACTGGCTGGAAGCTTTGAAAGTTCAAAAGAACCCTTGGGACACTGCAGTATAAGTAAAAGGAGCATATATTCACAATTATTCAATTGTGATGTAGCATAAACGATAGAGTAAAGATGGCTTGAAAACACAATCAAAAATCAAATAAAGATCACAAGACCAAAAAACAAACCCAAGCCCAAAAATTCAACCCAAGATAGTGTCAATCCTATAAGCAGACTAAGATGAAATAAGTACACTGTTAAAATACAGGAATAAAACATGCTTATACCATATCAGGACAAACCTGTTCAGAGATATACTAAAACGATATGGATTTGATGTATCCAATCAAGAAAATACTTTAAAATATCAACAACAAGAAAAAAGAATAAAAATACTCTTGTACGTTGAAAGTGACAAGTATAGCACCTTATCAATTTCTTTCTTTGCCTTTTGACGACGAATTTCGTAGTCCTTCATGAGGTTCCGACCTACAGATGAGCTCAGAAAGTAGGAATTACCTAGCTCCCAACTAGCATGGTCATAATCAAGACCATGCCATTTCACAAGCCACTCATAATTGCTTTCTGAAGTATGAGAAGAAGAAGCTGCATGGGACTTATCTAGAATAGATCTTTTCCTTAACAAACGATGCGGGATTGTCCACTCCACACTCCACCTCCTAATCTGCAGGTCAGAAGAACAAGCATAAGGATTCAAGATATCATCATCCTGTTATTTCTGTCTACTAGACAAACTAATTAATTATCTAAGCAATCTAATTAGATTTTAATGCGAGCAGTAACTTAACCTGATCTTTTGCATAAAAAAGAGAAGGGTTTTCAAGAAGCAGTAGTTTCTCTGGCACCCAAAGGTTGTGAATGTGAGCAAGACCATGGTACTTAACAAGATACTGCTTCTGCCGAGTTCCTATACTCAATAGACAATATTAAGAGAAAAATCAGAAACAAAGATATGGCAAGAGTGACAATAGATAACACATCGACATTTTAATAGTGTAACTAGACCTCAGTCTAGTTCATATTATCAGCAAATAGTAAGCAAAAAACCACAAGCAAGATATCCTAAGAGTCATTGATAACATTTTAATATATGTGAATGTCATCATATTTTTTTTATGGGGATAAACATGTAAAATTTTATGAGCAAAATGAACAGAGAAAGAAGAAGAATGCTGGACGTAGGTGGTTTGGGCCAATTGTGTATACATCCGCGGGACAAATATGCAATAGCGAATAAGACATTCATTCTCTCTTAAGTTGAACTACAATAATCACCTATGTTTTAGGTGAGACATTACAACATGTGTAACAAATCAGTGGTTCAATGCCGTGATGGTGGATGGGGATCGCGTGTTGGATGTGGATCTTTTTATCGGGTCAAGATTTGCCGTGCATGGAATCGATGGAATTCTAGTCACCGGACTGAACATGTACCAAGAACCCGATGGTAATCGTAACAGGTCGGATCTTTCCTCACCCCCGGTGGAATCACTCCGAATCATATCTCAATTTTTAATCAAATCACCACTCGTCTCCATATACACCCATGATCCTAATCAAATTAAACGATTTTCTATAACAAATTTGATTCCCAACATTCCCCTTCAAGTTGAACATGGAGATCTTGCTTGGAGTGTGCGGTTTATACCATCAACCAGACGATGAAATTTTATGTAATTAAAAAATGACAGAATTGCCACACAGTCACCAAAACAAGAACAGCAGGTTGAACCTTCTGTGATACCATGTGAAATTTGATGAATAAAGAGAAAAGAGAAAAAGGTCGAATATGAGACATATGTGTTTGATCATTTGGCCTACATCAATGAGAGAAATACTCAAAAGGGCCTAGAAGACATTCATCCTCTCTTAAATTTGAACTACAATAATCACCTATGTTTACAGGTGAAATTACAACATGTGTAACAAATCAGTTGAGAAATACCTTCAAATCACATTGCAACCTAATCAAATCAATACTAAATCTCCATATATATTCATAATCTAAATCAGTTCCAACAAATACAAAAAATAATTGAAGGGGGATTTCCAGTAATGTTAAATGCGTGTAAACTAGTAAACAAGTCAGACCTTTATCATTTGATACCTTCTCTTCTCTAACACCCCAAATAGACTCAGCTCCCTCCGATACAGAGTGGACACCGTATTGTAGCTTCTTGATTGCACAATCAGGGCAGTACCAAATGCCTGGCAATACATCAGCTACAGGAGAACCTAGACAACAAAAATGATAGCATCTCTTGCAATTTTTTCCCTCGCACCGCCTGCAAATGCATGTGAGGTACATATCATGGCATATCTCAAGGTGAAAGAAAAAGTTAATCAGGCAATAACTTTTCAATCTGTAATCATATAGAAGTACTACTATCAGACAAAACCAACTATTTTCCTCCAAACCCGTTAAAGACATCATAGCAAGTAGACACAAAGATAAAATCAGAAGCATCTTTCTATCCCTAGATGGAGAATTATTGACCATGTTAGTATGAAGAGCTTAAATACAATGTTTTACCCACAGGAGCTCGCCATGTTTGTTGCATACAGCGCATACGTTTTGATCGCCATCCATTTGACAATTCGAATGCCTCTTGTTCAATGGATTTCTCTGGTCCCATTTTTCAGCAGCTCCATGGTCACCTTTATCCTAATGTGCAATACCAGAAAACAGCATTATCACAATTATCAATGGCAAATCCCTTTTAATCAGGATTTTCTTTTACCGCTAAAGTTGTGGAGATGATAAATGATCAAGTAATAAATTGGTTAAACATTTGGAAACACGATAGCAGACATGAAAAAGTTGTTCTGCAGAAAGATCCTAGTTGAAGTGAATACACTGAGATAACATAAATCACAAAACAAGTTATATTAGAATAGTCAAGTTTGAGAAAGCTAGAGCATTGAGTGTTTGCCACGGGGCTCTTGTCCGTATGATTGAACTCGTCAATTACAAACTTATGCTATACGTTCTCCATGTATTCGTAGCAAACATCAATATGGAGTAGCATGGAAAAGAAGAATCAAAATCAAGGTCTTCATGTGGAGTTGACTCTGGAGAAATCTTACTCATATAGATTGACATTTATCAGCAATTTGTTCAATTTGTGATTATTCTATTTCCTAGAAGTCAATAGTACAAGGAATAAATCATATTTGCAACCACATCATATTTAATATTACTAAAGTCGTATTACGAGGCTAGTTATGGTAGAATTGTCCTGATCCAAAAAGTGTCCGTATTTAATGATGTTCCCTAAACTCTGTAATCATATGCCTAAACTGGATTCAAGGGTCCGGATAAATCAACTTCTCGAGTATAATTAGAAATATTGATAATTGCAACTTCAAATTATGCTCATGGGAATCCAGGTGAGATTCAGGGTCATCTTTTTTTCCCTTCTTTCCTTAAATTTCTCTTCAGAATCCAGAATCTGAAGTCTCTTCCATCTTATCTAAAATGTCCTGACGGTCCAATCCTTCACAAATGTTGAAAAATAACTAAAAAGATCAACAATTAGGATCTCATTTTTATGTCATTAAGTTGTAAACACCAAAGCTTGCTTGAAGACGACTTACAAGGAAGACATTCAGCTTTTTTCATTGATCAGGCACTAAACCCAGTCTGTTATCCGTTTTATATGGAACTCCGGAAACCATGATGACAAAATGACACAGAACATCTTAAGAACAACAACACTAAAGTTCTCAGCTTACTTCCCAACACTTGTCATCTGTAAATGCTCCTTATTAGTCATCAACATCTGATCATACTAGCTAACAACCACGGGCCATTTTGTGATAAAATGCAGGTAAGAGTACCAAAAAATAAAGATTTGCATTTTTTAACATGATATCTGTGCAGTTCAACAACACAATATCAAAACAAAAAGTATTTAGCATTCTTTAACTGTTGCAACTTACACAGATTCTTTTTGTGCTTAATAGAGAAAACTGATTTTATACTAGTCAAATAAACCATTTATCAAAAAGACAAAAGAAAAAAAAAGTCAAATAAACCATCTCCTAAGTAGTTAACTAAAAACATCAAACCATTTTTCCTTTTCATTTTTTCTTCATTAGGTAAGCAGACTCTTGCCATGGTTTTGCAGGAAAAGTGATTTTATAGAAGTGAAGAAATCAAGATTCAGAAAGTAGAACTAAAACGAAAGCACACGCCAACAACAATTATCTCTTTCTTTTATTAGTAGATAGAAGACAGGCATTTGTCAAAAGTACATTTCATTTAGTTCGTAACGCACTACAGACCAACCTTACAAGTGTAGGAGCTGTCAAGTTCCTTCTCTACTGTACAATCGCAAGAACAAAGCTCCATATCTGCTGAATTATAGCTTATCCTGCAAGAGAAGTTACAAACTAGTTATCTTAATAAAGCTGAATTCTTGTATTTCTAGTTTTTGTTTTATCTTATGTTGAGCAAAGGGTTGAGGGAGTTGCAAAACAAAATGCTATCTTCTTTTTTCTCAGATATCATAAATAACATAAGTTATGCATCCAACCATCGACACATGAGTTCTGCAGCAAGCTTGTAATAATTTACAATGCCTCCAAACCAACAGAATATAGTTGTCAGAATATCTCACACAAAGTCAGCAAACTACTAAAATCAAGCCCATCTACTATGAAGTACACTGTTCGATGAAGTGTATACACTTCAGAAGTACAACATAGACGGCATTTGACACCAACACCTTATATTCACGCTTTTGACAAAAAAATTGAGTTCATTTACTTTGTTATTTCATTTCTACATAAAGAAGTTTTGTGATCTATTTTTCTTTCTTTTTCCAGAAACTTCTTTTCCTTTTGGTTTAGTACTAAGACCAAACGTTGAAACCTATGTATAGACTATTGAGTATGACAACCTGACCCAAAAAGCCAGTTCAACACGAGAATTGTGCAGGGTAAAAGAGCTGTGAACAGCTTGTTCAAATGGGAATCTAATGGTTGCACCGTTGCACATAGGTTCTATTAGTCAGTGCTTATAAGTGTTCAAGTTTCACAGACCTCTGCAGCCTTTTTGCAGAGTAACACAATCCAAGATCAATCATCAAGCAATGATTCTAAAGATGTCTTCAACAAGTGTCCAGAGTGGCTCCCATGTGCTTAGCACTTTATACTTCATACACTAGGCTCCCAGGTTTCCCACTTCTGATAGGTCATGACATCATCACTCAAGCTCCTGGCTTGAAAGCCACATTAGAAGCGAGAATTTCCTGCGAACCTACTTAGTACAACCTGAAATGGGATTGTAAGCAACTTGCCCAAAAAGGTTATCCGACGGTTGCACCTGGGATCTTTTGCCTATAAGTTGTTCACTTTTCACATCCTAATCCCATGGGGGGATGGGGCATCACATAAAAGCTTTACAACGAGACCACATATTCAAACCACGTATTTGCATCATATTTATGCTATCCAAAAGTTCTAGCGAAAGCAAACAAGAAACCCAGCCGTACATCACTTAGCCAATAACAAGTGAATAACAAGACTGTGTTTGGAAGTGTTTCAGGAAGAGCTTTTGCATTTTCGACTCATTTTGAAAATGAAACTACATACTAGTGTCATTTTCTAATGAAAAGGCTCATTTTCATTTTCGTTAATTAACCATCATTTATTTTTATCAACCACTTCACAGTATCTCTCCTCAATAATTCTATACTCCAACTGTACAGATTTCTATCCCTCTTACTTTACTATATTTTATACACCAATTAGTTTATTTTATTTTTGTGTTCAATTTTAATAACTTTATTAATATTTTTAATTAAACTGATTTTAATATAAAATATATAACTTTTTTAATAGGGAATTTATAATTAAACCACATTAATTAATACTTGTTTTATATCAGTAGGTTAATCATAAATATGCCTAACTGTCATATTTGATAATTAGTTTTGACATATTACTTTTAATGTAGTTATAAAAATTAATTATTAATATATCTAAAAACTATGACATTATTTATCTAATAACTTTGTCGATAATATAATACTATTAAGTTTCAATATGTATAATATATTAAAACATGTAACAACATAATAATACCAATAATTACCTTTATGTTATCTGTTATATATATTTATATGGAATATCTCAAATAAATTTGCATGTAACTAAAATTTCATAAAATATAATATTATTTTTTACAAATTATGCCGAAATATAACGAATTATTAGCATATCAAACTGATACAATTTAATTATTTATAATAATTATTTAATCATTTTAATATTTTACAGACATACTAATATAAATACTTCATATAATTTTATTTTATCTTTTTATATTTATGTCAGGACGTAATTAAATTGTTTTCACAAGGTCAATTATAAACACATTTATGTTATATTTGATAATTATTTTTTAATAATTTTAGATTTAATCTATTATAATATCAGCTAATTGTTAATATATCTAACTATTACAATATTAATGATTTAATTGTTTTAAATTTATTACGAAATGTAGAAAACTTAATTTCATGTAACATAATATTAGTTTTTGTTGTTTATTACAAGCGTAAAATTAAAATAAATCTTTATTTTTTTAATATTAGTAATTATGAGTACTTATAATTTATTACAAATTTTAGGTACTATAACACGAATTAATTGATTGATTATACTATTTATTTAATATATTCATATTTAATATCTCAATTAAATAATAATTTCATAATCTTCAACATTCTGCACCAACTCCAACTCATTTTCCAAAACACAACGAAACATTCCATCATTCTTGAATCAATCCGAAGAGGACACAATTTCTTGTACTTTCTCAAAATACCCATTGAAAGTGCTTTAAAAACACATCCAGACATAGCCCAAGTATTTTAGACAAGATCCAAATGGAAGGCAATTCCGGTACCAGAATGGCTTCTCATAACATAAAATTCTAAAGGGCTCTATCACATAAACTACAAGGTAGCTTCAAGGGTCATGCATTTTTTTTTTTTTTTTTTTTTTGGAAAAGAGGATTGTGATTCGCATCAGCGAAATTGTTTCCAATATTACTTCAGTGATACCCAACAAGTACTCAGGCATTTGCAAACTACTAGCCCAAAGCATATCCAAGTTCCCAGCCAGCTTCCAAACCAATAAATTATACACACCAACATCTAATGTGGTAAGTGGTATGTATAGTATGCTTTAAGAACTTAGCGAGATGTTTCAGGAATTTGTTCAAGTGTAGCCAGTATATGCTATAAACTCAAAAAAGGGAAAGATAAAAAAACATAAAGAAAGCATACAATGGAACATGAAATAAAAATTATTGATTAAGAAAGACTGGAAATGAAAATTTGAAGAAAGAGTTTTTGAGTTCTCTCTTGTTTTGGACTAAGGAACGGTTTCTGCAATTATATTTCCTCTTGATCACTTCTTAGATGATACATACACATGTATTGATAGCTAAAATCTTCTGGTTTACAAAGGAGAGATTCATTGGTTCACATTAATGAAGCATTTCATCGAAAATTTAACAAACGAAAAAGCCTTGATTTGGAAGCTTAAGATATACCTTTTTTCTTTAGAGCATAAAGTACAAGTCCCCGTAAGACTGCGAATTGAACGCTTAGCATACAGTGGTATAGTCTCTGCAATTGTCAGGAAAACATCTTTACCGATATTGATTAAAAGCAAGATCTAAATTTGTACCAATAATGTCGAACATACCTTTTGGATGCATACATTTCTCACCACTTTCTGAATTTATAGCATCACGCTGCGATTTCCTCGGGCGAGTTAAACATTCTGACTCAAGAGCATCCTTATTCTTTGTAGGAGAATGATGTGTTGCCAGCCTTTCAGAATCATCAAGGGTTCCTCTGAAATCCGAACTAACCCGTGAAGGCTCATCCACAACATTATCCATAAGGTTAGGATCCACACTGATCTCATTTCCCAATATGTTTGCATCATGGAAACTATCAGTTAATTTCTGAAGAGGGCCATCAGAAGCTCTATCAACGCTCCCGTCTCTCAATTCTGCGACCACCCTTCTACTGCTCTCATCACTAACATCCTCTCTTTTCCCCATTGGCTCAGAGCCAATTTCTCTATTGTTACCACTGCAAGAATGAGATAGTTTATCTGATCCTTCCAGCTCCACAGCAACATTTAGGCCTACATAGGGAAAATTCATCAGAAAAAACATACATTACGGGTAATTTCACTGTATCATGAAACACCACAGACGTCATCTGGCAACACAATCTAATTTTTGGTTGTTTATCATAATCGAAACCAACAACTCTTCCAAAGTGTACTGTAAATATCTTGGAAATTAGAATGAGCAGATATAGGTATAACAAACAGTATCATGAACTACATATTAAGGTCAAAAACATTAAGAAGCAGGCAAACATAGAGATTAATATACCTAACCGCTGTCTTTTAAATAGAGCCCTGAAAGCACGAGCAGTCATTTTCTTTCTCTTAATACCAACTGATTCCAAGGGAATTTCGACTTTCCTAGATTCCATCGGCACCTGTATTATGCTCTTCTCTTTCTTCCTCCTCCACTCTGGCACACTAAGTGTTTTTGCAGATTGCTTGGAAACAGAATAACTTGATGATAAATTTGCGTTACCTATATCAGGGCTCGGTGTATTATGTCTGGTTAATAATGTTTCCCCAGCTAACTTAAACCTTCTTAAACCTGATGAATCTTTTCCATTAGTTATGATTTTCTTCAAACTATTTGCATCCACTTCATCCGTAAGTTTTCGTCTAAATCGAGTATCAGAGCCATACTCAGCTGCAATATAGAAACAAATTTGCTAACTGAGAACTGTTTCACAGCATGTATATTCCCAAGCAAAGATACAAAATATAATAGGCAAAAAAACTAATATTCATGCATGGATGATTAACTTATGAACATTAGAATCTTAAGGAGAAAAAGCCCATTAAAACTATCATCTGCCATTAATGATGTTATTAGAAGTTTTAACAGTTGTTCCACAAACCCACCAACTCAACAACTATAATCCTTTCAAAGAATACTTATATACGAAAACCCATATAAACAGAACAAATATCAATCCGCGGCCAATGCATGAAAGAAATATCACAATTTTGAAAAACAAAAATGTACCTTTCAACGGGAACTAAAACCCTAGATTCTGGAATCAAGAGTTTTAGGTAGAGAACTCTAAAAATTTTGCAAAAAATTTATTAATGCAACCCTGTTTCAGAAAATCTCTATATTGGATTTCTCAAGTAATCGGAGGTTACCTATTTCGTTTGCATTATTAAGATCAAGTTTATTTTGCGCCTAATATTGATACACCATTAAAGGGACAGAGAGTTAATCACACATCAAGAATGAAGTGTTGAGCAAGGGAAAAACAGAGCACATGTACTACTTACTACCCAAAAACTTTGCAGGAGCAGTTTGTTTTGTTATGTATTTATAGCAACTGATGGGCTGGCGTCTGAACTCTTTTGTTTCCATTTTTGCCCTTGCCACTAATTTTAGGGGTTTTGAGTTCCATTTTAATCCCATAACTTTGAAAAATTTGACATCTTAGGGTGAGAATGTTGACTGACGCAGTTTACCTTTATTTGTTTGGATGAAGCGGTTTAATCCCTAGGATTGTGCACGCAGCGGTAACAGAGAATGAAAATTTTACAAAGCACAATTCCTAAACAAAGATAAGGCAAGACATGAAACCATCATATCGCAAAAACATTCGTAGGGTGTTTCGCTAAACTTACCTTTTGATTATCTAAACACCAAAAATTAATTCGGGTAGCAAAAGTCTCGGAAAAATTGCAATATTCATACACTATGTTGGCGTGCACGTTTTTTTAGTACTTTAAGTTGGCCTACTGGCAATTTGGATACATTAACTTGCAAAAATCGGCAATTTTGGTACAAATTGCACAGGAAAATTGAATTTGGCCGGAAAATTTGGGGATTTTGACTAAAATTGGAGATTTTGACTAAATTTTGGAGATTTTGACTGAAATTGGGGATTTTGACTAAATTTTGGGGATTTTGACTGAAATTAGAGATTTTAATTGATTTTGACTTAAATTTGGATTTTTTATTTAAATATAAACTAATTTTTTTTATTATTTCATTAAAAAAAAAGAACCCACCCCACCCCCAACCCCTGCATCACGTTTCACCCCCCCACCCCCCGCTCAAACCCTCTGCATCACCAACGACCGTGTGTTGTGTGTATGTGTGTGTGTGTATATATATATATATATGTGTGTGTGTGTATATTTATGCGTGTGTATATATATATGTGACTGTGTGTGTTTGTGTGTGTGTGTATATATATGCGTGTGTGCGTGTATATACATATATATATATATGTGTGTGTGTGGACTGTGTGTGTGCGTGTGAGGGTAGGGTAGGGTGGGGTGGGGAAGACAACACTGTTCCTCCCCCCCAACCCTCCACCTTTTCTTTTTTATTTAATTTTTAAAATTAAGTTTATTAAAATACTATTTTTAATAAAAATAATTATTAAAATAACTATTTTAATTAAAATAATTATTTTAATAAAAATGCTATTTTGAAGGTAATTTGGTAAAAAAAATAACTCCAAATCAGTCAAAATCCCCAAATTTTCAGCTGCAATTTACCAAAATTGCCGATTTTTGCAAGTTAATGTACCCAAATTGCCAGTAGGCCAACATAGTGTATGAATGTTGCAATTTTTCCCAAAAGCCTCCGACTCTGTGGAGAGAACGGTTTTGCTCCAACCAATTCTCCCGACTTGTTTGCTTCAACGCTTTAATTCAGCACAGCTTCTCTAACAGTATCCACACCTTAGCTCGTACCCTAGATATTTTCTACTGGTTCTAGCAAAGAGGATATCAAATATATGGCTTCTAGAGAAATGGAAGAAAACAAATTATGCCACCAAACATACTGAGGGAGGCACCTCATACTGGGGTTTTATAACCCCAAAAGCGCCTCCTTCAGGCGTGTACTACCATGGTTTCAAAACCCTAGCAAGCTTCCTTTCCTTCTCAATCTCTTCTTACTTAATTAATGATATCCACTAATTAATTAATTAGATCATTTTCATATTAATTATTTAGATCACTAACTAATTAATTAAAATATTTTTATATTAATTAATTAGACCACTAATTAATTAAATAATCTTTTCCCAATTTAATATTTCCAACATTAAATTATAAGACTTTTATTAATTAAGTTCACTTAAGTAATTTATTCTTTTTCCCTAATTAATTAATTCAAATTAATTAATTCTACCAAGGTACTACACTAAGTTAAGTGTGTGACCTTTTAGACTCGTTAATAAGCTAGCAATAGGTCCTATCCTCAAAGGCTAGACAATCCTCACATTGTTTTAATTAATTATTTAGCCAAATAATTAATTAGGCTTTGAATTAACTCACCCAATTAATTCAAGACACCTATTGGTCATAGTTCGATGTCTCACAACGTTGCCATGACTTCCTAGATATTAATAATGAACAACAAACCTCTCCAGATTGCTGTCTTCGTGTGAGTCGAATCCCTCCATTATTTTTTTCGTCTGGGTCTAGGGTTTGCGTACCAGTCAAAACCCCAATAACTCAGAATCTATGACTTTGTTGGAGCTCTAATGACCTAGTTTTCCAAACAGGGACCACCACTCCCTCTTGAAGAATTTGCTCTGGCCAGAGACTTTCTCGATCATTTAGATTACGCAACAGCATAAGAAAGTTTCAGGTATCCTCCCTTGGATGGATACCTTATTGGTGTCATCTGTTTCGTCATAGTGCGAGACTACACCCAACGTATCCCATTTAGTGACTCTCCTGGAATCATGAGATCACATCAAAATGCAGTAGGCAACACACGTCGCAGCCATGACATTTCAGGTCAATAAGGATTAACCTGACATCTATGCAACTAGGATTCCAACAAGGAATCCTAACAGAGTAGTTCAATCTCATACTCACCCAAGCATGGATCTTTGTTCATGTAATAGCCCCTAGATTAATGTTTTGGGAAAAAATTGCATAAAATCAAATAACTCAGTGGCTCATCTCTATTTCTCGTATTTAAATTGGGTTTCGAATTCAATTACCGTTCTCGCGTATGTTGAATTCTGAACCAGCTTTGCAATCCCTTCTTGAACAGCAAATCTGTCGCTGTCTCTAAATTGCCACGCCGGAGTCAAAAACGAAAATCTTCTTCTTCTCTCGAGGGAGACGGCTAGAGAGAGAGAAAGAGGATGAAGTGTTTTTACTTGGAGAGAAAGTTTTGCGTTAATTCACTTAGGTTAATTTTCTCTAAGTAGTATATTTATACTACAATGAAACAATAACCTAGACTAAATTACCCCCTCATGGACGCCCACTTTATGGCCTTTAAAGCCATCGGGCTTTAGCCCTATTATGTTTATTTAATTAATTAAATAATTAATATTATTTATCCAATAAATAAATTAAATAATCAATTAAATCCATGTTAATTTTATAATTAAATTCCTCTAAGGAATTAATTAATTCATTAACTTAATTAATTAATAAAATCATCTAATGATTAATTAATTAATCTCGATATCCAATACCGAAAATTCTCTCAAGTCTTTTCCATGATTTTCCTTTTGCACTTCCTTTAAGCGCGACTCTTTAGGTTCGTCTCAAAAGGCAATTGGGAGAAAACCAAAAAGATGTGAGTAACACCTAAACAGTCACGTGGCTCACATCGTATCCCAATTGAGAACGAATGAATAGGATCATTCCAAACCAAATACGCTGTGAATACCGTACGAGTATAAACCTTTTATTCTTATATTCCAATCAAGTGAGAGTCATGGTTTTAGTCAAACTCACATGACTTGACCATATGCTTAGCTCATAATGAATCGAGGTCATTTTATGCTTTAGCCAAAGACTATTAACCTCACTCATTCATGACTGCATAGGATATTTATCTCATTCACTTATGAGAGAATAAATCCCATTTTGCTAATCAGTTAACAATGCTACTTGCCCATCAAGTCGCATTTCGAGGTCGATCCCACCAAAGGGTGATTTGGATTTAACTACTCTAATGACAGATTTGATTTCACAAGTACATCTTCAACTCGATTCCTCAGGTCTAAGGTTCACGCGTACCTATCACAGCTTATCAGTTTCATCATTGACTGTCAGTGAGTGAATACCTATGTGATGAAACCGATGCGAGCCGTGTTCGAACATATTAGTCCAACTAATATGTCCATGACATAAGTTCCCACTATCATTCCCATAGTGTTCGACTGACACTTTCTCTGTCGAAACTTATATCATGCAAGTCCTTGTTCTGTATTGATGTCCAGTCAAATACTTTCTTAGACTTGCGAACTCTATTTAAAGAATAAGGATCAAACCCTTCTAGTGCCATTCTTCCTATCCCATAGGAAGTAGAAGGTTTGACTTTATTCTCAAGGACTTTACGTTGTTTATTAACACCTTACAAATGCCTATAAGAAAACAACAAGACGATGCCTTATATATAATAAAAAGATATTGTTTAGTTACAAGTCAATGCCCTATAAATCTATCCTTTTTATGGCATTTGAGGGCATACACTCTAACAATCTTCCACTTGCACTCAATGCCATTTTCTATGGTATTTAATACCCATCCCTTCGAGATGTTTTTCTAGCACCGCCTGTGCCAATGGCTTGGTCGATGGATCAGCGACATTGTCAGCTGAGGCTATTTTCTGAACAGATATTTCTCCTCGTGCAATGATCTTTCTTATGATGTGATATCTCCTCTCGATGTGTTTGGATTTGTTGTGGGACCTAGGTTCTTTTGCTTGCGCTATTGCTCCAGTGTTGTCACAATAAAGTGACAACGAGAGCTTTATGCTAGGAACCACTTGAAGTTCTTCTATGAACTTTCTTATCCAAACAGCCTCTTTAGCTGCCTCAGAGGCAGCTATGTATTCAGCGTTTGTAGTGGAATCCACGGTTGTGCTTTACTTGGAACTTTTCCAAGTTACCGCCTCACCATTGAGGGTGAATACTAATCCTGAGGTAGATTTCCGGTCATCGACATCAGATTGAAAATCCAAATCAGTGTACCCATCCACTCTTAGGCTACCACTCCCATAGATGAGAATCATATCCTTGGTTCTCTTCAGATACTTTAGGATATTATTTATAGCTATCCAATGTTCCTTGCCTGGGTTTGCTTGAAATCGACTAACAACGCTTACTGAATAAGCAATGTCAGGTCTTGTACACAACATTGCGTACATCAGGCTACCCACTGCTGATGTATAGCGTACAATGCTCATTTTCTTTTTATCTTCCTCACTTTGAGGACACATAGATTTTGAGAGATGTATCCCATGTCTCATTGGCAGGAACCCTTTCTTAGAATCCTCCATCCTATATCTTTTTAGGACCTTTTCTAAGTAAAGGGCTTGAGAGAGCCCTCTCATTCTATTTGTTCGATCTCTGTAGATTCGAATCCCTAGAATATTAGTTGCCTCTCCCAAGTCTTTCATGAAGAAAGTACTCGAAAGCCACTTCCTTATAGTGGTGAGCATTCCTATATCATTCCTTATGAGTAATATGTCATCTACATATAACACAAGGAATGTTATCTTGCTCCCACTAACCTTCTTGTAAACACATGGATCGTCTTCATTCTTGATGAAGTCAAATCCTTTGACAGCCTCATCAAAACGTAGATTCTAGCTACAGGACGCTTGCTTGAGTCCATAAATGGATCTCTCAAGCTTACACACCTTATGAGTATGCTCCTCGGATACAAAACCTTTAGGCTGTTCCATATAGACGTCTTCTTCTAGGAATCCATATAGGAAAGCAGTTTTGACATTCATTTGCCATATTTCATAGTCTAGGTATGCGGCTATTGCAAGTAGAATCCTTATTGATTTGATCATAGCCACTGGCGAAAAGGTTTCTTGGTAGTCAATTCCTTCTTTTTGACTATACCCTTTCGCCACTAGCCTGTCTTTGTAGGTGTCAACCTTGCCATCAACACCAATCTTTCTCTTGTAAATCCATTTGCACCCGATTGGTTTTACCCCTTCAGGTTGGTCCATAAGTTTCTAGACTTGGTTTGCATGCATCGAATCGATCTCAGTTTGCATAGCTTCACGCCATCTAGTAGCATCCACATCCACCATAGCTTGATCAAAAGTGGAGGAATCATCTCCATGATCCTCCTCTAATACAGAATGAAGATCCAGCTCTCTCTGTACTAGATATCCGTACCTCTCAGGCGGTTGAGGTACTCTACTTGATCTTCGCAATTGTGGTTGTGTTACAGAAGGTTCGATTCTCACTTCCTGTGTAGATGTATCCATTGTAGTCTCATTTTGTTCTTCTAGAACAATCTTTCTACTCGCTCCTCTTTCTTGAATGAACTCATCTTCAAGAAAATGGGCTTGTAAAGCTACAATGATCCTTTGATCATCATGCAGATAAAAGAGATATCCCATTGAATCCTCAGGATATCCAATGAAACGTCCCTGCAAGGATTTGGCCTCCAACTTGTCCACTTTGGTCTTTTTGACATAAGCTAGACATCCCCAAATCTTGATGTGATTAAGACTTGGTGTCCTATTCCTCCATATTTCATAGGAACATACTTGGACAGACATCTATTTAAAATGTGTACAGATGTAAGCAGCGCATGACCCCACAGTGAAATGGGTAAGTCAGTGTAGCTGAGCATGGAGCGAACCATGTCCAACAAGGTTTGATTCCTTCGCTTTGCTACTCCATTTAACTGTGGTGTCGCTGGAGGTGTGAGCTGTAATACTATACAATTCTCTCTGAGGTATACATCAAACTCGTCGCTCATATATTCTCCTCCTCAATCTGATCGAAGGGTTTTTATATGTTGACCAGTTTGATTTTCCCCTAAAGCCTTGAATTCCTTGAACTTTTCAATGGATTTAGACTTATGCCTCATCATGTACACTAGACCATATCTTGAATGGTCATCGGTGAAGGTGATGAAGTAAAGAAAACCTCCTCGTGCCATTTCTCCAAATGGACCACAAACATTAGTGTGCACTAAGCCTAAGATTTGTGAGGCTCTTTCAAAAGTCCCTGTGAAGGGGGATCTAGCCATATTGCCTTTGAGACAAGATTCACAAGTAAGACAGGGATCCAATCCCAATGGACCGATTAGTCCATCTTTCTCCATTTTGCGAATTTTATGTTCTCCGGCATGGCCTAGTCTAAGATGCCAAATCAATCTTTGGTTTATTCCAAGCCTACTACGTTTCCTTTGTATAGTATTCACAGAACACTCATTCTAGACATTAAGGTAATACAATCCATTTATTAAAGAAGTAAAGCCTACTAATTTATTACCATAATAAATGACACGCGAAATCCTAGCAAGTATACTAGGTCGTGCAAAGTAATAAAGTGGACTATTTAGCCCGGGGTGTATCGTCTCCACAGGGACAATTGGATTCAATGCTCGTAATTGCTATATTATCTAACTCTAAGCTAAATCAAATTATAAGATGATGGTTGATTATACTATGAAAATAATCAAAGACAACTATGTGATAAACAAGATAATAAATCGAATGGAAAGAGGTGATTGGGTTATGATCCTACTATGTTCTATTCTATGTTCATGAACTCTCAATTATCCGGATTTTTAGAACGCTCTTGTTATGGCGAAACCCCCTAATGTATTTATTATTCAATCTCTTGAAATAACAAGCCTATACTAGTTAACAACTTCCTATATCTCTATAGTGAAGATTGAATTAACTAACATGCATTTAGGTTCAAAGGAATTCCTTGCTTACGAAGATCCTACATTCAATCGGGTCATCTTATCACAAAAAGCCACACAACGCAATCGATTCTATCTCTAGTCAATTGTTACGTTATGATGTTTGATTTTTCGATCTCCCTTTATCTATCTCCTCTCGGTCTCAAGACAAAGCATTATATCAAACACATGGTGATCATTCATGTGAAAGCATTAAGCATAAAATCAAACATGTAACAAGAATGTAATAAATCCGGAAATTAATCATTCATTAAACACAAAACATCACAAAGTATTTACATAACCCAACCACAAAGATGCTTAGCTCATACTTACAATAACAAATGATTCAACAATTCTATAAGACATAGTTGATAAACTAATCAAAGAGAAAGAGTTGAATTACTCCCTATTACAAGGTGTGAATCCAAGCTTTTGATGATGAAAATGGCTCCTCAAGCTTCCTTGGGTCTTCCTATGGCTTCCCTATGTGTTTTTAGAACAAGTGTTTTCCCAGAGAAAAGTGTGTTATAAAGGGAGAAAACGGCGGACTTAATTTTAGGGCTTCGGGAGAATTGGACCGCGGCACAAACTCTTATCAGACCGTGGTCCTCTGACGCAGAATTCACAGCTTTCGTATTTTGATCATAACTCTCTCTACAAATGTCGGATTGAGTTGATTCAAGTTGCTACGCGAAGCTAAGAAATAGATCTAAAATATTGAAGAAGAAACCTTAGTATGATTCGGCCTGTACGAGGACGAAAACTTCATTTATATATGAGCATTGTGTAAAATCTTTCGTCAACTATCTTCTTTTGTTTCTTTCTTCAATTTCAAGCTCAATTTGGATCTCTTTTCTCGTCTTTCATGCGTAAATCAACTTTTATCCTACAAAACAAAATATATACCAATCAAAGCATTATGAGGGATAAAAAATGATCAAAGTAACGATCAAATCATATTACAATGGGGCATAAAATACTGTAAAATATGGGCTTATCAATAAATATTGCATCGTTCATCAATAAAACGGATAGTATAACCAAGTTTAACTAAAACGGGAATAGAAATAATGTTTTTAAGCCCATTGGGCAAAACTAAAACATTATCCAGAAATAGTATATGTCCAAAATTTAAAAGTAATGAGGTAGATCCAATTCTAGTAGCTGCGACGCTATGCACGCTGCCTACTTTTATCTTCACCTCATCACTGTCCAGCTTCCTTCCTCGCACCAGATCCTGATTCATACAACAAATGTGAGCACTAGCTCCAGAATCAAGAATCCAAGATGTGGAGAAGACGGTCATAGAACAATAAGTTTCATGAACATAAAGTTCCATACCTTGTGCGCCCGGCCCCATGTTCGGACAGTTCCTCCTCCAGTGGCCCAGCTCACCGCAGTGTAGGCATCTGTCTGTCTTTTGTGGCCCCTTACGCTTTTGATTCATAGGAGGTTTCCCTTTTCCTTTATCGACACCACCGTGAGCTCCAAGCTCGCCACTCTGCTTCTTGGTTTTCTTCTTCTTATTTTTCGCCCGTTTGGGCCCAAAAGAGATAACCAATGTAGTTTCCTTTCCCTTGGGCTTCAATTGAGATTGTGCAGTGTTTAATTTATTCATTAGCCTAGCTAAGTTGCATTCAATCTCATTGCAATTGAAGTTCATGACAAATTGGGAAAAAGAATCAGGAAGAGACTGCAAAATAAGATCGGTTTGAAGATGTGGGTTCATTGTAAAATCGAGAGCCTCCAATCTCTCGATCCTCAGGATCATCTTGAGGACATGATCCCCAACTTTCTCACCTTCTCTCATTTTGGTCCCGAAGAGCTCTTTAGATATCTCATATCTGGAAGTACGGCTGTGCTCATCATAGAGCTCGACCAAGTGTGCCAAGATAGCCCTCGCTGTGGTCATCTTCTCGTGGGACCTCTGAAACTCGTTTGTCATTGAGCCAAGAATATACCCACGCACTCGGACGTCGTCCTTTACCCATTTTTCATGAGCTTGGACTTCTTCCTCGTTGGCACGTGTTCTGGCAGGAGGAGCAGGGATGTCTGTGTCCAACACATATCCCAAGGACTCCATGTTGAGAACTATTCTCAAGTTCCTTAGCCAATCCACGTAGTTGGGTCCGGTAAGGATGTTCTTTTCGAGTAAAACGGAAAGTGGGTTGATAGTCATTTTTGTTTTGAGAGAGATAAATCCAAAAATAGCTGCAGAAAATAAACCAGACTTTATTAGACTTGTGTAACTAAACTAAAACCATGTTTAAAATCAAGGATTTCGACTTATAACTTGGCTCCCACTACATGTTTCGAGATTCACACTCCCACAGTGAAAAACAGAAGTGATCGTTATAATGTACTTCGTGGTGGGGATTGAGTTATTTAATTAATCTAATGGATGGCAACCCTTTAACGATATTTGGTCCATTATTTAATTAAAGTGATATCCAACATCAATCTATCCAATAGATGGTTCAATCTTCTTTTTCCCATAATACACCAAAACCGCAACCCTTTAACGATTTATAGGCTTTGTGGATTATCTAAGTTTACTCCCACTAACTCCTCATAATCTAACATTTGAATTTCACCTTGCAACCCTTTAACGATATTTGGGGTGAAATATGTCTCGATTAAGGCATCTAATGCACTTAATAAAATTCTAGAATTAAATCTTGATATATGACCTCCACTTACTGGAAAGATGCCATATACTAGGTTTAATACTTAATTTTATTAAGTTTAGTGGAGGGAAAGGATGCCTAGCACCCCTTACTAACTTAGTATAATTTTTGTTTGGGAGAATTCATGTTCTAAACATTTATCTAATTCTCACTTTGCACATTATTCAATTTATATAGCGCATATTGATAACATACATGCTTCATACAACTAATGAACATGCATCGAAATCAATAAACTAATACATATGTCCATGGGCTTTATCTAGAGGGCCCAAGCCAATGGACCATCATTAAAAGAAAAAATAAGCCTAGCTATTCTTCGTGGGCTCCAAGCTCCTCTTCTTTTGGATTGATCTCCTCTTGAAATGCCTATTCTATTTCTATCTATTACATGAGATTATTGAACAACCTATACATAATTCTAGAAATAAAAATAAACGGGCTCAAAACCGGCCCTTACAACCCATAAAAGGAAATACAATCAAAAGAAATAACCTAAGCCCATGGACAATGTCACCATCATATAATACATACTCGCGAAAAATAAAGCAATTATGTTGGTGATTAAGTTAATAATTAATTAGTCCAACTAATTAACTTCCTCAATAAAATTCCAAATTTTATTGATAATCATGACAATAAACCATGTAGTGAGAATCTTTAATTTAAATAATTAACTTAATTAAAAAATTCTCCAAGAACCATTAATTAATTATTTCACTTAAATTAATAATATTCAATAAAAACAATTTGGGCTTGATTTCATAAAATATAAATTACCAACCATTGGCATATTTAATTTTAATTAATTAGGCCCAAAACTAATTTACTGAAGAGTCCATAATTTTAATTAAAACAATTTGGGCTTATTTAATTAAATTCGGGTCATCATCCTTTTGACCCACCCGGATAATTAAAATAGCCCAAAACCCATTTATTTAAGAAATTAGACTCGAGGAAAAATAACCCTATCCGTTAGGACTAGGGTCATGGAGCCGGGCCCACAAAATAGGGCCCACGTGCGCCAGACGCACGACCTTGAGCTCGGCCGAGTGGCCAAGTCCAGCGCACGGCATCGTGCGCGCAGCGGGTGGCCTGAAAGCCACCTACTGCACGCACAACGTGTGCTGTCTGCGCGCTGAGCACGTTGTTTTCATCACGCTCGTCGCGGAGTTTTTCCGACCCGATTCTCACAAAAATTAGATCTTTCAATTCACAAGTCATCATACTAAAACATACATGAATTAAACGCAGAAAAATCTTGGATTACTATCATGAAAAACATATTCAAAAACGCAGAAAAACACATAATCACGTTATCAATTAAATACAGAAATCAGAGATTGACTCTGATACCACTGTTGGGAAAAAATTGCATAAAATCAAATAACGCATTGGAAGAATATATTTAAATCCCAGTGGCTCATCTCTATTTCTCGTATTTAAATTGGGTTTCGAATTCAATTACCGTTCTCGATTATGTTGAATGCTGAACTAGCTTTGCAATCCCTTCTTGAACAGCAAATCCGTCGTTGTCTCTAAATTGCCACGCTAGAGTCAAAAACGAAAATCTTCTTCTTTTTCTCTTGAGGGAGACGGCTAGAGAGAGAGAGAAAGAGGATGGAGTGTTTTTACTTTGAGAGAAAGTCTTGTGTTAATTCACTTAGGTTAATTTTTTTTTTTTTGGAAATCCTAGGGTAAATCTCCGCCAGTCACCCAGCAGAGCAAACCTACCCATACGCAATAGCCCGCAAACCACGTATGGGGGTAATCCGCCCTTGGTTATCCATAGGCGATGGGCTCAATAAGCGCAGGACCCCCCGGGGGAGGATGTAGGAGTAAACCCCCCATCCCCTTCTCCTAGGTTTCGAACCCGGGTGGGTTCTCACGGCGAATGCCTTGTGGACCACACCCCTTTGCTTACTTAGGTTAATTTTCTCTAAGTAGTATATTTATACTACCATGAAACAATAACCTAGGCTAAATTACCTTTAAAGCCATCGGGCTTTAGCCTTATTATGCTTATTTAATTAATTAAATAATTAATATTATTTATCCAATAAATAAATTAAATAATCAATTAAATCCATGTTAATTTTATGATTAAATTCCTCTAAGGAATTAATTAATTCATTAAATTAATTAATTAATAAAATCATCTAATGATTAATTAATTAATCTCGATATCCAATACCGAAAATTCTCTCAAGTCTTTTCCATGATTTTCCTTTTGCACTTCCTTTAAGCGCGACTGTTTAGGTTTGTTTCAAAAGGCAATTGAGAGGAAACCAAAAGGATGTGATAACACCTAGCCAGTCACGTGACTCACATCGTATCCCAATTGAGAACAAATGAATATGATCATTTCAAATCAAATACGCTGTGAATATCGTACGAGTATAAACCTTTTATTCTTATATCCCAGTCAAGTGAGAGTTATGGTTTTAGTCAAACTTATATGACTTGACCATATGCTTAGGTCATAATGAGTCGAGGTCATTTTATGCTTTGGCCAAAGACTTTTAACCTCACTCATTCATGACTGCATAAGACATTTAGATCATTCATTTATGAGAGAATAAATCCCATTTTGCTAATCAGTTAACAATGCTACTTGCCCATCAAGTCGCATTTCGAGGTTGATCCCACCAAAGGGTGATTTGGATCTTACTACTCTAATGACAGACTTGATGTCACAAGTACATCTTCAACTCGATTCCTCAGGTCTAAGGTTCACGCGTACCTATCACAACTTATCAGTTTCATCATTGACTGTCAGTGAGTGAATACCCATGTGATGAAACCGATGCGAGCTGTGTTCGAACATATTAGTCCAACTAATATGTCCATGACATAAGTTTCCACTATCATTCCCATAGTGTTCAACTGGCACTTTCTCTGTCGAAACTTATATCATGCAAGTCTTTGTTCTGTATTGATGTCCAATCAAATACTTTCTTAGACTTGTGAACCCTATTTAGAGAATAAGGATCAAACCCTTCTAGTGCCATTCTTCCTATCCCATAGTAAGTAGAAGGTTTGCCTTTATTCTCAAGGACTTTACGTTGTTTATTAACACCTTACAAATGCCTATATGAAAACAACAAGACGATGCCTTACATATAATAAAAAGATATTGTTTAGTTACAAGTCAATGCCCTCTAAATATATCCTCTTTATGGCATTTGAGGGCATACACTCTAACATAATGCTCATGGAATAAGGCACTCTCCCATGAGAATGACATACACAAACTATCTTAACGAGACTATGTTATCCCATTTTCTCATAGTCTCTATGACTTAGAACAAAAATTTAGGATAAATACTCGAGAGCATTCCATAGTAGTCACTACCTTGTGTGCGATTGCTCCCATAATCATAAGTGATTCAAGGGATTTTTATCTAAACTAATGATAATATAAAAGACAAAGAAAACGATTGCCAAAACCAAATTGATATAACATAAGACAAGACTGTCATAGTGTCTACAAACTAAGGCCAAGCCAATAAATGGCTCGTCGGGCACCTTAACACTATTAAAACTTTGGAGGAAAAATTCGGTTAGGACCAAATGTGAGCATTTCTAAAAGTTATAGGACACAATATGAGAATCGGGGAACGAATAGGGTCAAAATTGAATAGGCCAAATATATGGGACAAAAAATGCAATTTTTCCAACCAATGAATGATCTAACGTGACATTGCTAATATAGACAATTGTTAAATCAAATATTACAAATGTAGTCCATATGACCTTTTCTTTTTAGCCAAAACTCTTTAAGATTCTTTTATTTAGAAAAGAATATAACGCTAATTAAAAGATCTTAAAATATTATTCATCTTAAAAGTTTGATTGAATACTTATTCATCAAGTAAAAGACAGAAAAAAACTGCTAAACCCCTCCCCCCTAAAATAAACTTTTGTATCCAAAAAACTTATAAAAATATTTTTCAACCTAAAAAGCCAATTCCACCAACTTTTCATTTCAGAACCCCCAAAATTTAGTATCAATGAATTTATTGACTTAATCGCCCTTAGCTTTCTAGATTAAAAATTAATCAATTGTAGTTTTCGTGTAGAAAGTGTTGGTCCCAAGTGGTATACGAAAGGGTCTAGAAGGGGGGGGGGGTTGAATAGACCCTGAAGTCTTTTTTGACTTCTAAAAATTCGTATCACTTTGAGGTATTTGAACGCTCGGAAGGCTTTAAGCGCTGGATGTGGCGCTTGAGAAACGTTAACTTAGACTCGGTGATTTCAACGCTTACCAAAGTAGGGTAGAGTTTAGTCACTAAATCAGGGTTAGCACAGCGGAAGCATTTTATAGCTTAGCGTTCAGTTTGTTAATCGAAAGTAGTCGCTTAGTTGTTTTAAAACTTTATCAGAATGTATGCAATATGAATAGTAAAGCAGTAAAACAATGAATGCTTAAAGAGGTAAATGACACAAGATATTTGTAAGGTTCACTGGGTGATGTAATCCCAGCTACGTCCTTCTTCTCCTTTTATTAGGGAGGTTTTCCACTATGATGATTATCGAAGAGTCACACAGAGACTTCTACAAGATAGAGGGAGATTGGATATGATCTCGGAACTCCTTGGTCACACAGATTTCAGCTCCACTAAAGACCTTCTATCCCCTTGCTTCTTTCACTCAGAAATGGTGCAAGTTACCCTTGATCTCGGAACTCCTTGGTCACACAGATTTCAGCTCCAATAGAGATCAACTTCAACAAGCTTCTTTTACACAAAAATATTGCTTGTAAGTCAACCAGTTTTCTCACTCAGATGAAAGGTGTTGATGGTTTTGGTCACGGGTTTGTTTGTTTTTGGAAAGTTCAAACAACTTGGAGATATCTCAATGGTAGTGTAGGTTCTTTAAAAAGAGATTTGAGATATGGGTGACTGTCTAGGAATGTATTTGAGAAAGCTTAAAAAGATTTCGGCTCTGGAGTGTATAAGCTCTTTTTAAAACAATTCAGCAACGTTTTGGACCCTCTTCTTTTTTATTTTTACGTCCAGATGTTTTTCTATATCTATCCCCTTATTGTCCCTTTTGCTGAAAAGGTTATTTATAGATTGTTATGAGATTTTGTCCGTTGGACACGGTTGGAGTCTCGTTTCCCTAAACATTCCATGAATTCTGACAATCCTAACTTTGGGTATATTTAATTGGTTAGGCATGGTCTTGGTTTCATAAATCTGACAGTCTAGGTCAAAGATATGGTTTGCCCATAATTTGTTGTGCTTATATTTTAATAGCACTTATCCGACTTTTGATGCATCTTGTTTTATTTCCGTTTGGGAATAATTTCCGTTGATTCATGCATCTTTGATAACTTGGGTTTGAATCTTCAGGTTATGCTTAGAGAACTAGGCGTTTGAGCCTTTGGAGTTTTAGGCTTCTTGAAAGTAGTCTTTTTTGTTAATCAGACGCTTGAAGAGGTCACAATCTTTGCCCGATCTTTTAGACGCTTGTCCTTTCACTTTATCTTTGATAGACTCACTCAGAATTCTATCATTGACTTAGTGTTAAGTACTTGGTCTAAGGTCCATAACAAATCTTGAGCGCTGAGTTCGTAACCCGGGATAGTCGTTTAGCGTTTGAAGGACGCTTGAGACTAATCTTTATCTTTACTGTTTCTTCATACGCTTGATCTTCAACTTCATCACTTGGTAGACTCACGCAGAATTCTTCTAGTGATTTAGTATCACATTCTTAGTCTAAACTCTATAAAAATACAAGTCTAGTGAAAAACACGAGCTTTCAGGCGCTTACATATTTGTTCTATGAAAGCTTTTATACTTTACATTTCTTGGGGTCTAACATGAAGTCCTATTTGTCATCATCAAAACATCTAACATGAAATTCCTAACAATTTCCCCCTTTTTGATGATGGCAATACCTATTTAGTTCAAGCGTTAGATACCTAAAGTATGAGTTAGCGTAGGTTAGTAAGTTAGTTTGAGCTTCAACGAGATGTTTCAGCTGTAAAATGCATTTTATATATATCTTTCATAGTACAAGCATTTTACAACTGAAGTGAAAGAATCATAAGTAAACAAAATCAAGATCGTGATTTGATCTTGTATCTCTTAGTCATTTCAGCACGAATTGCTTCAGTTATCTGATCTTCTAGCGTCATCATCGCTGCATGATCTTTACTGATTATATGTTTGTTTTCTTTTACTTGTCGTGCCTTGAAGGTAATGAGCTGCTTATCCCATTCCTCTGGACTGATGCCTATGTATCGTAAGCAAATTCTAAAGGTTTGGTCAAAGTCAGACATTTTTCGCTCTAAGGCTAAGACTGCTGGATCAGATGGTTCTGGAATTGACGCTCTGAGAAGAGGAATATCAAATTGTTCAAGCAGTGCTCTTGGAGGTAATGGAAGATTTGGATAGAGCACTCTTGGGGTTTCCTTTTTATTGGACGCTCCCACCGAGGTAGGTACCCAAGAAGGATAGGGATACCTTGGCTCTGTACTTAGTGTGAGGGAAGTATCAATATGTTGACGCTTGGATGGTGGAGGAGGATCTTCTTGATCTTTAGATGTTGAAGATTTCCTCTTTTCTCCCTTCTTTTCCCCCTTATTGCCATCATCAGTCTGTATGAAATGCTGAGTAAGAAGACTGACTTGAGTAGCAATCTGAGCGACAGAGGCTTCAAGAGTGGTCAGACGCTGGTCGAAGTGTTCTTTCATGACCAATAGTTGAGCGTGATTAGCGTCTGCAAGAGAGGTCTCAAGAGCCGTGAGACGGTGGTTGAGATCATTTGTTAAAGCCACATGACTTGCCTGAGTAGCTGTAGATAGTTGCTGTATTTGAGTGAGGCATTCAGTCATGGACGTTTGAGCGTCGGGAACCGCAGTGCTAACGTGATGCTTAAAATGGGATGTGTGTTTGAGAGATTCAATAGGTACTTGATAATTAGGATCAAATACTGTTCCTCGAAGCGCTGGGGTACTGTTGGACTCGGTGGATGCAGTAGAGTCGGATTCAGTTGGACTGGGGGAATTAGGCGCTTGAGGTAATTCTAATAAGCGCTCAGGAGCAGGTAACGTGTCAGCTGGTGCTGCAGTAAATTCTGATTCTATACGGCTAAAGTCCGTAAACCGAAAGTCCAAGCTGGCAAACGGCTCATCTGCATATGGATACGTAGCAGTCTGTAGAAGTTCATTCAAATGTAGAGTGGGGAGATAAGTACCTTGAATGAACGTTCTGATAGGACTATCCAGGGCCCTGATATACATTGGCCCGAGGATATCCAGCACATGAGTGGGAAAGATTTTGGAGGGCGCTTGGCAGATGGAGAATAAGGCATCTGGGCAATAGTGTTGTGAGAAGCCAATTAGCCGATTTGTTGGGAGAGTCTTCGGTTTCCGAGAGTCGGGAACGTAGAGCCTGTAATACTCTTCCAAGTATGGGTAGATGGCTGAAGCAAGCGCTTGAGTTCTTTCCAGCAGCGACAAAACAAAATCATAGTGACTTAAGACTTCTTGTCGAATAGACGGAAGAAGTGGATATCCTCTGAAAGGATTGATCCGGGAGCCATTCCACTGTCGCAGATTTTCTGTGAAGATTTTGTCGAATAGGGAGACTGGAGGCATAATTGTCATCATGAGAGAAAAATTGTCTTCACAGTGGCTAGGGGTGAAGTTCAGACAGGACAGGGGAGAAGAACTGCTGGTGGACGCTTGATCAGCAAAGAGTAGAGAAGAGTTAGCCAGTTTGTGCAACGCTTGTCTTAAACGGTGTTCAGGTTGGTGGCGGATCATAGGCAGCTTCAGAACTGGTCCAAGTCTATGTTGGCGCTGCTTTAGCATGTAGCGTGCAAATTTGGTCTTTTTATCATGAATCCCTATTCTGAACAGATGAGGAGTGCTAACCAATTCTTCAAATTTATACGTGTCACCCATGTAAGCTTCAGCCCATTTTACCTCAGTCATGCAGTACTCAGTTCCTGCATTAAGTATAGCACGAAATCCTTGGTGATGAATATCACAGATGGACTCAAAACGATACCTATCGGGTTGGTAGTTAGCGTTCCAGACGCAGTCAAAATAGGCATCGGCTTCTAGTTGAATCATCTCGGTCAGTGAGGCTGGACGCTCACCGGCATGTACTCCTTTATTCTTCCACAAGAGGAGAGGATTAGCTGAGCGCTTGTTTTCCATGCTATTTACCAGTGTTGGGGAGTGAGAATAGCCTTCTCTGTTTAGTAGCCCTTCCGTTGGGTTCACAAGCTTATCCTGACGCTCATAGACTCTGATGTTGTAGTCTCTGAGAGCGAAGCCAGTGGGTTTGCTTGTCCCACAGTCCAGATAATAAGCTAAATCAACATCAGCTCTGGGAGTCTTGCCTCCTTGCCTCTGTGCTTGGAGAGTCACGGAAGCCGGGATGTGTTTGGGAGTCTTCCTGAGTTCAAGGGCGGTGTAATAAGCTTTATCAGCTGGGGTCAATGCTGTGTTAAATAGAGTGTTGCATACAGCCAGATCAAACTTTATGAGCTTGGCGATATCATTCTCAGCATTGATAAGACTTTCTTCATTATATCCTGTAGGTATGAAGGTTTCTGCGGGCGCTGGAGGGAAATAATCGACGGAGTGATCGATGGTCTTTAAGGGATCCAGCTTGAAGAAATGTCGATGAATCACAACGTCGTTAGCATCGCTCTGACCTTCTGAGCGTGCCTCTGTTGGACTTGGTAATGCAAGCAATGGTTGAACCCCTGGGATTTCAGGTTCATCAGGCTCGAGATTTGTAGATTCGATGGCAGCTTCATGTGCGATGGCCACAATGTGGGCCATGTCAACATCCAGATGGACATCAACTGGTGGTTCAAAGGATGATATCGGAATAGCATCTATGGCTTGGTCGCTTAGTGTCGTGTGTGTAGCCTTAGTAGAAATGGCAGCAGTTGGACGCTTACGTCTCTTGAAGATACGCTTCACATTTACCCCTTCGGCTGGGGACGCTTGAGTCTGTGGAACTGCTGGTTCCCCAAAGTCGATATTTTTGAGGACCGTTTCCAGATCCTTCCGACTAATGAGGGGTATAGAGTCCTCGTCTTCTTCATCACTTTTGATAGGTTGAGCCTTGGGCTTTCGAGGAGCCCGTTTCTTTGTGACAGTGGGACGCTTCATATTACGTTTAGCCTTCTCCTGATCTAGGCGCTCAGCCTCCTCATCTGATGCTGCACGTACACCTTGGCGCTCAGAGAGAGGTCTAGCAGCACCTCCACCTTTGGGTGGATTGAAGAGATTGTTGATGATTCTTGGCCCATAGAACTTATGCTTGGCCACGGTGACTCCTGCTGAAGAGGTGCACTTTGCTCGGAAAATTAGATCACTCAAAACTAGGCCATAAGGTCTGTTTGGAGTGCGTAGACTGTCTCTGAATCTGCTGAATATGTAGGCGCTCCAGTTGATTTTTATCTTAAGCAAGATAGCAGTCATCATCTGGAACTGGGTTAGGTTGATTTTGTCAAAGGTTCCCACTCTGCATTCAATGTTTTTACTACAGAAGTCAGCTAGGACTCGATACCTGTTCACTATATCTTTCTTCTCAAAGTACGGTTTGTATGGAACACCATCGTAGGCGCTAATCTGAGTCCAGACTTCTTGAATTTGTTCCTCAGTGATAGTGTCTAAAGTCGCTCCGTCATTAGGTAGAGAGAAATTCTGGGCAATAGAGGCCGCAGAGAGAGTGAACGTCTTTGATTCCGTCTTGGGGACGAGAAACAAACAGGTGATAGTAGTCTCATCGTCAGACAATTTAGCATTTCGCCAGAAAAATTCTAGTTCTTCAGGAAACATGTACGAGTGTTTGGTGAGAAATTTCTGAAGCCCAGCCCCTGCTACAGAATCCATCACTTCCGTTAAATCAATTTGGGGGTTTTCATAGAGAAACTTCCAATCGATTATAAGGCCTTCAGTGACCTTAACAACTACTTCAGTGGTTCCAGCTGTAGCTTTCTTGGGTGCCATTAGTGAGAAGTAGACAGAGATTAAGAATGAAAATTTTGTTTTGAGAGAGAGAGATTTTTCTTGTACGAATGAAAGAGAGTGTAAGAGAGATTATGTTCTGCAGAGAGTGTGTTTTGAAATACTACAATTTGAATGTTTTTTTTTTTTTTTAAGGTTGAGATGTTGACACGTGGAGGAGTACAAATCTTAGCCATTAAAATACGACTGTGGACGTGAATTTAGATTTAATAAGCACGGTTACTTTTAGTAACAACCACATATACTATTTTGACGTCCGATCAAAAGTTTGAAACAGTGACTTTTGATATACTGAGAGTGATACGTGTGCCCATGAAAAGCGGACACGTATTTTATGAAAACTGTTCGGGAACCATAATTTTGAACAACTATTCAAATACTCGCCAAAACATTTGTTAAAGCGTCCGGACCTATTCAGAATGACGCTTGAAACAATTCAGTGTTATGTTGACGCTTGAGAATCTTGAGGTTCTCTTTCAAGTAACATTTTGTGCTTTAGCGGTCATCGTAACATATAGAATTATTTTTTATTTTTTTTCAGGGTGTGTATGAGGACACAGTTTCCCAGTACTTATCATTATGTCTTGGTAGTAGTGTTTTACTTTTGGTTTAAAATATTCAGCGCTGGTTGTATTCGTCTAAGATACATGGTAATTGTACTGACGCGTGTACATGTGCTGAACCATCTTTGAAAAACGTGATAAGTACTCATGGGTTTTCTTGAGCGAAAGGTGAGGAATGTCAAGTCAGCATTAATTGCATTGATTGACTAATCCACTTTCTCGTTTTAGCGTAGGGTAATGTACGCTTGCTTTTAAAGGATCTTTTTACTAAGCGCTTTAGCTGGGAATAAAGCTAAGCGTTTAGTTTATTTTGAAAGAAGTGCAGACGCTAAGAAAGATTTGTGTAATAAGCGTCAAAATGATTTAAGTGTATGGTGCTAAGTGCGTATGACCGATGCAAGGGAAAACATTTTTGGTCATATTCACTTAAGTATAGTTAGCTCTTTTAAGGTTCCCCCTATGTAGGTTCCCCATAAATTACATAAAATAAAGTGAATTCCCCCTAAATTTCATGCCTAACAAAAGTATGATGTTTCGAATGATTAAGCATTTAGATCAATCATACCTAGTTCACTTCTTAAAGTGAGAAAACGTTGTTCGTTAAGCGCTTTGGTGAAGATATCTGCCAGTTGCTTTTCTGTACCAATGAAGTGCATGGAGATATCTTTCTTTTGAACATGGTCACGTAGAAAGTGATAGCGAATGTCAATGTGTTTGGTTCTAGAGTGAAGAACTGGATTTTGAGTCATTGCTAAGGCGCTTTGATTGTCACAATGGATAGGAGTTGGATCTAGGATTATTCCATAATCTCTAAGTTGTTGCCTCATCCAAAGGATCTGTGCACAACAGCTTCCAGCGGCTACATACTCAGCTTCAGCGGTGGAAGTAGCGATGGACTGTTGCTTCTTACTATGCCATGAAATTAGTCTATCACCTAGAAATTGACATGTTCCACTAGTACTTTTTCTATCTATTTTGCATCCTGCAAAATCTGCATCTGAATAACCAATTAGTTCAAAAGGAGAATCCCTAGGATACCATAAGCCCACATTTTGTGTGCCTTTTAGGTACTTAAGGATCCTTTTAGCAGCAATTAAGTGTGATTCTCTAGGATCAGCTTGAAATCGTGCACACATGCATACTGAGAACATAATATCAGGTCTACTAGCTGTAAGATAAAGAAGTGATCCAATAATACCTCTATAGTTAGTGATATCAATTTTCTTTCCATTATCATCTCTATCTAGCTTAAGCGTTTGGCTCATTGGAATTTTTGAAGGTGATGCATTTTCCATACCAAATTTTTTGATCATATCTCTAGTATATTTAGTTTGGTTTATGAATATGCCATTAGGGAGTTGTTTAACTTGTAATCCTAGGAAGAAAGTTAATTCACCCATCATGCTCATTTCAAATTGATCTTGCATCATCTTCGAAAATTTCTCACATAGACGCTTATTGGTAGATCCAAATATAATATCATCAACATAAATTTGAACTAGGAGAATATCTCCATTATGGGTAATTTTGAATAACGTTGTGTCAACGCTGCCTTTTGAAAAGCCTTTACCTATAAGGAAGATAGAAAGAGTGTCATACCATGCTCTTGGTGCTTGTTTAAGACCATAAAGTGCCTTGCCCAATTTGTAAACTGACACGAAAAATCCTTACGTGTATTAAACAGCAAGTGGACTGGTCGTATGTAGTAATAAAGTGGACAATAAAGTCCGGGTTGTCGAACCTCAAGGACTTGTATTTTAGTTTATGATTTTAAAGCAATTGAAGAACTTAAACTAAAACAAAAATTAACTAAAATATTATGGAAGTAAGATATAAGAAACAAGATGTCGAAATCAAGATAGCTATGGAAGAGAGCAACTAAGACACATGTGTTGGCATAAATTAATCAACTTTCATTATAAACATGTTCTCATATTATTAGACTAATGTTGCTTTGGTGGAAAAAACCTTAAATAATTACTACCCGATGTCTCGGCTGTAATAATCCTATGATTAATTGATGGTTCTCTAGATATGTCTATCCGAGAATCTAACCAACAATCATGCATTCAAGTTCTAGAATTTCCCCGGATTAATCCGGCTAACTGCACCCGGGAATCTCTACCTATCTCTAGGGGCAATTCCCTATTTTTTACAGATTATGTGATGATCCTCTTTGCACCTTAAATTACCTTCTCTCGAACGAATAATTTAAGCAATAAATCATGCATATGGTAGCTAAGCATATGATGCATTCAAACAAGATCAAGACACAAAGCAACAATAGAATTAATATGAAAAACACAATTTATATCTCAATTATCATAATTAAGACTCAACATGGCCTTAGTTCGAAGAATCTATTTCATCATAAAAGATAAAAGATAGGAACTTAAATTAAGATTCATATTCATAGACAAAAACAAATCTAAATCTAAGAAACTCCCTCGTATTTTTGATGGTTGAACTTCGATCTTCATCTCTTTCATGCTTATTGATTTCTTCACCTTCAGAGGTTGTTGATAATCTTCATAACTAATCTAAGGATGATGAAGATGATAGGATGTGTTTAGGCTCCCCCAATGGGGAATGTGTTTTCAAGTGTGTTTGTAGGATGGCCTCCAATCCTCTTTTTATAGCAAAAAAATCCACCTACCAAGAACATGTCCTTCCATTCTCTTTTCTTTCCACCTACCATTCTCTTGCTTTCCTCCTACCAAGAATGTGAGCTACCATTCTCTTCCTTTCCATCTACCAAGAATGTGAACTACCATTCTCTTCCTTTCCATCTACCAAGAATGTGAACTACCATTCTCTTGTTTTCCACCTACTAAGAATGGGAGCTGCCACTTTCGTATTTTCCAGCGCAGAGATAGTGTTTTATTCATAAAATTCTCCACAGACCTCCGAATTTGATGCTTCAAGTCCCCATGTGACGATAAGACATACATCTACAACTTTGTAGAAGGCCACTTCATCCAATTCTGTCTCTAAATATATCAAAATGACGTTCCAATGTGGAGGTTGTTTCTGATTTGGCGCCCAGGTGTGCGGAAATGGTACTAAAATATGATTTTGGCTAACTCCAGCTTGTTTCTTGCTTGTTTGGTCGTAGAGGTGTGAAACATCTTGGCCTAAACTTGTTTTATACGTCGTTTTTCAGCCCGTTCTTCGATTGTATCCATTTAAGGTCTGAAATCACTTAATGCACGAATTAAATGCACATGTGGAAAGAATCAAGCGATAAATGAACCTAAAACATAAACGGAAAGGGGCTTAAAAACACGTAAAAACGACTCCTATCATAAACCATGTTTTTCCCATGGTTGTTGATGAATCCTGGTGGTTGCTCCACATATACTTCTTCTTGGAGTTTACCATTCAGAAATGCACTCTTTACGTCCATTTGATACACTGTAAATTTGTTAAATGCTGCAAACGCTAGAAACATGCGGATTGCTTCAAGACGGGCAACTGGAGCGTATGTTTCATCAAAGTCGATGCCCTCTTCTTGACAGTATCCCTGAGCTACGAGTCTGGCTTTGTTTCTAATCACAATCCCATTCTCATCCATTTTGTTTCTATAGACCCATCTAGTTCCAATGACCCCTTGGTGGGTTGGTCTTGGTACTAGCGTCCATACCTCATTTCTTTCAAATTGGTTTAGCTCTTCTTGCATGGCTTCTATCCAACTTGGATCGTTAAGCGCTTCATCCACTTTCTTTGGTTCCATTTGAGATAGGAAGCTTGCAAACATGGCCTCATTTATTGTAGCGGCTCTAGTTCTAACAGGTGCTCCAATATCTCCAATAATCAGTTCTGGTGGATGGTCTCTGAGCCATTTTCTGTCTGGTTGGAACGGGTTAAGAGATTGATCTAACGTTTGATTAAACTGTGCAGGCGCTTGACCAATTCTTTGCGTAGGCGCTTCAGTGTTTATAGTTTGAGTTTGCTCTTGATGAACATTCCCTTCATGATCATCAGCGTTTCTTGCAATGTCATCGTTGATGTCTTTACGAGTAGTCTTAGGATTACGTACAATGATTTCATTATCTTCATCAATATCACTATCATCACACAGATTGATTTGTGACGCTTGTTGAGATAAGTCTTCAATTCCTGCATCATTAATATTTACCTTACTCGGTTCTTGGTTAGCATCATCAAACACAACATGAATGGATTCTTCAACCTTCGATTTGATCTTATTTAAGATGCGAAAGCTCTTTCCATTTTTGGCGTAACCTAGAAAGATTCCTTCATCTGCTTTAGGATCAAATGTCTTTAGGCTTTGGGAACCATTGTTATGAATGAAACATTTTGAACCAAATACATGAAAGTATGAAACATTCGGCTTACGTCCCTTCCATAACTCATATGGAGTCTTTTCATGTTGCTTGTTGATCATACACCGGTTCTGAGTGTAGCAAGCAGTGTTGATAGCTTCGGCCCAAAACCTTTGAGGCAGCTTAGACTCGGCTAACATAGTCCTAGCGGCTTCTTTAAGCGTTCTGTTCCGTCGCTCAGCAACTCCATTTTGTTGAGGTGTTCTAGGTGCTGAATACTCATGAAGTATTCCAAAGTCTTTACAAAATTTCTCAACAATATGGTTAGTAAATTCAGTTCCTCTATCACTTCTAATTCTTGTCACTTTTAGATCTTTTGAGTTTTGTAGTTGACGAATTAGAGAGGTGAGCTTGACACTAGTTTCATCTTTAGATGCTAAAAATTCTACCCATGTATAGCGTGAGAAATCATCAACTATTACTAGTGAATACTTTTTACCACTAACGCTCATGATTTGAATAGGACCAAACAAATCTAAATGTAGTAATTCAAGTATTCGAGACGTCGATAGATGAAGCTTCTTCTTAAAAGATGATTTAACTTGTTTACCCATTTGACAAGCATCACATAAGCCATCTTTATTAAAGGAACCTTTAGGTAATCCCTCTACGAGATTTAGAGATATTAATTGAGAGATTGTTTTGAAATTGAGGTGATTCATTTTTCTGTGCCATAACCAACCTAATTCGTTTTGATTCTTAGCTACGAAACATGTAGGGTTGTTATCTAATGTTGAATCCCAATCTACTAAGTATACATTGTTTGTTCTTCTTCCTTTTAATTTAGTAGATCCTGTCTTATCATCGATTATCTCGCACAAGTCACTAGAAAATTTAATTTCAAAGCCTTTATCACAGAATTGACTTATGCTTAGGAGATTATGTTTAAGACCCTCAACATAGTATACATCATTGATCATGATGTTCCCCCTTTGCATGATACCTATACCTTTAGTTTTACCTTTAGAATTATCACCGAATATAACTTGAGGACCATTGGTTGCACGATAGTTGATCAAGAGATCCTTTGTTCCAGTCATGTGTCTCGACGACCCACTATCTATGTACCAAATTGAGGTATCGGTGTTCGCTCTAGGTACCTGCATTCAAAGGGCAGTTCTAGTTCTTTTTAGGTACCCATTTTGTTTTGGGTCCTTCTTTGTTAGTAACGTTAGTCTGAATTAGAATCTTCGGAACCCACATTTGCCTTGTCTTCATTTTGGGAAGATTGGCCTTTTTGGGTTTCGGTTTGTGTTGTGTGTGCTCTTTAGGTGTATGGTAATATCCTTGATAATAGCAATAATTACAGTCATAATCATGGTTATCATAGTGTCGATAATATGATCTAGATCTTTGCGGATATTGACATTGATATTTTCTTGACATTGGCTTAGGATGCACTTTTGGTGCTAGACGCTTAGCGTTTGATTTACTTGTAGAGGGTTTTTCCTTAACCCTTCGAGCGCTTGGATATACTTTCTTTTGTAAATCATTTACTTTGGTCTTTCTTTTGACTAAGCCAGTGTTAGGTTTTTCATTTGGTCTAATACCAATATTCTGAGTCTCATTCAGCGTTTGTCTGTTTGAGCTTTCTCCAACAAAGGTTACACCTTTTCCTTTGTTGGTTGATATAACCGCAGACGCTTTGATTTTGTGACCAGATTTATCACAACCTAAACCGGTCTTTTCACCAAATGCTCTGGTTATTTTAGTCACATTATCTAGCGTTCTAGAAGCTTTTGATAATGATGAGATAAGCTGCTCTGATTTAGCAAGTTTAGCGATCAATTCAGCTTCTCTCTTGACTATTATATCAATATCACCTTTTAATTGAATAATTTCACTCTCAAGCGCTTGGTTTTTCTCAATGCACTGTTGCTGAATTTGCAATTCTGCTTTGAGCGTCACTTTGTCGCTTTTGAGTGCTGAGATGATGTAAAGGTGATTTTGAAATATTTTTGCGGCTTCTTGACAATCATTATAATATTCTTTCACTTTGTCAAGTAATTCATCATAAGAAAGAGGATGATGCGGATCAGTGGTTACCTCAGATGGTAAGTCGTTAGATGCTTCATTATCTCTTGCCATGAGACAAATGAATGCTGAATCCTTTGATGGTTCATCATCGCTGCTTTCATCTGATGATTCCAAGTCCTCTTCAGGAGTATAGAGAGGTTCTGATTCTGCTAGCAAGCCTTGTTGTCTTAGATTGCTCCTGAATTGATTTCTATCCGTGTGATCTTGCTTTGTAGGTTTAGACACATTTGGATATGGGCAATTAACTTGGAAGTGCCCTAGTCTCCTGCAGTTGTAACAGAGATTGGTCTTCATCTTTTGTTCGTTTGTTAATCTTGTGGATCGCTGGTTTAACGCTGCAGGCATTGAGAGATCTTGCTGAGAGGGAGTTTGATATTGAATTAGCAATCGGGAGGGAGACGCAGGATAGTGAGTCGCTTGATGTTGTGGTTGTATTTGGGGAGACGCTTGATGTGAATTTTGTCCTGGGTGCTTAGGACTGTTTCCCTTCTTTTCATATTTCAGGAATTTCCTGAATCTGTTTAGAAGCGCCAGTTCTTCTTCCTCACTTATATCCGAGCCCTTTTCTTTGATAGATTTTCCTTTGATTGATGCCATTAGCGCTCCAAATTCGATCACTGGATTACTTACTGCATCACTGGCCGAATTCAGCTCAAACTCAAATGTTTTGAGTTCTGAAAAAGCATCTTCTGGAGTTAGGCTGTCCAGATTGTTTGATTCTCTCATTGCAGTTGTTTTGATCAGGAATCTGCTTGGGAGACTTCTAAAGATTTTGACCACTGTTTCTCGATTTTGTAGCTCCATACCCAGAGATGTTAGTTCAGTGACAAGAGCTGTAAACCTCATGTCTAATTGCTCTAGCGTCTCATTAGGTAGCATCTTGAAGCCGTTGAATTTTTCTTTGGCAATTGATAATTTGTTTTCCTTTATTTGTGCTGAACCACCACAAATAGTAGCCAACTTATCCCAAATTTCTTTAGTTGTATTGCATGATTTGACTTTGTTGAATAAGTTGTCATTGTCACCAATGGCTGTGTATAATGCATTCCGACCGACGTTGTCTAGATTGGCTCGTTGACGCTCATCGGTGGACCATTCTTGTTTGGGCTTCTCCACATAACCGTCAGGTGTTTCTTCTGTGGCTTCGGGCGCTCTGGTGATAACTTTGTATATTTTGATTGGCCCATCTGAAATGATATCACACATTTCATCATCACATGAACACAAATAAGTAAACGCTTTGACCTTCCAAGAGTCATAATTTGACTCGGTCAACTTGGGAACTTTAGAGAATGCCATGAAGAATTTAAAGTAATTTTAAAGCGACTATATAAAAAAGTGGATCTGAACAAGCAGTTACGCTTGGAAACGCTTAGGTTTCAACTTCAACCGCTCTGATACCACTTGTTGGTCCCAAGTGGTATACGAAAGGGTCTAGAAGGGGGGGGGGTTGAATAGACCCTGAAGTCTTTTTCGACTTCTAAAAATTCGTATCACTTTGAGGTATTTGAACGCTCGGAAAGCTTTAAGCGCTGGATGTGGCGCTTGAGAAACGTTAACTTAGACTCGGTGATTTCAACGCTTACCAAAGTAGGGTAGAGTTTAGTCACTAAATTAGGGTTAGCACAGCGGAAGCATTTTATAGCTTAGCGTTCAGTTTGTTAATCGAAAGTAGTCGCTTAGTTGTTTTAAAACTTTATCAGAATGTATGCAATATGAATAGTAAAGCAGTAAAACAATGAATGCTTAAAGAGGTAAATGACACAAGATATTTGTAAGGTTCACTGGGTGATGTAATCCCAGCTACGTCCTTCTTCTCCTTTTATCAGGGAGGTTTTCCACTATGATGATTATCGAAGAGTCACACAGAGACTTCTACAAGATAGAGGGAGATTGGATATGATCTCGAAACTCCTTGGTCACACAAATTTCAGCTCCACTAAAGACCTTCTATCCCCTTGCTTCTTTCACTCAGAAATGGTGCAAGTTACCCTTGATCTCGGAACTCCTTGGTCACACAGATTTCAGCTCCAATAGAGATCAACTTCAACAAGCTTCTTTTACACAAAAATATTGCTTGTAAGTCAACCAGTTTTCTCACTCAGATGAAAGGTGTTGATGGTTTTGGTCACGGGTTTGTTTGTTTTTGGAAAGTTCAAACAACTTGGAGATATCTCAATGGTAGTGTAGGTTCTTTAAAAAGAGATTTGAGATATGGGTGACTGTCTAGGAATGTATTTGAGAAAGCTTAAAAAGATTTCTGCTCTGGAGTGTATAAGCTCTTTTTAAAACAATTCAGCAACGTTTTGGACCCTCTTCTTTTTTATTTTTACGTCCAGATGCTTTTCTATATCAATCCCCTTATTGTCCCTTTTGCTGAAAAGGTTATTTATAGATTGTTATGAGATTTTGTCCGTTGGACACGGTTGGAGTCTCGTTTCCCTAAACATTCCATGAATTCTGACAATCCTAACTTTGGGTATATTTAATTGGTTAGGCATGGTCTTGGTTTCATAAATCTGACAGTCTAGGTCAAAGATATGGTTTGCCCATAATTTGTTGTGCTTATATTTTAATAGCACTTATCCGACTTTTGATGCATCTTGTTTTATTTCCGTTTGGGAATAATTTCCGTTGATTCATGCATCTTTGATAACTTGGGTTTGAATCTTCAGGTTACGCTTAGAGAACTAGGCGTTTTAGGCTTCTTGAAAGTAGTCTTCTTTGTTAATCAGACGCTTGAAGAGGTCACAATCTTTGCCCGATCTTTTAGACGCTTGTCCTTTCACTTTATCTTTGATAGACTCACTCAGAATTCTATCATTGACTTAGTGTTAAGTACTTGGTCTAAGGTCCATAACAAATCTTGAGCGCTGAGTTCGTAACCCGGGATAGTCGTTTAGCGTTTGAAGGACGCTTGAGACTAATCTTTATCTTTACTGTTTCTTCAGACGCTTGATCTTCAACTTCATCACTTGGTAGACTCACGCAGAATTCTTCTAGTGATTTAGTATCACATTCTTAGTCTAAACTCTATAAAAATACAAGTCTAGTGAAAAAACACGAGCTTTCAGGCGCTTACATATTTGTTCTATGAAAGCTTTTATACTTTACATTTCTTGAGGTCTAACATGAAGTCCTATTTGTCATCATCAAAACATCTAACATGAAATTCCTAACAGAAAGTTATTTATTTAGAACTTTTATATTGTTAATTGATACTAATTGATTTTAATACTAATTGATTTTAATCTTAAAGTTTTAGATTTTTTTAATGTTTTTAAAAAAAATTTAAAAAAATATTTTTAGATATTTACCATATTAAAATAAAAAATAAATTATATAAAAATACTTAAAATATTTAATATTAAAAATAAAATCCGTATTATACGATTTATCAATTTGAAAGGTTTAAAAGAAAAAAAATTTGATAAAAAAGATCAATTAATCAATTAAACAAATTTTTTTTACATATCAATTATACTTGGCATTTATCTCTATCTATAATTCTACGTCGTATTTGATAGAGTCCCTAGAATCATTGCATGGCTGTGGGAGCGGTCGCGCAATTATGGAACGTTCTCCTAAGCTGTGATTTTGAACTTAGTTTCAAGTCGTAGAGACATGAGAAAAGGGGAATTAATCACAGTCTTGTCAAGGCTTACTCATGCAAACATTCTTGTAGAGAGAGTGCCTTGTTTCATGGACATTGATCGAGGATCAGTGTATACATAGAGGGTCTGTACTTGGAGGTACACAGCTGAACACCTTGTAGAAATCCATGTTGGTTTCATGTCGAACTTGGAATCCTAAGGGTTATGTAGAGTGAGATTAATTCTCATGACTTGAGATGCCATGGATGCAATGTGTGCATCACACTGCACTTTGACTTATTCCAGATTCTAGTAGAATCACGTGACAGAATAACGTTGAGTGTAGTCTTGTTGCATGACGAAGTAGATGACATCAACATGGATCCATTCACAGTAAGTTAGTGTGATATTTCCTACGTTGTTGTTAAACATAAATGACTCGTGAAAAATCTCTAGCCAGAGTATCGAGGTCATTAAGAAGAGTTGGTGATCCTAGCTTAGATAAAGAAGGTCACTATTGTCACAACACAATCATAGTTATCTAAGTTAATAGAGTTTCGACTAGACCCAAATTCTAGACTTAAATCGAAAAAATGATGGAAGGAGTCGGCTCACGTGAATGTTGTAATCAGGATAGGTCCACCATACAATTATTAGCATCTAAGTTTTGTGACGATGTTGGCAGCCATCGAATCACGATCGATGAGAGTCTTGATTTGACATTGGTGATAAATCCAAGACCTTGATTAATTATTTAAGTAATAAATAACTAAGCCTGTGGAAAGGGTCTCGTTGCTAACTTACTAGTGAACCTAAAAAGTCACACAGTACTTAAGTATGATTCTCACTTATGAAAATTAATCCTTGGTGGATTAAATTAATTCTTTAGTGGAATTTATTAATCAGTTTAATTAATTTCATGGAGAAAAACATTAGGATGGTTCTAATTAATCAAATATCCTATATGGATTTAATAAATTAGATAAGAACTAATAAATTAATTCTCTTAGGTAGATAAATTAACTATTTGCTAAGTCCTAATTATTTGATTAAACCTTGCTGGAATAATCAAATAATAAGAAAATCCAAATTAATTAATTACTTGTATAGGAATTAATTGAACTCGGATTAAGAAAAGAAGAAAGAGGAACCCTAACAGAAAAACATGGAGTTGTGCGCCGTCTATATTAGTATTAGGCGTGCAGGACGCCCCATCCTTGCTGCATGACAGATTTTGACTTTGTTTTCCCTTCATTTTCTCTTCTCTCTTTGCATTGGAGCCTTAAAAAAAATTTCTCTTACCAATTTCCCCATAAGCCAAAATTAGTTTGATTAAGCTAGCACTAAAATCAAAGTAAGGGAATCTGCTATTCAAGATGTGGATACTATGCTTGGAGATGCGACGTTTGGAGCACTATGATTTATCCGGAGATCATCAAGAGCACAAGAGGCGACAATTTTGCCGAGAAAAGACCTGGATTATTTGCAGCTGAAGTCCACCATCTATTTTCGTTCATCAGCTAGTCTATTTCAACCTTGGTTATAAATTTATTACGAAATAAACCTACTGAGATATAATGCTTGAGAACCCCCTAGGAATGTTTTATAATTCGATGGTACCGTTTAGCCTGCTTTTCGTGCTGCGTGTTTATATTTTTATTATTTGCTCCGCTGCGTTGGGAAGAACGAGCAAGATACCTTTACCTTTCACTAGCTGTGTAAAATTATATATGGGTTCGAAAAATTAATGATAAGATGATTACTTTTATTGCTCTAATACAAAAATTATGTGTTCTTAAGGTTGATGACCTCATTTTGTGTGCAAAATGCATTATCAATAAGAAGAAAATAAAGAAAAGATGCTTTGAAGAAAGAAGCAATTTTGTTTGGTACTATTTTGGCAAAATTTTGCAATTTCAAATTAAAACTAAAGTTATTTAGAAGAAAAAAATTGATAAGAATTATGTATGCTATATTGATGTGGTTATTATAGTCAACTTATTTTCTTTTTTTGGAAAGGACAGTTTTTATAATAATAAAAAAAATGCACAAGGTACTACCTTGCCACAACCAAGATAGACTATGGATGCTAGAGCCAAGACTTGAAATCCGATCACACCATCTTGAATAATTTGATATTGTTCCTAATAGTCTAATGGTTAGAGCCCTATAACCGTGCAATGTATCATTTTCTTAGACTTTTTATATTGCTCGTGTACCTATTTCAGTCAATGACTCCCGTACCAAATGGCATTGGGTGTTGAGACACCCCTAAGGACCTAATCACTCGAGTAATATAGGCCACAAAACTATACTTAGGTCATTATATTCCATTCATAACCATTATTACAATAACAAATTATACTATCGGATGTTTATACACAATATCAAGTTCTTGACAACATGCACAACTATCTACCATCTCAAAGGAACAACCCAATCTAAACCAAACTAAGAAAGCTGGCCAACAGATATACAATTAAAAACCTACCAAGCTATTTGCCATAATTTTCTTATCACAATTCCTTGTAAATTATTTTGTAAGTTGAGGGTGATAATCCGATCCTTGAGAATCCTCAATGCTGATTGTGAAACGTTGCTCGGTGTCTCCGACTTACCTAAGAACAACCGAGAGTACGCTCTATCCAAATTAAGTAAACCAATGCGGCTAGTAATATTCGATCGGTACGACATTTTAACCATGTGGTTCCCTCTCCATCGTCTCGCCGCTCTATTTACACCCGCAGCACAATCCATTCTCGGCCAAGAAAATCGGACCTCTCTGTAGAGAATCCTTACACACTCCCTCGAGAACTCGCAACCAAAAAAGAGATGATCATGAGTTTCAATATTATTACTATCACACAAGAGGCAGATGTTATTATATATGGCCAATCCAAGGTTTATCTCGAGTAGGTAATCGCTGTCGGATAGTTAACCACAAAATGAACGTATGTTTCGGTATCTTACCCTTACCCTGCAAAAGACTTATCCAACTCTTTGACGTTTCCCTTTTATGTAATACCTCCCTTGCTGGTGATGTTGAAAAAACCCTGTTACTTGAAGTTTTCCATACTACCTTACCATCTACATGTTGGAAATAAGCTTTAAAATTTCTTCAATTTACATTTTATTTCCAACAAATAATAATTTTTTAAATCTCACAATTAGAGTGCCTATTTACTTATAATTTATTTTAGACTTATGGCCTCATTATCATCTTATTTATGTGATATTTGACCACATTATTTTATCATTAGTGGGCCTAATTATTATTTGGTTTTATTGTGATTTTATGATGGTTTTTAGTGGTCCATTAATATCTTTGAAATGGTCAAATTTTAGTTCTCTATATAAGGGGCCATGGTCTTAATTGTTTGTTGGCACATTGAGAGTGTGAGGTATTTTACATAGAGATTGTGATATTATTTTATACTCCCCACAAGAGTGTTTTGGCAACGTGACTAAGGGATTGGTTCCTCGTCTCCTTGTGGTCGTGCACATAGGATGAGACACCGCTGTGAGCTAATGGGGTTTTATCTTGGAGTCGTGATCAGCCATCAGAACCTGCACGTAGGGAGGCAATCATGGCTTTAGGATAGCGTCATGTGGCGTGACTCTCCATCGGTGCAGTATCTTATTTTATGTTTTATGTTGTTTAATATGTATTATTCCATAATTTATAATTATCATATCATGATCTGTAAATAATATATTTATAATGATTTGAGTTATTTGTATTGGTTTAAACACAAATCACAATATTTACAACAATCTAAAGCCATGATCGTGATTTGTGTTTAAGCAAGAACAATATTGAGATTTATGATTTAATATGTCTCCATTTTTGGTTGTTTGCATGTGAATTCCATTAATCGAGTGATGAATTCATTGGGATATAACATGTACCCTGATTAATCAAAATTGTTCGGCTACTTGTTGATTTGTGTTATGATCGAGCTATTCAACTCCAGAAAATGGTATGGCTTTCTCCAAATGATACTATGAAATTTCTTACAGAAATTAAAAAAAAAAAAAACAAAGGTACGTACATTGCATAATTCTATTCGTATATGATCAAAATGAACTATATTTCTGACTAAGTCCCATATGCTTAATGTAATTAGTGAATGCATGCATAAATTCTTGCTGGTGCATATGAGCAATTTTAAGGTTTTGGTCCAACGGACATGAGCATGTGATAATTATCCATTAAGATGTAACAATTTGTTATTTGTTTCATGAGGTGCTAGTTTGAGGATGCTTTATAAGCTATATATATACATGTTTCTTGAAACATTCAGGAGGTTTAGCAAGTTAAGTGTTATGTATATATGGGTAAGTTTATAAAATAAATAATAATGTAGTTTAATAAGAAACCAATATTCCATTTAGTGTGCGAATTTTATCATTGTAAATGAAATTGTTTATTTGATTACTAGTCATGATTATATTTATGATTATATATGTTATGTGAAATGCTAGAAATTATTAAATTAGGCTATTGCACGAGACCATGTGTTTTTAGAGTCCTCTATTTTCCTAGGCCAACGGTAATTAGGAGATTATGCTATTGTACAAAAAGATTTCTCATAAAGCCCGTTATGTTTTATCAAGAGTTAATCACATATTAAAACCTAAGTATTATATGTAAGGTAATTGAATTCATTAATGTAGATTAACGTTTTGCATTTGTGTATTGTTATTTTGCACACATATAATTAATAAAAAAAAAAAAGAAACATCCGCTTAGTTTGCAAGTTGTGAAACTAATATGTCCAACGGCTAGTTTGTGCAAGTCATGAATTAATGAATTTATTTGCTATCATTGGGTTGGTGGTTACATAAGGTTATACTAAATGTCTTTAAGAAGGCAAAAGGTCACTTGAGTTTCTAGGGGTGGACATCTGATTATATTTTACAAAGTGCTAAACTAAATAATTTTACCGTTTCTAACGGCTAGACTTAAGATGTTATGAATTAGCTATATATAATGGTAAATATTGATAATTCATTGCATTGATATTATCGTTTGGAGGTTACACCAATAAGTGTTTGAGAAGGTAATGGACATGTTATTAAATTTCAAGTATGAATATATGATTTTATTAGAGAGTTACAAATGTTTAATTGCATAGCACTAAAAGTCACCAACGGTTCAATTAGCTAATGTAAATTGTAAAAGTTGTTTTCACTATTATGCATAAAATTAAAGAAGTTAATGAGTCATTTGTCTAAAGGCCAATTAAGTACAAGGTTAGACTTCCTTTTTCTAGTGCAAGGACTAGTGATATATTGCATCTGTTATATATGCAAGGTATTTATCAATATGTGTAGTAGAGTATATTTAAAGTTAAAATTTCAAAATTCCATAGGAATTATCATATTCATAAACATAAAGAAAAGAATGTATTGTCTTAAATTTGTTTTCAATTTTCCTTAAGGCCTATACACAACATCAGTTAGAAAGTGTACTTAATGTATGCCTTATAGGACTTTATATGTGCCTAATAGGAGTAATGTAAATTTAAAAGTGAAATTATACTTGATATATAATTATGGATGTGATATTTGAATTATGGTTTATTTCAAAATAACATGTGGCAAATAGATAGTTAAAATTCTACGTGTGGGGTCAGATTCATATGCCCCATGTGATATGATTAAGAGATATATATCTATAAGTTCAATTATGCATGATAAAATGTGGGGGTTGACATTGTTTAAATAGAAATGGATAATTATGTTAAAATGAAAATATCTTTTACATAGTGATATAATTTAATTTTATTTGAAATGTGTCTCATGGAATATTAATATCTTTTCTTAGTTACATGCAGTTTAACTATGACAAGATTGTGAAATGTGGGGGTTTATATTGATTTTATTTAATATGAAAATTTTGCGATAAGTTGTATTCGCAAGTTTTATTAAGTGCACGATATATATTTTCAAAGAAAATGGAGAGAAAATCTTAAAGTTTTATTTCATGATACATTAGAAGTATGGGGCTGATTTTATTCCAAAATACTTTATGAGATTAAGTTTGATCGTGGATTGAACGAAAAGTTATCTTTTATATTGCTATAATTTAATTTAATATGAAACGGGTCTTATTAAAATATTAAAATTTATTTTCTAATGACTTGCTGATAAACTATGAAATTGTTTATGAAATGTGGAAGTTAAAAAGTGAAGCCAAGATGTTATGAGATTTGAAACTGTTTGAAAATAAATTCATTATGTCTTGGATTAATATGCAGAAAATGAAAAGAAAATATTTATAATATTCAAGAATAGAGATTTTATGACTTTTTCGATGAGAAAAATTATCATATATAAATTCAATTAAAAATAATAATTCTATTTGTGGAGTTGTTTATAACATGCATGTTTATGTGATGTATTGAGAAATGAAAATAAGAGGCATATTATATTTTAATCCATGAGATGGAATTTGCCTCGAGGGACTAGCGCAGAGGCTAGATCCTTTATCATCGATGGGGATGGGCTAAGTCCATAAGGGAATCACCTCCGGGAGTAACCCAACCTTTGTGATTGGAGACCCCATGAAGAAGGTTCAATGGGTAGGAACAACCTGTAATGCGTGATTCATAAGCACTATTTTGAGGAGAGTATACATCGAGATGCCTCCTTCCCAATCCCTAAGGTGAAGTGCTGTAAAAAGTGTGATGTTAGGATGGGCTTTTGACCCTTAATGAGACCAAGGCGGGAAATCCGCGGGGTAGAGGTCACACGTACCCTTGGGAGGTTTCACCTAAGTGAGAGTCGCCCTGATGGCCGGGGCTATGGGTTTGGGCTGACCCTAGAGACCTCACGAGAATCAAGATCAGAGCGCATGGCCGTTAACGCGCTAACCCGCTATAACCATGTCCTAAAGTCTATATCGTGTGTGTGGTAATTGAAGTTTGGTCAAGGGACCTAATTCCAGGCCTAGTCCATTATGGCTCCCTCAAATGGAGATTACTATCACTAAGTATAGGTTCAAGCCCGGAAGGCACCTATACCGATTGCATGATATAAAGTTGCCACCATTTTACTAGATTTATTAAATTTCAGAAATTTTAAATCTTGTGGGGGATTGTTGGAAATAAGCTTTAAAATTTCTTCAATTTACATTTTATTTCCAACAAATAATAATTTTTTAAATCTCACAATTAGTGTGCCTATTTACTTATAATTTATTTTAGACTTATGGCCTCATTATCATCTTATTTATGTGATATTTGACCACATTATTTTATCATTAGTGGGCCTAAGTATTATTTGGTTTTATTGTGATTTTATGATGGTTTTAGTGGTCCATTAATATCTTTGAAATGGTCAAATTTTAGTTCTCTATATAAGGGGCCATGGTCTTAATTGTTTGTTGGCACATTGAGAGTGTGAGGTATTTTACATAGAGATTGTGATATTATTTTATACTCCCCACAAGAGTGTTTTGGCAACGTGACTAAGGGATTGGTTCCTCGTCTCCTTGTGGTCGTGCACATAGGATGAGACACCGCTGTGAGCTAATGGGGTTTTATCTTGGAGTCGTGATCAGCCATCAGAACCTGCACGTAGGGAGGCAATCATGGCTTTAGGACAGCGTCATGTGGCGTGACTCTCCATCGTTGCAGTATCTTATTTTATGTTTTATGTTGTTTAATATGTATTATTCCATAATTTATAATTATCATATCATGATCTGTAAATAATATATTTATAATGATTTGAGTTATTTGTATTGGTTTAAACACAAATCACAATATTTACAACACTACATTCCTATGGATTTTCAGTAATATTTATACCAATGGTTCAGAGCATACAATATGTACACAGATAATTAAAAAGAAAAAGTTTATTTTTAAATAAAATGAAATGACTTGATGTAATTTAGTGAGATAAAAGCAAAAATATAAAAAGAATTTATCTATATATACAACTTAATAATTGGAGAGCCCCTTGAATGACTTTTGGACCGACATTCCTTTGGTATAACATGAGATAATTCTATGTCAGGTTGAGTTTAATTGTCTGAGTGTGTATTTTGTTTTTATCTTTTGTCACACAAGTGTGTATGGTGATCATACACAAATACACCTTGATATGTGAGTGATATAGACATTAAAACTACTGGAATTGTTCTGGCATAAATTTTTAGAAAAATTACTAAAACTCCTCTTAAATAAATTATTACATCCAAAAAACCCATTTACAAACTTTTCATTCGAAAAAACCCAAAATTTAAAATTAAGAATTTTCTACCCTTTATTTATTAACTTAAGAAATGATCAATTGATCATTTTTATTGTTTTTTTTTGTTTTAAAATTTACTAATTAATAAGTTGAATAATACAAATTTTTATTTTTAGTATTAAGTATTTTGCAATATTTTTATATAATTTGTTTTTTATTTTACTATGGTAATTATCTAAATAATATATCTTTTAAATTTTTTAAGAAGTTTAAAAATCTGAAAATAAAATTATATTTAGTCAGTTATCAATATAAAATTTTTATATAAATAAATCTCTATACAAAGTTACAACTGATTAAATTTTTAGTCTAGAAGGTTAAGGGACATTAAGTCTATAAATTTATTAACCCTAAATCTTGGACTTTTTGGAATGAAAAGTTGGTAGAATCAGGAATAGATTTTTTGGATTGAAAATTTTTATAAGGGTTTTTTGGATATAAAAATTTAATTTAGGAAACTTTTAGTAATTTTTCCAATCACACAACGACTTTTGCGGTTTTGCCCCATTTACTATACCATTTTATGCCACAAAACCAACTTCTGCACGCATCCAACCATTGTTCTTTATGTATTTAAGCTATGTGGGGGATCCGAGTTACATGAAAAACCAAAAGTATTGGCGTGAGGATCAACATAGCTCATGCAGTTGCAGTGAGCAGATATGTTGTAGAATCCAAGATAGTCAATGTGAACGTCCTTGGTTAAAGGTGTCGAGAACTGATACCCGAGGCGGAAATTCTTGTGTAAGGATGTCCTGAGACAGGTTGCCAAAGCGGAAATCCTTGTGTAAGGTGTCGAGAGACAGTGACCAAGTGTTTATCCTCTTGTGAGAGGATGGCACGAAGTTGGCGGGGGTGTGGACTGTTCCGGGGCTTGGGAGTAACCTATATCCGAGTCAGTTGGACCAATATGGATAAGTTCCACGCTTTCAGGATTTGTCGATGATCACCAAAAGAATAGGTTTGTCGGAGGTTCAAAAAGGGAACATCGTTAACATGTGATCGGTCATTGGGAGCACTGGACGGAATTGGCTCTCCATGGGATTTGGGATGTGACGCTAGATTGAGTTCACTTGGGAAAAGTGAAGGGACGAATGGAAGATATATTGAATGATCGGGATAAAGGGATTGTGTTTTCAACTTTGAGTTTGGTCTCCAAGTGGGAGATTGATGGGATAAAGTGTGGAGACAAATCAAATGGATCAAAAGAAGAAGAAGACGGTGGAAACAGACTAATTTCGGATTCTGGACAAGCATGCCGCGGCACAGGACCGCGACATCAGGAAAGCATGCCGCGGCACAGGACCGCGGCATCAGAGGAGTGCCGCAGCGCCGTGCCGTGGCATCAAGATTGTGCCCCGGCACAAAATGGCAGATTGTCCCAAACACGGGTCTTGACACTTGTTCACGCGTTTTTGATGACTTGACACGTTTTGGACGCGTTTTTCATCATGGTTGGACACATTTTTGGTTCTTCTTTGCCTATATATATCTCCCATGTTGCTATGTAATTAGAGTGTGAGAGAGGTGTTGAATATAAATGATATATATACGCTCTCTACCCCTTGTAATTGCATCTCAGATAAAGAAATGAAACCTCTCTAGCATAAGTCCGTGGACGTAGGCATTATTGGCCGAACCACGTAAATCGTTGTCTCGTCTTTTCAAGCTTTGATTCTTGCTTTTAATTTCGTTTATGCGCGTTGATTCCTAACACCCCCTATTTGGGGATCCAATGGTGTGTTATGGAGAATGACCCTTATAAATGGTGTAAATAAATTGTTAAAATTTGGAAATACTATTCACTTTTGATTCTTCCCCGATTCTAATTATTTTTTATTTATAATCACTTATCCACAAGTATTTTAATGTTTGCAAATATGGTTCTTTTTTACTTGATAATCATAATTGTGCTCTAGTATGTAAGTGTAAATAAATGATTTTAGAAATACACAGTTACTAACATGATTGATAAATGTCACGAAACTGAACGATTGAAGATTAATCAATTTCAAAAGAGTTACTGATAATTAATGTTAATATTGGTAGTTGCCTACACAATGTAATTTATTTTTGTGGTTTTAAAGCGTTGAACACACAATGAGTCTAATTAACAAAAAAACAGAATTATTTGAAAGTGTGTGGTGTATTTTATTTAAAATTGACACGTGAGATTAGGGAAACAAAAAGAGAATCGCGCGGGAACAAGATTACCGTTATGATGAGATGGATGGTTCTTGAAAGTTAGGATGAAGCCATATTAGATATTGAGATTACATATATATATATATAACTTCCTGATAGTAATTAATTTCCGCAGTTTTTGAAAGTTTTATTAGTTTCTCAATAAAAAATTTCCATTCTACATTGATCAGTTCTTAGAAGAGTAAATTTCATTCTTGCTTCAAAAATAAAAATAAAAAACTTCATTCTAATTCTCATTCTCCCCCATAATAAATCAATATTTCTTCAATCAATCTGAAATCATTCAAAACTGATCATAGTTGTGATCGCTTGTTGTACATCAGAAATTTTGAATCTTCAAGAATGTTTTTAATTCCTTGTACCATCATCAGTTCTTGAAGAAAATATATATTTCATTCACATTATCCCCCATTTTATTCACTTTCTTGATCAATCAGTCGCATTTGATCCTATTCATCAAGAATGTCAATTACCAATTGGTTGGTGCTCAAGGATATGGGCCCTGAAATTGCATCAAGATTCTCATCCTGCCAAGAAGTGGTGCACATGAGGTTGCAGTGTCGTGAGTGGAACGAACTGTTCCGACGTGCACAAGGAATTTGTATGAAATGCATGCCCGGTACTCGTGTTATATGTCTCGGAGGATCCTTTGACGCTCATGGCACTATTACTGTTCTTTCAAACCCACCCCCGTTCTATATGTACCAGGGTCAGAAATGGCACCACGAACATGATGAGGTGACCAACACTATGGGGTTTTTCAATAGAATGGCGAATGGCGAAATCAATATTATCGGTTGCGCTAGAGGACTTCTATGTCTAATAATGGGGTTTCGAAGGGACGTGCTCTGTATCTGTAATATTCATATGGGGAACGGTGTATACCATTTGGTCCCCGAGCATCCCCAACAAGGTTATATGAACTGTAAATCCCTTTACAGTCTAGGTTTTAATGAAAAAAAGAATAGACAGGGTGGATATTATGTGTTATGCTTGATGATGGAGGAGCCTTGTATTCCTTATCATAATGACTCAAAAGCACACAAACCCCCTCTAGAGGTGCTCGAATACTATGAGTGCGAGGGGGTTTGGAACTCACTGCAGGTGACTTTGCCCACACCAAATGATTTAACCTCAAATGGTTTGATGTCTCTACCTTTCTCCACGATCTCGGGAACACCATATTTGTTTTTAGCTAACAATATATATAGATATTCCCCTGAAACGAAGGATTTTGAAAGGCTCCCTTCCCCAGAAGATTACGATGCCACTTACACAGGTCCTCAGCTTCTAAAGTTGGTCGAGATCAAGAATTCAGTAAGTTTGCTTTGTTGCCGACCTGGAAAGGGCCTTCAGATCTTCATCTTCAGATCTTCTGATGAGAAGTGGGACCGGAAGTTGTTTAGCTCTTTCGAGTTTGAGCGCGCCCGCTTTTGTGGAACTGAGGGGATGAAGGTGTTTTTCCAAAGTGGTACTAAGACTGTCTACTCGTTGGATATCGAGGACGGTAGCGTCGAAGAATTCCTGACATTTGAGTCGCGCCGCATAGATATGTTTGAATGCGAACCGTATTTCTGGAACTTCAGGGAGTATTTTACCATCCCAAATGGCTATTGAAAGATTACCCTGCTTCTGATTGAAATGGAAATTGAAATTTCATTGCTATATACTTGTATTTGTCATTTGACATTTTTGGTAACAAAATAAAAGAAGGAAAAAGGAGTTGAGTGGAAATTCATATCATTCATTCATGCATACAGAATGAACTGATGTGCTATTTCATATTATTAGACAGTAAGTCAGTGTAACCCAATAACTCATTCTAGTTGTGTTCTAATAGGAATAGTTTGTTACCCTTTTGGTCGCATAATATATTCTTAAGAACATGTGTCATGGACAGATGGAGTTGATGATAAAATGAGATTTACCTCAACAAAGAAGTCAAAAATCATATAGTGTCCACCCGAGAACATGGGTCATGCGTACGCCACGCCTTCTTTGCATCCCCTTTCATACAAGGGCCAATCTTGATTTGTTATCTACTTCACACTCATGGTAACCGCAGAATTAGCAAGTGATGGCCATCCTACAGCTTCAACCATGGAACGTACAAGTACAGCGTAAGAGATCCCACGTTTTCCACCAACTTCTTTAATTAGAGGAGCCTGTGTTTTCTTGATGATTGCCTAGTTAATTATCAGTTGAAGAGCTCCTTTTAGCATTATAAATGCATAATCAACTATATTAAGCTGTGCACGACAATCTTGAATAGGGCGGGATTGTCTGCAAAGTCAACATACGAGCCTTAGCTAACTAAAGATTTAAAATGGCTTCATATTTATCTGGTGGATTTGAACTGCACCACAAATGGCTTCATATTAGATGGATTAATTTGAAAGCCATTCATGTTACCAACGTATAAACGAATCGAAATTCAATCCCACATCGAACGTGGCAGCGTTTACTACCAAGTTTCCGACACTCCAACTGGACTAGTGATCAGATGTATTGCAAAACAGGAAAAAGCATCTCTAATAATCAACGGGGTAAACACGGGCCAGCCCCTTCCTCTGAATCACATGAGAAGAAGAGCACATTATTTTGTTACAGTACTCAAATAGAAAAGCTATCCATCATGCCATTTTTAGAGGAAGTAATAATTAAGAGATGTATAGAATTGTTTATACCTGCTGCAGTGCAGGGGAAGGCAATATCAACATGAGTAACAAGAGATCTCAGGAAACGATGCCGTTTTGGAGCAGGGAATTTGGGAATTAGGGCACTGAACTACTTAGACTGAATATTCTCAATTGGCAAGCATGGGGAAGGGGGAACTACTAGCTAGCCTAATGGAAATCAGTTGGACGTTAGTTAGCTAATCTATATTTATTTTTAAATAATAATAATAACCAAAAACCTGTTAGTCTAGTGGTATCCACCTCCCAATTTATGTGAGAGGTCCTGGGTTTGAATCCAAAATGCCACAAGTTGTGGATCTTCCCTCCTTTATGGAGCTAAGTCTTTATGGATCAAGATTATAACTATCAACCTGAGTTTATCGGGCTAGATATATAGGGTATCCTCTTCCCTCTTGAATAAAAAAAGAAGAAGATAGTAATAATAATTTTTGTAATCTCCCTCCTTTTTTTATTTTACAGCAACCACAAATATTTACACATTAATTCAAAACAAAATACAAGCCTTTACACATACATATAAGGCCTCAGTGGAGATTCTATATACGGTGCACGTGAGAATCTGTCAATGAACTCAACTGGTTCGAAGCTCAAAAGTTCGGTTTGAATATCTTCAAGCTTGAGCCAAAAGTTAGGGTTTGACTTCATATATATTATGTAAATATAATATACTAATATGTAAAACTATGTAAATATCACTTATTTATAAACAAAAACTCATAAATATAATCGTGAGTTTTGGAGGAAAAATTGGTCATCCGTTAACTATTGGACGGAGGAGTTGACCGGGGGGACCAAAATTGATGAAATTGAGATAAGTTAGGGGTCAATTAGATGAGTGCGATATCTGGGGGATCAAAACTGAAATTGGGGTATAAGTGAGGGACGATAATTGAAATTTTCCCTTAAAATGTTGATATTCTAAATTCAAGCTGGCTCAGGCTCAGCATGAAGCTCGTCAAGTCGGACTCAAGCCTTGAGTACAAAAACTCGTTTAGTATCTAGCCGAGCGTGAGCCTATGCAAGCCCGGCTCGCTCAGCTTGATCAACAACCCTACGTGAGATCTCTACCTATTTAATGTGGAGCTCGTTTTAGTAACAAACGGATTGTGGACTGCACTCTAATATAGAGCTGCGTACGTACATCTCAAGAGGATCAAGTCTAACGTAGTTCAAAAGATAAAGTGGATCCAGACATAAACCTCGTATTTATATGTAGATTTAATCAGAGTCTAGATCGAAGCTCGTAGTTCGCTATTCTCTCAGTGAATCTGTTTCGTATTTTTAAACAAACTAGACTAGGGAAGGATTTCGAGTAGTCGATCCAAGCCCCGTGATAATCCACAACTTAGAATTATCTACTCACTCCTGCCTATATATGCTAACGGTGGTTTAAGTCTTACAGATATTTTCGTAATGTGGTATTCGCAATCAAAATAAAATATACAACACAACTCAAGCAATTAATGAAAACTTAAAAACTTTAATTAACAATATACCTCCATGGAGAATTCTTCGCTTGAATCTCTTGCAATTACACTGTCTTGAATAGGAACGGGATCCGACACTTTCGAACTCTATCACTAACTGTTTTACGCTATGAAAGTTCAAAAGCTATGTCTAATTTAACTCTAATTACTCTTAGGGGTGTACACGGTCGGGTTCGGGCGGTTTTACAAAAAAAATTAACCCGACCTGACATTTGCGGGTTGACAAAATATCAAACCGAAAATGCATAATTATCTTTTCAAACCGAGCGGTTCGGGTCGGTCGGATTTAATGTTTTAACGGGCGGATTGGCGGGTTATCAAATATAGTTATAATTTTTACAACTTAATTTTAGTTATAAGTAGTAAGTAAGAAATTAATTATTATACTTTTTGTACATTTAACTAAAAAAAATTGAGTTGGTAAAAAATACACAAATAAGTGGTGTTATCAAATAAAATTCATATTACCATGATTTCTAATGAGTGAAAAACTCTAAAATATTAATAAAATTAATGTTTTTTGTAAATTTATCATCAAAATATACATATACATATAAATTTTTCGTTCAAATCAAATGAAAACAAGTGTTCAAACGAGTCAATTTGTTTGCTCAAATAAAAAATAAAATATGTTACATGAATATGAATAAACCACTCTTATTATAGAGTAGATATGCATATATAGTTTTCAAAGTTTAGTGTTAATCTTTAACTATATATATTTATACTTGTAATATAAATGATTAGCGGCCGGGTTGCGGGTTAGGCGGGTTACAATTATTAAACCCACCACCCGACCCGAAAGTGACGGGTTGCAATATTTTCAACCCGCCACTATTATTTAATAATTCTAAACCGGCGGTTTTCTGGCGGATCGGCTCGGGTTGAGCGGTTCGGGCGGGTTGGGCGGGTTTATGTACACCCCTAATTACTCCTATCGGCTAAACTTACTCTACTTGAATAGTAATGAAAATAAGACTTCTTGCAGAATGTTTTATTTGTTGTCCCTTCCTTCCTTCTTTCTTTTTCGTCTTCATATACTTCCTACCTTTCTTCTCGGCTTCTTGTAACTTCCACGTTCGCCACTACTTCTGGAACTGCTCCCTAACTTCCCTTTCAAATTTCTTTGTTTACCGCCTGTTTCTTGTTTGTTGGAGCATCTTGGGGCCCGTCTTTCTTTCCCCATTTATCTTCTTTAATGGTTATTGGGCTTTCGCACATTTTAGCCCATATTCCTTTTGGATTAATATACTCGCATTTTTGGGCTTCATTATTTTCAGGCACAATTTGCTGGCCCTCCTGCTCTCATTGGGACTGCACTTTCTCTTGGGCTTTTAATCGAATTATTAGCCCATATCCAATTTTCTTAAGTGTAAACAGAATCTAAGAGAGTTTTTAGTGTAATGATTGTGTAGTCCCTTGCGAGGTATGGATGAGGGAATTTATAGATTACACCGTGTATGGATTTGAGTACGACACTTGTATTTGCAGGATGATGACACGTGTATAGATAGAATGGTCCCTACGATAAGGGTTGAGTTTCGGGTCGTAGGCGACCCTTTTTTAAGAACGCGGATCTTCCACTTGTTGTGGGCTTCAGATTCGGTTTGGGCCTTAATATTCGGTTTTGGGCCTTAAGTAATATTTTATAAATAGCAATAATATAAATATGCCCAAACTTGGGCATATCACACCCAATGGATTTTTCCTTAAAAAAAATTAAAAAAAAATGAAAGATACAAAATTTTCAAGCCCCTAAATAACGAAACAGAATTGTGGAATAGATTTCTTCAAAAAAATAATAATTGTGGAATAGATAATGAGGAGTGGTATATTATTATCCCGCTAAATTGGCTCCACTACTCCCACTAATCACGATATATATTAGGTAAATAATAAATAACCACATCCTTTTATTTAAACTTCCCATAATAGAGCTAACCAATTAGAAATTTTCTACGTATTAAAATAATTCAAAACATACAGTTGGTTCAATCGGTAAGAACGGATCACTTCCTTTCAGAAGTTTGTGTGTTTTTGTTGGTGGGTGATCTGTAAATATCTTTACAAAATATCTATGATCTCCAAGACATGCTCCGACCCTGATAGGTGACCGGGGCCGACCCCACCAAAACTTTAATCTACCCAAAAATAAATAAATTAAATTAAATAATAATTCAAAACTACCATATAGTAGTATCGAGTCAAACATCAATGTGCTACCTATATATATAGATGATATTCACAAATCTCCCTCCATCTAGCGTGATAACTGAAAAGCCAAAGAAGTTGGAACTCTAGCCTAGCCGCCCACCGCCCGCCTCTCCGTCCAAGCCGCCGCCTGGTGGAGCCACCACCACCACCACCGCCTCAGCCCAAGCACCACCACCTCCTCCAAATCCTCACTACTTATCAAATAGTATAAATTATATGTCTTTGATTCCACCAAAAGTAATGTCATCCCGGCCCGCCTCCGGTAAAATACTTAGGATAGAACTGGAGAATTTCAAATCCTACAAAGGCCATCAAATCATCGGCCCGTTCTACGATTTTACGGCCATAATCGGGCCCAACGGCTCCGGAAAGTCTAATCTAATGGACGCCATAAGCTTTGCTCTCGGACTGCGTACCGCTCATCTCCGAGGAGCTAATTTACGGGACCTTATTTACGCCTTCGACGATCGTGAAAAGGAGCAGAAGGGACGTAGAGCACATGTCACGCTCGTATATCGGCTGCCTGACGGGTCGGAGCTTAAGTTCACTCGTTCAATCACCAATGCTGGAGGAGGCAGTGAGTACAGGATCGGGGATCACGTCGTTAATTGGGATGAATATAATGCAAAGTTGATGTCACTTGGTATCCTTGTTAAAGCCAGGAATTTTCTTATTTTTCAGGTTATTATATATGTATATATTCTTTATTGTGTATGTTTAATCAATGTTTTATTTTTTCACTAGTCGAGCTCGCTTGTGTACTCGAGGCTTATAATTATTTTTATTTATAAGCTCAAGCTGGTAACGTTTATAACTTTCATATATTTCAATAAAATATATTTATACATTTTATACTAACATATTTAACTAATGTAATGGTATATGTTGAGTTTGAACTCGCTCCCTTTCGCTGAAACTTGAGCTTGTCGAGATCAAACCCACAAATTTTGTTGAGCTCGACCCTAATATTACACCCCTAATATTTTATATAGCAAAAATGTATAATTCTTCCTTAAGCTTTTTTAAAATATCCATTCATAATAAGCAATTATACGTATAACAATTTATCTAACTTTTTGATTTCACAAAAGAAAATATGTAGTAGCATATAAAAATATTGTGTGTGTTATTTAAGAGAATTTGGGCTCTAAATATGATGCAAAAAATGAAAATATGGAGTTAGTTAAAGGAGTTGGAAATTGATCCTCAGGAGACATAAATATTGACTTTGAATTGTCTTAGCTAAATTAGATGGAGAGGTGAAAACAAAAATAGATTGGAGCATAAAAGAGGAAACATGCACACACCATTAAATAATGCGTTTCCATCACTTATTGTGAAATTAATCTCAAATAATTAGCAAATGAGAGTGCAGTCAAGCAATAAAACTTCAAATAAGCTATACAATTACAAAGAGAAATAAATATAAAATCTAAAAGTTATTAGGTGATACATTTCTCTACTTTATAATCATAATCAATCTAGTACTAATTTCTATCTAAAATTCTAAAATTGAAGATCAAATAAATACGTTTGTAGGATTTTTTTCCCCTTCAGAAGCAGAAAGTAAATTAAAAAGGATGTATTTTGGAAATTTTCGAGAAGAAAATTGCCTAGATTGTTGTAGAAAATGAATGAACTAAGTTTATTTTTTACATGTGTAATAAACAGGATAAGGTTCCCCATTGTAATTCAACACTCCAAGTGGTGTTCTTGTATGCATTTGATATTTGTGTTGAGTTTACATGTATGACTGCATTGTTGTAGAAAATAAATGAACTAAGTTTATTTTTTTACATGTGTAATACTCAAGGAAGTATTGAATTCTTCTTATGACTCAGGGAGATGTTGAGTCTATTGCTTCGAAAAATCCTAAGGAACTGACAGCGCTCTTCGAACAAATCTCTGGCTCTGAAGAATACAAGAGACGTTACGAAGAGCTGGAGGCACAAAAAGCTGAAGCCGATGAGAAGGCTGTGCTAGCTCATCAGAGAAAGAAAACTATTTCAGCAGAAAAAAAACAGAAGAGGCTGCAGAAAGAGGATGCTGAAAAGCATATCAAATTGCAACAGCAACTGGTTCACACTAATATTTACTTGAACACACTTATAGTTTTGCATTTGAATGATTTGACGTTTAAGTTAATCTGTACCCATATAATTCAACCTTTGTCAGGATTTTGCAACTAAGAGGTCTCTCTGTTGTCGAAAAATATCATTTTCTTGTCCTTTATCCGACACTGTATTTGTTGACATCAAAATAATAATAATAATAGTACTAATCAGCTCCATCGTGTGTTAAACTTATAATTTGTCTCACTTCCACACTCCCTCGCAGAAATCTTTGAAGCGGGAACATTTTCTATGGCAACTTTTGAACATACAGAAAGATATTGAAAAAGCTAACAAGGACCTGGATGTTGAAAAGATTGGCCGCATAGACATTGTGCATGAGCTGGATAATTATGAAGCTGAAGTGAGTAAAAAGATTAAAGAAAAAGCTGGATATTCAAAAAGGATTTCACAATGTCAGAAGAGAATCTTGGAGAAAAAGAACAGACTCGATAACGTAAGACATCTTCATTGACTCTGTATTTTCTATATGTTCTTCTGGTCCTGCTTGACTTCTCTCGATGCTCCCCTGCAATGGCAGCTAGGTAAAGCTAAGTTTCTTCTGCTGGCTTAATTCAAGCATATAAAAATGCATTTGAACTTCAGTGAGTTTACTCCTACATGTTCATTAGGGCTAAGGCAGGAGGACTGCTCATTCTCTCCATATGTTATTTCTTTCTGTTGGTTAATGAGATCTGTCTGTTCTCTGACAAGAGTTTGTAAGTGTAAACGATGTATGTGTGATTGAGGACATGTCTCGTGATGGTTCCGAAATCTACCATTAATCCAGAATATGAAAATCATCTTGTACTTTTAATTGTTTCCAGATATAACTTCAGGTCCTGGAAAAGGATGACACATTAGAGCGCAAAATACTTTGCCTCTGAAAAAAAAAAAAAAACTTTCGCAAGGAAAGCAATATATTTCATCATGAAATTTGTAAAATTTGAACTTTAGTTATGGAAATAATATAGGATTTGTAAAAAGTTAGTTGAGCACTACCTCATGGTGTGCTATTTGACTGCAATTGAAACTGTCTTCCTAGTGATTCTGCTCCTTGTTCAAGTTTTCAATTTTATCCATGTGTTGCAAATAGCTTGTGGTTTATGTACCGACACAGGCGAGTGACAACTTGTATATTTATCCTTTTGATGGTGCAGCAATCTGAGCTTGTAAAGCTAAAGGAGGAGATAACTCATATAACCACAAAACTAAAAAGTACGAATAAAGAGCTGAGTAAGAGAAAAGAAGAAAAAAGGAGGCACGGGGTGGAGGTTGAGAAACTTGAGAATGACTTAAAGGATGTGACTGAACAACTTAATGATTTGCGTGAAAAAAGCCCGGATGCTGGTGGGAAGCTTCGCGTAGTTGACAGTGAATTGGAGACGTACCGCCATATGTGAGTCTTTCATTTTTTTCTCAAACTTGAATCACCGATCTCTTATCAATCCCAGGCTATATGTTTGTGTGGTAACAGTTGTGTTATTAACTAGAAATTATTTCGCAGTAAAGAGGAGGCTGGGATGGAAACTGCAAAATTGAAAGATGAAAAGGAGGTTTTAGACAGGCAACAAAATACTCACATTGAAGCCCAGAAGAATGTAGAAGAAAATGTTCGGGAGTTGGAAAATAGGAAGCAAGAGCTAGAGTCACAGATGACACAAATGCAAATTAGACTTGAGAAAATTCTTGATGCGGTTGGGAAGCATAGGGAAGATCTTAGAAGAGTGGAGAAAGAACAACTTGAGATGAAAGATAAGAGGTTGCGCCGAGTGCTGGTGCTCTTACTTGTCAGTTGCATATTTAATTCTTGCATTTTGAGTAATTTTACTCACTTGGAGATACGTTTATTTCAGGGGCACATTTAATAATTTGAAGTCAAAAATTAGTGATTTAGATAATCAACTACGGGAATTAAAGGCTGACAGACATGAAAATAAGAGGGATGCCAGGTTTTCTCTGACAGTTCAAACCCTCAAACACCTTTTTGCTGGCGTTCATGGTCGCATGACTGATCTCTGTAGGCCAACACAAAAGAAGTATAACCGTGCTGTCACTGTTGCTATGGGAAGATTTATGGATACAGTAGTGGTTGATAATGAACATACGGGAAAGGAATGCATCAAGGTAAAAGAATATATGATTTGTTTGAGATTATTCCAGACTCCCAGTGTGTTACTTCTAGCAAGAAGTTTGAAACAGATATGACTAGACTCTATATGTAGCTTTCTTGTTTCCAGCTAGTGACTCACGTTTACATTCATCGGGATGTATTCTTATCACAAAGTACAAGAATCGTCAGGCGCTCATTAGATGGAAATAATTGTCTGTCATTCGTTAAAACAGAGAAACACACCGTGCTTGCGTTAGTGCAGTTGGGGTTAGAGGTTCATGCTATCTCAATTTTTCTGCATTTCCGCAGTCATGCGCAAGCCTGAATGTTTTATATGGACCTCCGATTCCATGGTTCATGCTTGTTTCAACCAACTTCGAACTTGTGGGCCAATGAATCACTCATTGCATACCGTGATGTCTTTTATCCTGGAAAACAGCATTATGCAATTTTGAATTCTTGAATTCATCGTCTTTTGTCCCCTCCTATCAATTTGAAACACTCTAAAAGCCCTTAACTCAACCTATCTAAAGCAAACTGTTGCTGCATTGTCTTACACATAATGCTGTGTAGTATTCTTTTTTTTTTCTTTTGTTGTTCGTATGAGCCTCTGATCAAAAATAAAAATCTTATTATGAAGTTTCGGTTTTATTTTTTCCTTGTAAATATTTGTTTGTTTTACTCAGATTATTTTTTTAATCTAAAATTTGAAAAAGGTTACTTGTTTGTGACTAATGAGTTTGCTTGGCTACAGTATTTGAAAGAACAAAGGCTTCCCCCACAAACATTTATACCTCTTCTGTCCGTGCGTGTAAAGCCAGTTATAGAGAAGTTGCGCACCTTAGGTGGAACTGCAAAGCTGATCTTTGATGTTATACAGTATCCTCAACCCCAATTATAGCTTTCTCATTCAATTATTTGATGGTATATATATATAAACTAACAAGCAACTGTAATTGTATTCACTTAATTTTGATGTTCTATTAAAGTGAGTATGTTTGTCACAATAACATGAGGTCCTACATTTGCAACTTTTGCATCAGATGTTTCTCTAACATTGATTCCCACTTTATCCCTGCACAAATGAGCACGATATTTAACCACGTATTTGATTTCAGGCTATCCTTATTTGTATATTTTTGTCAAAGTTGTGAGCTCCCCCCTGATCTTGAAAAAGACATTGCATGTGAGAGAGCTTTTCTCGTTGTTAATTTAATTAGAGAAAGCTTTCTCTTCACTGTTCTCCGCAATGTTACTTTTGAGTTTGTTTCCTTGACTATCACAGATTCGATCCTGTGCTGGAAAAAGCTATTCTGTTTGCTGTTGGAAATACTTTGGTTTGTGATGATCTCAGTGAAGCTAAGCATCTGAGCTGGAGCGGGCAAGGGTTCAAAGGTATAATAGTCAATTTATCTCTTAATATGCTAAGCTGACTTATACAATTTATTTCTCCTATTTTTTGGTGACAGTTGTGACTCTCGACGGTATCCTATTGACCAAATCTGGTACAATGACTGGTGGAACAAGTGGGGGAATGGAAGCACGTTACCATAAATGGGATGACAAGAAAATTGAAGGTCAGTGGAGCTGAATCGTAGGCATGATTGCTGCATTCTGTATCTTGTTAATTTGATGCTTTACTACTTATAGTATTGCCCTTTGTAGAACTTAAGAAAAAAAAGAAGACTCTGGAGTCCGAATTGGAAAAGCTTGGGTCATTAAGAGAAATGCAGATTAAGGAGTCCGAAGCATCTGGCAAAATTAGTGGCCTTGAACAGAAGGCTTATTATATGGATATCGAGAAGGTTTTTCCTTCCCCTCATATATGAACTTTCTACGTGCCTGAGTTTTGTATTCATAAATCTGCAAAGGGTTTTCTTAGCAAAGAACCTTTCATTTGGTACTAATGCTCTTATGCTGTTTACATACGGGTTCGACTGGCTGTTTGATGGTTTTGCGTGATAACCATAATTGTTGCCAGCTGAACAAAATACCAAATCTAAGTAAAAGGGTTAAATTACACTAACTAGCCAACTTGCTTACTTTGGACTCGTAATAATGCTCCCTTATAAACAAACCTTACAATCGGACCTCTCTGACTGACGGTCATTAGTCAAGCCTAATGTCAACAAGAAATAGAGATTGGCAATCAGCTTTGTGGTGCTTGGTTGTCGTTAGATCTTCATAGGAGTTCTAATATATGCACCTCGTAGCTTTACTTGATCTGTTTCTGAGCTTTCCAATGGTCATGTGCATTTTGGTTTTAATAGTATATATTAAACACGGAATTGCTTTTGATGCTGCTAGCCGAGTCATGATAATATGGTTTTTAACCAATGTGAAAATATGATGCTTATATTTTATTCTTGCGTAGCCATCAATATTGCTAAACAGAAGCAAATTTGATACGGAGTACAAAATTCTCCTTCGTTTCTCTCCTTTGTTAAAAGATGGTAATTGCAGTTGAGCAATCTAAACTCATTTAAGTATTTACTACAGTGCATACAAAATGACTCATCATGTTTCTTACATTGTCATGATCTATGGGTTGGTTTTGAGTACCTGCATCATAGGTTACTGTTACTTAAAGTACTATCATTTGCAGAAAAGTATCGAGGACAAACTGAATAAATTGAAGTTGGAGAAGCGCAATATTGAAGATGAAATTGGCCGTGTCAAGCCTGAACTTCAAAAGGTGCTTTTTGGTTCATTAGTGTTATTACTACCAGTTCATCAATACCTAAATATTTATTGGTTTCGTAGTTGGCAAGTGTTATCAGCATAAGGTCATCAAAGATTCTAGCACTAGAGAAGATGATCAACGAAATTGTTGATCGAATCTACAAGAAATTCAGCGAGTCTGTCGGTGTTGAAAACATTACTGAATATGAAGAAAATCGTCTAAAGGCTATTGAGCAAACAGCTGCAGAAAGATTTAACTTGCGTAACCAGCAATCCAAGCTCAAGTGCCAGTACGTACTTCGGAATTTATTTCATCTTTCTTATCATCTATCGATACTGATAATGCCTATTTTAATTGCATGCGCCTTGGATATTCGAAATTTTGTTGCATACATAACTTGGATTGTCCAAAATCTTCCAACTTTGTTATCTGTGTTATTGCAAATAAATATGCATTTTCCCCTAAATTTTTGACTGACTGATTAGAGCACCAATGTAGCATTGAACTCATTCTAAATGTTGAAGATATTCTTAAATTCATCGATACATATGATTTTTATATCTTATTTCTTGAGGTCTTCTATTGCTCTGGCTTTCCTTTATTTCACTGCTTTCTAATGGAAATGTATGGCCAATACAATTAAATTGGGAAAATTACTAAAACCCCGCAAATAAATTTTTCTATCAAAAAAAATCTGTAAAAAGTACTAATCAATCTAAAAAACCCATTTCACCAACTTTACATTCAAAAATCTTAAGGTTTAGGGGTTAAGTTTTTGGACTCAATTGAGCTTAGTCTTTTATATTAAGAATTAACCATTTGTATTTATTTTATAGAAATATTTGTTAACTTTTATTAATTATGATTATGATATCAAAATTTTATTTTTTTTTATCTTCCAAAAAACTCAAAAGAATGCTTTTAAGATATTTAACATGTTTAATTAAAGAAAATATATAAAGAATATTAAATATTATACGTTAAAAATTAAAATGCATATTATACAATTTATCCATTTGAAAAGTCTAAAACCATAAGATTCCTATAAAAAGATTTATTGATTAATTCTTAATTTAAGAAATCAAGGATAATTTAGTCGAAAAGGTTATTAAGCTTTACTTCTGAGTTTGTCCGGATGAAAAGTTAGTGGAGTGTGTATTTTAGAGTGAAAAATGCTTCCATGGAATTTTTTCGACATAAAAATACATTTGAGGGGGACTTTAGTGATTTTTGCAAGTAAATTCGAATACGGGATACGGGAATATAGTGTAAAAGGCTAATCTAACGTGTTCCAGTTCAAATATAATTTTGAAGATCTTTGTAACTAGATGTAATCTGTATCACTCAAACTGCAAAATTCAGAACCAAAATGATGGTTCTTATTTTGTATGATTGTCTACATTTCTATAAGAAACGGAAAAATGACACGACAGAGTACTCGTATATCCTAATCTAACATATATTCCGGGTGGATAGGTTGGAGTATGAAAAGAAACGAGATGTGGATTCACGCATTGCCAAGCTGGAATCAGCAATAGCTAACTTACGAAATGCTTTGAGAGAGGCTGAGAGAAGGCAAAATGAAATGAAGTCAGCAATGGATACAGCAAATGCTGAGATTGAAAATTTGAATGAAGAAGTGCAAGGTACTTTAAGGTTTTCTTTTTTGGCTGAAACCTTGCTGATGACACCTTGAGTGTTTAAATGAAATTGCAAGAATATAAGATTATGACGTGCTCATCATTTGAGACGTGTTTAATCAGATTAGACGCGTTCTTTGTTTTGAATTGCTTTTTGGAAGAAGATTAACTTTTGTGCTTCATTCATTCAGTTTCTTTCTTGCTAGTTATGCTGACGAGCTCGAATCTGTTTTGTTAGAGCCAAATTGTTCTCTTGTCATCCAAAAAAGTTTGTGCTGAAATGATATCTGTATTTATCCATTTCTCTTTTATTAGAATGGAAGTCAAAAGCAGAGGAGTGCGAAGTGGATATCCAGGCATTGAAGCAAAAGATCTCTGCTGCTGCATCAAATTTTACCAAATGCAATCGTCAAATTAAGTCTAAGGTATGGCACCGTTGCTGCTGTTCTTGAGAACCTACATTTGTGAACTGCCATGTATTATCTTAGTAAACTATCTTCCTGTCAGCTTCTCATTTCAAAAGTTAAAAAATTACAAAGAGGAGCTAATCAAGTTTAAGTTTACTACATGGTTATGGAATTCACAGGAGACTTTGATAGAGCAATTGGATTTTCGGAAGCAAGAAATACTAGAGAAGTCTGAACTAGAACATATAGATATTCCTCTTGTTGGTGATCCTATGGATACTGGAACATCAGACCCGGTTTTTGATTTTACGACATTGAGTAGATCTCTTCAGCAGAAGTCAAAATCATCTGAAAGGGAAGAGACTGAATCGGAATTCTCGCAGAAAGTCGCTGCCTTGATTTCTGATATTCGAAGAACTGCTCCGAATTTGAAGGCACTGGATCAATACGAGGCCGTTTTGGAGAAGGAAAGAGTTTCATCCAGAGAATGGGAAGCTGCAAGAGATGAGCAGAACAAAATAACTGCTGAATACAACAAAGTTAAGCAGATGAGGTACACTATAAATTTGATAACAAAGTTAATATATATTTACCTTATATTATCAAGTGAATTCCACTGATTTTAAAGTGGAATCCAGGCATCAAGTATTTATGGAATGTTTTAACCACGTCTCTGGTAACATTGACAAAATATACAATGAACTTACAAAGAGCAACACACACTCGGTAGGTGGGATGAGTAGTACACATGCAGTGGGTGGAACGGCATATCTGAACCTGGAAAACCCCGACGAGCCATACCTTTATGGCATCAAGTACAGTGCCATGCCACCGACTAAGCGGTATTGTGATATGTCACACCTATCTGGTGGTGAGAAGACTGTTGCTGCACTTGCATTGCTCTTCTCCATCCACAGGTATGTACAAATAGCAAATTCCGAAAATATTTCAGGACGACTATCTTTTACCCGTGCCCAAATGAATTCTATGTGGATGTTGATTTCCTGTTTATCTTTAATCTTTTGTCGAGACTGGTGGTTCTTGCAATCTTTTAACATCCTTATTGCTTTAATCTGAATGAGCACAAAGTGTCATGCTTTTCAGATTTTGATAAACTTTAGCTTGATATTTGGCTGGTAGGGACATAAACTAATGGAGTTGCACAAAACAAGGTTTTGTTCAAGCTTGTTTGAATTCTCATCGAGCTTCAAAACTGCGATTGAATTTTGTTTGATTGAATTTTATACTGAGTTCAGGTGAAATTTAATCGAGACGAACCCTGAATAGCTTCATATTCTTATACATATTTGATCGTGATTTAACTAATCAAACCGAGCTGTATCGATCAGGAAAAGGTGTTCAAGTCTGGTTTGTTATGTTAAATGAACCGAGTCCAAACGACCTTTAAGTGATCATTCTCGAGTCGAGTATCAAGTAGTTCGATTTGTGTTTCCCCTTATTAGCTGGATATGCAGAATAGTTGATATAGCTTGTTCCTCTTTCCTGTCTAATATTCCTGAAATTACTTGTATAGTTTAAGGAAATCGCAGTTTTAGGAGATGTATTTGAAGTAATTACTCATAATTAAAGGCTCTTCACTATTTTATCCTGGCATTGTGCAGTTTCAGGCCTTCACCATTTTTTATATTGGATGAAGTGGATGCTGCATTAGATAATTTAAATGTTGCCAAAGTTGCTAGCTTTATCCGATCAAAATCTTGTGGAGGAGCAAGGTGGGACCTAGATGTTGAATCCGGTTCGGGTTTTCAGAGCATCGTGATTTCGCTCAAGGATAGTTTTTACGACAAAGCTGAAGCTTTGGTTGGTGTTTATAGGGATTCCGACAAAGAGTGAGAAATATGACTTATGTTGTTCGAGCTTTTGTGACTTATAATGTGATATTGTTTATGTAACTGACATGTTTTTCCTTCTAGGTGCTCGAGGACATTGACGTTTGATTTGACAAAATATCGTGAATCATGAGAGAGTGTCCAGGTGCTCTGGACTATGTTGGATCTATATATATATATATATATATATATATATATATATATATTTATAAGCAAAATAATTGAGGCTTGTCGATGTACATGATCGGAACGTTCAGATGCTAGATTCATGTTAGTTAGTCATTTTATCCATGAAGATGTGTAACTAGAATCATGTGAATTTCATTATCTTTACGCTTTCACTTTCATGCGAATTTTATTATGTTGATGGTTGCAGTTGCCTCACATTTCAAATTCCAAAGCTTTTGAATAATTGAAAGGTTAATTCACTAATTATGTTGATGGTTGCAGTTGCCTCACATTTCAAATTCCAAAGCTTTTGAATAATTGAAAGGTTAATTCACTAACTAGCCTGTTCTTGTTTAGTGTAATTATAGTTCAATCTACTTATATTGAGCACATAACAAAAAACTCTCTCTTATAATAAAACATTGCAATCGCTCCCTTCCGTGAAAAACTAACGAAATTCGCTGACATCATCATAAAGTATTTCTTAAATTTTCTATTTTGCCCTTGAGGGGGTGAATGTAATTTTTTATATTAAAGATGATGAAAGAGTAACTTTCAATTTTATCTTAAATAATTAATTCGTAGAAACTTGTTAACATCTTGATAATGAAGTGTAAATTCGATTTATGCCAATTCGGTTATTTTTTAAAAAATAAAAACATATGCGGGGTTTTGATTTATTTTAGGAGCAATGTCATAATTCAATACAAATAAATCGAAACTAGTAAGTTGCCAAAAAATATGAAATAAATTTCTAAATTAAAAAAAATTGAAAGAAAACAAATATATATAAGGTTATAAAAATAATTTTAAAAAAAGTTTATGGAAAAATAAAAAAAAGGTTAAAAAAATGAAATAAACAAAGTAGCGAAAATTAGTCGTAGGGGGGTGAATGTAAAAATTTATTATAAGAGGGAGGGGGGGGGGGGTGTCTATTACATGATCGAATAAATTGGACTGCATTGTAATTACACAAAATAAGAAGGGTGTTAATGCAATTAACCATTCTTAAATTATTTTTTTATTTTTTTTAGACAAGGTAAGATTGACATTTTACACTTTTCGGAATGTTTAACTAACGGCCGTTAGTTAGGGGGGGTAAATGTAAGGTTTTATTATAAGAGGAGGGGTGTTTGTTCACAACTAAGTGGACTCGACTGTAATTAAACTAAATAAGAGGGATAGTAAGTGTAATTAACCCTTAGTAAGTGTAATTAACCCTAATTACAGTTGTCCTCAAATTGTAATTTCCTGAGCTCTTAAGAATCACTTCTTAAATGTTCATGTTCAGTCACAAACGCAAAATAGTGTGCCTCTTCTTTTTTTTTTTTAAGGGAAAGCGGTATTTTATTTAATCCAATAAAAAGTTTACAACGTCAAAAATAATACAATTGAGATTGTGTCTAACGATGTAGTAAAAAACAATTGAAACACCAAATATCGAGATTCTTCAAGATAATATATCTTAAGACCTAACAAATGAGCCTAAAAAAATTCGTATGCAACTCTTATTCAAGGAGAGAAAAACTCTCATTCGAAAGAGAAAGCAAACTTTCATACGAAAGAGAAAATAAAATACTAAACAAAGTATATAAAACGCTATATAAAAACTTGTGTATCATCCATCTTCATCTCGTCAGATCTATCTCTGACTCGTTAGATCCATATCCCATCTCGTCAGATTTGAAGATGTAATGTATAACTTGAAGAAGGGTACTCCAACCTAATCCGCCGACATTGGTGGTGGTAACAGTGGTGAAGTAGACGACTGTCTCACTAAGCCATCGCGGGTAGAGAAAAATAGAAGAAAAAAGAAGGATAAGGTTTAGAGAGATATGGGGAGAGAGAGAGGCGGTATGTTATTGTGCAAAATAGTGTGCCTCTAATACGTTGAAAAGGCTCAAGCTAAATTAGTTGTATATAGTAAAAGCCGCAAGTAGCATTGTGTACCCATAGTCCAGAGATTTTGTAGTTATACCTTCAATACAATTCAAGCATTATTTTCCACTTTTTTTGTTTAAATTGTCAACAAAATTAAGATAAAACTTATTTTCGTATTAAGAGTACCAATTTTATTTTCCTCCATTACAAAAAAATAAATCAAAAAAATTAGGGCCTTAAAAATAAATATAGATTAGCTAACTAAAGTTATTCCTGGATTTTCTTTCATAAATAACGCGTACCGGATCCTCTTTAGAACTGGTCCTTTGATAATGGTCCTTCTGCTTAATTTAGGGCCTAAAACTTTAAGACAACTCACAATAGCCTCTCACTAAACAATGGTAGGGGATGCCACTTAACCAAATGAATATTGGCTACATCTATTGCTTTTCATTAGTTTTTCTTTTCTCTTTTTCTTTTACTTCGTTGTTGATTTATTAAATTTTGTTGGTTTAATAGGGTGGCAGAACTAATTGGGGTTTTCATTTTTTATCTCCTCTGAATTTGTCATTTCTCACACTATATATGATTCGTTTTTAAATTTGTATTTGTTCTTGATATTTAAATTTTCTTTGGATTTTATATTTTATATTTTGTTTGATTGTTGACTTTCATTTAGTTTTAAGTATTAGGATTTTGTGTGAATTATAAATTAATTTTATACAATTACACGATTCACATAATCGTGAACTTCATGATTTTCACATAACCGTAAAGAATTAAAGAGTAACATTTGTCCATAGCATTCGATGGTAGTCTTTTCACGTTAATCATTAATCACTGGTTGACAAAGTCTCTTAAGGAAAATTGATTTCTCTCCCTTGACCCCTCGTTCAATAATGGAACTCTACGATACTTTTTCAAAATAAGTTTTCTACCTTTTACGTAACATCGTGTGTATAGAGTTGTGTAGAAGGGTAGAGAGAGGACCAATCCTCTTTATATTAAAACTCTAAGAGTTGCCTTCCATCAAGGCATTTCTTCACTTAGAGTCATGACTTTCTTTACGTAAAGTCATGTCTTTTTATTAGCCAATAGGATATTATTACTTAATATTTACACAATTAATTATTTTATCAAATAGACTTTAATATTGATAAAATAATAACATGTAATTTATAATATGTGAGCCATATATTTCTTAAATGAATTTCCTCTCCTTTTTTGTTTACACATAAGATTTCTTCTTATTTAGTTTCTTTTTATGCTCAACTGAGAGGAAAGGATTCAGTTCTTTTTAAAAAGTTATTTAATTAATTTTTTATATATGTTTTTCCCCATTATTTTTTTTAAATTTCTTCTTAATTTATTTGACTTTATATCCAAAATTTAATTGGTTAAAAGAAGTCGCATTACTATCAAGTTTGTGATGTCCAGGTTCGCCGTCCTACGTAGGAAAAATGAAGGAAAAATAAATGGTTTATAAACAATTGTTTAGGAACTTGAGTATAACATTGGGTATCTCTTTTAGGCTGTGGTTCAAGTGCCCAAATTTCAGGTTACGCTCAGTGAGTTCAGAGGCAATTCTCGCATCCAAATGGCTCTTATAAAGATAAACAAACAAAGCCTAGGGTTTTCAAAAATCGGGGAACTTGGAATATGGGTTTTCAAATAATAGTTTTTTGAGCTTTGTTTAGGGTTTAGGGTGTGGAAATGATTGATTGAACGAATTTGGGAGATTCTTTGTGTTGATGAATTTCGGGGATCATTTTGACTAAGGGTTGAATTTGAAAATTGTGTTGTGACTGTCGGGTCTCAACAACTAGATTCCCCCATTAGTTAGACACGTGGGGCGCTCTTGAGGTCAATTGGAGGGAAAATTTGGCCATTTGTTAATTATTGAACGAAGAAACTAACGGTGAGACCAAATGTGATGAAAATATGGTAGGTTTAGGTTCAATTTGACGAATGGTGAACATGAGGGATGACTTAAATCAAATTAGTTGTATACGTCGAGGACCAAAACTAAAACTATCCCGTAAAAATTAAATATGAAAATCCATATGAACATTAAAACAATTAGGTTAGTTCTCACGGACTTTTAGGCCCCGATTGGATGGGATGCTATTTCCTATTTCTCATTTTCCTAACAAAAAGTAAGAGAAAATTATTTTAAAGGAGTAGAGATATAATGGAGGAAGTTTCTTTAGATGAGTTTTTCTATAGAAAAAAATATAATAATATGTCTTTTTTTTTTTTTTTTGTAAGAAAGGTTGTTTTTTTGTGGGAATTGGTATGGATGGATTTTTAATTTATGAGAAAATTTAGACATATCTAAGTTATATTCATCTATTAAGGCATTCAAAATTAAGCAAAGTATATCTTATTTCGTAGTTTAAGTCATTTCGAATCAAGATATGTGATTATTTTGATGATTATACTAAGATGATGGCAGATAAAGTCTTTTTAGTTGTTGGGTGAACTATCTAATCATAATTAATAAAATTCTGACTATCTTGACGAAAATCTGAGAGAAATGATACCTAAATACATTTTTCAAGGAAAATTGTCTGTAACATTTCCTTGGAATATTTTTAAAAGATGTCAAACAAATGCATTTTTGGTGGAAAAGATCTCCGAAAAATTCAGAAATGAGAAACGGCGTCCCAATCAATCGGCGCAGCCTTAGAGAGTGTTTGGCTAAGCTTATAAGCTATTTAAAACATTTTATAAGATGTTTAAGAGCTTATAAGCTCTTACAAAGTGTTTGGTAAATTTTTTGGTGAAACAACTTATAAACTCTTAAAATAAGATGTTAGGAGCTTATAAGCTGTTAAAAAATAAGTAGAGGACCCCAACTTATTTTTTAAGATCTTATAAATTGGAAAGCTTATAAGCTCCAAAACCATTTTATAAGTACTAAGAGTTTATAAGCTCTTTAAAATAAACTTAGCCAAACGCCCTCTTAGTCTAAAGAGTTTCAAGAAAAATTCATTGATTTTGTTTTTACTCTAAATATTTATGTGGTCGTTGTAATCTCACTATTCGTTGTAAGCAATTAATTAATTGTTGATATTATAAATATCACGAATTGACGTGTATATATATATATATATATATACACTAGGGAAAAGCAAACACCGCGCGTTGCGCGGTGTAAGCTGCCCCGCCTACAATTTAGAAAAAGTGTAATTGTTTATATAAGATATATATGGAGATATATATATAGGGATATAATATGAGCGTGTATGTGACATATTGAATTCACACAATGAACTAATTATTAAAAAAAAATAAAAATTAACATAATGAATATACAACAACAAAGGTCATATAATATTATTTCATTGGGAAGTATGATTAATAATAAATAAAATTCATGATAGAAAATTAGTCACGAAAACACGTAATTTAGGGGAAGCAATTTGGTATTTCATCATTTTTGCGACACCCTCGCGGTACGTTAATGCCATGTCTTCTCCACTAAACCCCTTCTCTTCGGATAAGGATATAGTCAAACGTTCCAAAACGTCACCAAATTTCAAAAGAAATTTCATAATAGCAAGTTCATTACCGCCCCCCCCCCCCCCCCCCCCCAAATCCTTTAACATCAATCCATTTTAATTTTTTTCTCACACAAGTGTGAGACCACATGTGATTGGAAAATGGATGATCATCAATATTAAATGGATCACAACTGTGCGGAAAAAATCTATGTTTTCCAAGGTGAAAGGAAAGAGCTTCTATATTAGGACACAAACCGAGGAAAAATGATATTCAGCGGTACTCAGGAACCATTAGTTGAGTTTTTAAAACAAGGTTCCATATATTGGGAAACATACTATCCTCGATCTTGCATTCCTTCTTTGCTAAAGGGAATATTTGAAGAGAATAACTGCATATAGTAAAAGTTTGAACTTTTCGGAAATCCATATACGTGTGATACAACGTATAGGCAGAAATTTTGAGTGAATACACGTACTGTCGTTGTAGACTATAATCAAAAATTGCTTCGCTTAATAAGCCTCCGTAATTTTGGAACACGGTGGTAACATTATGTCCAACAAATTTGTGGCTACGTAACAATGGAGCAATAATACGAATTGTCCCCTCAAACGAACATTTATCTATCTCTAACTCAAATAATTTTGTTGCACAAATGTCCAATGTTTTCATACCATGACACCTATGCAAGTGCAACACTTCCAGCGACGGGCACATACTCACGAATTCATTTAGATAAAAATCAGGAAATTGTATCCAGGATAGGACAAGCCGCTTCACCGAATAAGTACTAAGATGATTGTATTGGGGTGTGTGAAAAACACACACACATAATGTAAGGTTTTCTAAATTTTTTAGGTGTGGTTCTATATTAACCGGTATTGAAAGACTTGTCGATTGGATAGTACCAAGATCGCATTCCTTCCAATTCGGATAGTGGAAAACCAATGACAGTGATTTAATTTTCAGATGGCAAATGACAAAATCCATACATTTTTTCACTGTTGGCGCGAGATCAACCGACGGATTTGACCTCCTGTAACGGAATGAATCCAGACAATGACCCCGAAACATGTCGGTCCATCGGTTTATAATCTCTATGAATATTGCTCTTTGCATTAACATGGCATCATCAGTGTACGTTTGATTAACAAACAGACATTCATCAAAATCAAGTTTGATAGCCGATTGCCACAAATATCGTCACCTCCTTGACACAGCAGAAGTCACAACCGCATCTTTAAAAGGAAGAAACCTTATGATAATAAGTACAATATCATCTGGAATTAATGAAAACATACTACAACTCCCAAAATTCAGTGGGCGATTTAGAATGATAATTAACAGAATCAACAAAAGACGTGAGCAACCTAAAGAAGGGCAAAAAATACTTGTGTGATATGGTGGAATTTAGCACCTCAATGGAAGAAGATTTATTAAGAAGATAGCCGTAGCAAAACAATCAATCCAAAACCGAGGTGGAAATTTAGCTTGAAACATCATTGTAAGTCCAAGCTCTGTAATGTTTCGGTGTTTTCTCTCCGCAACCCCATTTTGTTTGGGTGTTTTGGGGCAAACTGACTGATGACGAATTCGAAGTTTGGAAAGTAAATGAGCTAGTTCGCTTCCGGCAAACTCACCAACCCATACCACAGAAATATACTCGGATAATATGCTATGTCTATATTAATAATATACTTTCAAGTTGAAATACACCACAGCCACACAAACCAAGCAGAAATTCCAACACTTTATCATGAAAAGCATCAAGTATAATATTTATATATTTTGATCAACATATTTTTTTTTATTTTTTTTTCAAGTGTTGCTTACAGAGGCCATTATGAGTGGCGTATCATACACTTGATTTGGAGTATTCAGTTGTGTCAAACTCAAAGTCAGCATTATACATGAAGTTCTTTTGTTTAATTAATCATTATGCGTTTCTATCTCGCGAGATGAATTATAGCGTTCTTCACCAACTTCTATTTATGCTTTTCAAACTTCAATCACGCATACTATACTTCAATATTTTGGAAGATTGGTTAATATTCTCTTGATATGGCTTCTTTTTAAAATGCTACTTTTGTGTTTAGATCTGAGATAATAAGACACCAAAAACTTGAATAAGAATATGCCCGTTTAGGACTAAAAGATCTAAACACAAAAGTAGCATTTTAAAAGGGAGCTTGGAAACTATTTTTTATATTAAGAATATGTAGCACTTATAGTAGCATTTTAAAATGATAATTATATAAGCTGACAAATTGTCAGAAGCGGGATAAAAATGTTAAGATTTGTAGAAAGACAATAAAAGGGAAATAAAGAATACAAACGAAGAAAATTGAGTGGAAAAATAGGTATCTTTGCCCCTTATTGTAGTAGTATGCAAAGAATGATAACTAACAAAGTCGAGTGGGTTAAACCCGAAACTATGTGATTGCTAAATTGGAAAACACATTTAAAAATCAATGTAAAAGAATATAGACAGTGAAAAAGTACTTTTAGAAATTACACAACATGAGAATTTAAATTTCAATAAACATATATATATATATATATATATATTTTCTCCATATGAAGAAAAGTAGAATCTCAAATGTTACATGAGATTTCTTAGATTTTATTAGATCTGATAGCTAGACTTTTAGAAAACTTTAGGAGCCCGAATTCCGATTTATTTCTGTCACCCAATCTGGTACCACCTTATTGTGTAATGAATTATTAGATCTGCATATGATGATGTCATCAAGTGAATGGTTACATCATCATATATCATCCAACGTTTTACAACCAACTTGAGTGTACACACACGTAGGTGACATGAAATGAGCCTCAAAATTCAATAAAAGAATAAGAAAAAAGCAAATATTCTGACATTTAAAAAATTATGTCGACATTGAAATGAAATGCAATATAAAATCACAAATACAAATTAAACTTGACAAATCAAACAACGGTTACTACAATAATCGGTTATATTAGGAAAATCCAAGAGCAATCTTTAATTTATTATCCGAAGTTTCTAACACAGATAAAAATATCACAGCTTGGAAGGCTTTTCTTGCTTTCCTGTTATATCATTAGACAGATGCTTGATTTGCAAAAAGGTACAAAAGCCCTATCTTACTGTTGCGATACCCTCCCAATTGCAACATCTTTATATAGTGCAACCAAAGTCAAAAGCTACATGCAATAAGATTGCTTACTTTTGGATTACATAAGGATTTGATTTTCAGTCATGTTTTCAAAAGTTCAACAAATTTAGCATATTCCTTAAGGTGCTTGAATGACTTTAAAGCGACATATAGTGAAATCTAAATGATTTTAAAGTCAATAAAATCATGCGGATTATATGCGGGAACTCTAAAGGTCCACAACTTTTCAAGAGTATATATCCTTTCTGTCATTCTCTTCAACTTCCCATTGTCTTAACACGTTTTTGGCGTTTTACTAATTCAAAAGTAAGTTACAGAGCCTAAAAAAAAATAAAAAAAATCAAGATTAAGTTTCAATTTTCGAAGTTCACGTGTCATATATTTCAAGAAGGTCGGAGTCATATATTCCAAGGAAATGGGTTGAACAAATGGAAGATGACACTCATTGAAATAGTATAAAATCCAAAAGTTGAGAGAAACGAACATAACCCACAACTTGAGTATAACAACTATAGATATACACACACACACACACACATACACACATGTCGTTTGAAATTCCCCCGTTAATCTTAAAAAAAAAAATATGCTCGATGAATAGAAGACAATTGAGATGGATAATCCCATTAACAACAATGAAGTATTATTTCAGAAATAACTAATAAAGAAATATACAAACAAAAAACCTGCGAAGAATTCCATCCTATGAGTACTAACTACTGGATTTCAAAGCATAGTATACAAGAAACTAAATTGATAATCAAACAAAGCAGTTGATCAATTTCGCGCATCGCCATGCTAATCAAAAGTCATATTTTGCTCAAACCAACAAGTATTTGAATATAATAGAACTCAAAAACAATTTTAACACGTCACAACCCAAATGCTCACGCACATCAATCATCAACTAAAAAAAATAATATACAACATCTTGTTGACGAGAAAAGCAAGACGCAATGGACAAATATAGACTCACCTTGTAAGGGGGCTGTACGGGATGAACCACCGACTTCATAGAAAATACGAACACCGTTCGCCAACATTCTAGCAGGCGATCGAGTAATGGTGTGCGAAAGCCCAGCAACACCCATCTCGAGGACACGATTGATTTCAATCTGAGCCTGGGAAGACGCGGCGGACTCTCCAGGCAATATAGCAGTATCATTCTTATCGTTGGCAACCGCCAACCTTTTCGTGGAATAAGACAATCTACGACACAGTAAAGAATCCCGCTTGTCCTGAGGTTTCCTTTTTGCATAACTCGATCTACGGTACAATAAATTCTCACGTCGTTGTTGAGGACATTTTCGGGCATAATTAAGCCGACGTAAATCATTTTTCTCATTAGCATTCATAATGCACGTCATGTTTTCATAAAAAAAAATTCAAACGGTGACTACTAACAAGACCACATAACCCAAACTCAATATCACAAACCACAGGAATAGCGAAACCACAAGAAATCTCGAACAAAATACAAGAAACAACACAAACCCGTAAAGGTAGAGCAGACATTAAACAAAGAATAACATAAACACATGATAATAAACCAAATGGCATAGCATAAATAACAAACCAACCACCGATGATTTCCAAAAGTTTAAATACATGACAAAATAACAAAAAAAATCAGCGACAATAACAATACATAATAAATATGTAAATGACAGCAATATTTAATATCAAACTTATTACATGCAGGCATATTATTCAAAATTATTATACGTAAACATATTATTATTGTATATTAGTCCGGTGTCCCATCCAAAATACGCTAGGGTATACGATCAAACAACCCACTCCGATGTCAAGCAACGGTAATCCGCCTACATTACACGTGTGTCAACCCACAACGCCATAATACATGTGTCTTTAGGTTCCTAATAATATTTATGATTTAAACCTTATATGACCGGATAATCAGTCATTCAATACTCTGATTATAATCAGATTAAAACCACCTCAAACCTAAAATATTTATGATTTTGACTTGGCAGCCACCAAAGACGGCACCTCCGATTATAATTTGATGAAACTCACTTGAAATCCCAAAAATTTATGATTTTGAACTACTGGCCAACAAAAAACAGCACTTCAATACAAAACTAAAACAAAAAAGTTTTGCAGAAAAACAAAAAAACAAAGCAAGAGAAAAAGCTGTTATAAAGCCAGCCACCAAAGACAACACCCCCGATTATAATTTGATGAAAACCACAAATCCCAAAAATGTATGATTTTGACTTACTTGCTAACAAAAACAGAACCTCAATACAAAACTAAAACAAAAAATTTTTGCAGAAAAAGAAAAAACCAAAGCAGGAGAAAAAGCTGTTATAATGCCAAACCCAACCCCGACAATTAAATGTAGTAAAAAATTCAAGGACAGACAAGTTGAAGAAATTCGATGATTGCAACAGTAGAAACTATTATTTATGAAGATGAGAATGAAAGAGAGAAACCTTCAATTATTTGGAAAGGAATATCCTATAGATATCTTTTAGAAAGAGATATCAGTGAGGGAAAACAAAGAGCAGGGGTGACTTTTATAGATGCTATAATGCAATAGACAAAATTACAGTGTATACACAATACACATGCACCAAAAGTTATACACCACCGATCAAACAACAATAAACTCAAGTGAAGATCCAGCCGTTGGCACAAAGATGTAAATCAAAACTAAAACTAAAACAACAATAAACTCAAGTCGAAGATCCTTGCCGAAGATCCTTCAAAATCACGTGGAAAAAAGGGAATTAAAAAAAAAGGAAAACAAATTAATCCCAAAGTGAGCAAACCCACCATTAAATTTTCGTAATTGTCTAAATTAAGCATTTTAAATGGTAAGCTCAGCAAATTTCCCAAAAACAAATTAATCCCAAATTGAACAAACCAACCATAAATTTTCATGAATTTTTTAATTAAACAAACTAAATGGTAAGCCCAGTAAATTTATTCAATTTAAAACCAGTAAGCTTAAAACCATCAAGTTTTCGGCTGGTCAATGTTTAAAAGGCTAATTTGTTCAATTTAAGCAAAAAATTATGATAATCTGATCAGCAATAACCCAATGATCTAAACAAATTAAATGGTATCATTTATAAAAAGAAAAGATAGGCATAAATTTTACAAATATCATAGCTGGTCCCACTAAATAAATGTTAGTGAGGAGAAAGTCAAAAAAAAAAATGGCATCCAGGAAAGGGAATCAAATTAGAAAATACCAAATGAATTAAAGAGGCGAGATACGGTGTCGTTTTGCTGTAAGATGTTTAAAAAAAAAAATTAAGAAAGAAACCAATTACGACGACCAAGGTTCACTATAGCTGGCAATACACACTTATAAGTATAGGTAATATATTTTATATATATATATATATATATATATATATATAATTCTACATATTTAGGGAATGTGAAAACACTCGTCTACGTGATTATTCTATACCAAATGGTTAGAACATGCCAAATTAGAAAGATACGAGTCCGGGTACGTACTGAAGTAAAATAATCATATGTGAACACCATACAGATTGAGAATTTTACGTCCGAGAGTTGAAATCGAAATAATTAATTTCAGGCTCTCATTACTTGTTACGTTAGAGTTTCCAACCATTTAACATTCAATTAACAAAAAAAACAATTTTGTTTTTTTCAATTAACAAAATAACAATTTTGTTTTTTTGTGGAAACACAGGCCGGCCCGGCCAACCATGGAGGTCAAGGCGCTGGTCATGGACTGCCAACGGATCTTGAGTCTCTTGACTAGGTTCACGCCGGTGCATCTAGTCTTCGGATATAGGGAAACTAATATGGCAGCGGATGCATGCTAAGTATGCCTCTGAGAGGCCTTTTGCTAATGAGTATAGTAATATATAGTAGCTAAATTATAATGGTATCAATAACGATAGCCCTAATGATGTGTGTGTGTGTGTATATAAATTATATATAAAGATTTGTATGAAATACTAATACAACTTCAGTTCACAAGATCCTTTAGTCTATAGAGTTTCACTAAACGCTCATGTATTGGTTGGAGTGGTCTGGCATTCGCATCCGATTCCTGAACAACAAGGTAAAGATTGTTTCAGAAAAATATTGATAATAATGTATAGTATAATAAAGTATATATAGTTGTTATGCAATCTAGTTTAAGATAATATTTTAGAAAACTAAGAAAATACGATGTCAAAATTTAATAACTTTATAGGAACTTACATCGTGCACAGCCTCGCGAATCAGTGCTACTTGTTCTCTCGCTACAGTCCTCACCTGATGATAATTGCACGACCAATTAGACATAATTTACGGAGATGTAAAGCTTTTTCCTAATTTTGGTAACAAAATTTGACAATTAGTTAAAGTATTTTGAATTTTACCTTTCTCACCATTGACCAAATAATGTTTTGAGTGCAAGGAGGAACTGTAAGTGAACCAACGCATCTATAATACTTTCTACTGCCAAATTTTATGAGACTCGGATCAATAATACCCACGGAGTGTTCAACTTCATGTGTATTAGCAATTGCCTCTAAATTTTGTTGCATCTATTAAATGAAAAGAAGAAATTAGAAATAGGTAAAATTTATGCACACTCATTTATGTGTGCTATATAATGTACATATACATATTATATATATATATATATGTATATTATGTTTACCATGGATAGGAATGAGTCTGGACGACCAATCTTGTACAGGATTCCAATTATAGCAATACGATTATCGTTGCTTTGATGGACCAAATGAACCTCCATGTCGAACCTATTATTGGATTTTAACATTATTTTTCCTTTTTTTCTAAGCTATGTAAAGATGCATTTTTAGTTATTTGAATCTAATGCCATTAGTAGTAAGAAAACAAAATAGTAAATGAAAAAAAAAGGACCTTCTGCTATTGATAGTGTGTTCTGAAGGTGAATGCCAATGGCACTGTCTAAGCTGATATTGGGTTCCATTTATCTGAATATGACCTGCATCTTCCCATCTTAGCTGAAACCCAAAATTAGCACATTAGTTAATAAATTTATAATTGGATAATTTGATTGCGAAAAGAAAATTTAAAATGGTTTATAATTGGATAATACATATATCATTACAACAAAAAGTAATACTAGTGACAAAATTTGAAGTGACAATATTAAAATTGTCACTAGATATAAAGAATTAGTGACAAGAATGTTTGTTTTGCCACTATAAGAATGTTTAGTGACAAGAGTTTCTCTAAAGTTGTCACTATCAACAATCACTACAAGAAAAATAGCAAATAGGAAACAAAGTTAGGAAGGAAAACAAATTCCTTGGAAATTGGCAATGATTTTAGCAAGCAAAACCAATTTTGAGCTTTCCCACAAAATTATAAACAACCGACTTTGTTTTTGAAATCAAGAACAAATCTATTTGTTGCTAACATTTGTAGGAAACATTTCCTTCTATGAAAAAAATGGAGGCAAACTTCCCGCCAAGTTTGAACAACGTTTTGTGTTCGATAACTTTTGAAACTCGACTCGATTAGTAAAAAATAAAAATAAAATGTACAAAAAAATCAAACTACTCGAGCTTGACTCGTGTTCAACTCGATTAAAGCTCATTTGAGCTCGACTCGATTAATAAGTAAAAACTCCATTGTATTCATTTAAAGAGAAAATAATCAACAATTAAATTATGGATAATAACAAACAAGAAGAGCCGGAGACAGAAACAAGTGAGCAAAGGGGTATCATGGAAAGAACACCAAGATAGAACACAACAAAAGGTACAGCAGTAGCTCAAGAATGGCAGGAAGTGAGGAATAGTAAGAATAGAAAAGGCACCTCATGGGCAGATAGAAATGCAAGTGCAGAAGTGCAAAACGCTTTGACAAATCTGTTCCATGTCTTCAGCCAGGTTGGTGTGAGTGTAGAAGGGGGTAGTGTGGACACAGAACCCCCAGATAAATGTTAGTTGGTGCGTGGAACATCCGGGGTCTCAACACAGCTGAAAAACAGCTGGCTGTGAAGAGACTCATACAAAGGAATAAATTGGATATTTGTGCAATTGTGGAGACTAGGGTAAAGCCAAATAATTATCAAAAAGTCAAGAGGAGTTTTGGGGATGATTGGAGAATTACAAATAATTATGCCAAAGCAGTAAATGGAAGGATATGGATTCTGTGGAAAGAGAGTACAGTGAAAGGACAAATTCTACAGGTTACAGCACAACAAATATCTTGTAGATTGGAGATTGGGAAGTATCAATTTGTCTTGACAGTTGTTTATGCCTTCAATGAGGAGTTGGGCAGGAAGGAACTCTGGCAAGAACTGAACACTATGGGTCAATGGACCATGGCTTCTCATAGGCGATTGGAATGCAACCTTACACCATAATGAGAGGTTGCATAGTGATGGTAGTATGGATGGAGGAAATGAAGACATGAGGGACTGTATAGCTAATCTGGGGCTGGAGGATCTTCCATTCACAGGCAGGTTCTATACTTGGTGTAATCATCAGAAAAAAGAGACAAGGACTCAATGCAAGCTTGATAGAATAATGGCAAATGGGGAGTGGTTAATGCAGATTGAGGGAGGACAATTTGAATTTCAGGACAATGGTATCTCATACCACTGTCCTATGATCCTGAAGATCCAAAATGTAAAGCTGGGGAACTCACCATTTAGATTCCTGAATGGGTGGGTCAATCATCCAGGGTATAAGGAGATGGTGCAAGAGGAATGGAACCAAAGGGTTATGGGATGCCCTATGTTTAGGGTGGTCCAGAAATGCAAAAAACTGAAAGCTAGATTAAAAACCATGCACAAGGCACATTATAATGATATTTCAGAAAAGTGGCAACAACCCAAGCTAAGGTTGAGATGATTAGGAGGCTTTTAGTGGCAAGACCTCAAGAGGCAAACTTGATAGAGCAGGAGAGGGGGACATATAGGGATCTAAAAAGGTACATGAAAATGGAAGCAGCCTTTTTGGAGCAAACAGCTAAAACACATTTTTATCAACAGAGCGATGAGAATACAAAATATTTTTTTGCAAAAATCCGGGCTAGGAAAATACAGGGGGCCATACAGAGTCTAAGAAATCGGGATGGGGATATGCTCACAGAACCAGAGGATATTAAGGCAGAGATCCAAAACTACTACCTTAAGCTTATAGGAACAGCCAGCCTAGCACTAGCAGAAGTGAACCAGGAAGTCATACAGCAAGGTTACATCTTACACTTAGATGAGGAGATGGAAATTTTAAACAGTTCAGTCACCAGCAAGGAGATTACAGAAGCCATGTTCTCTATCCCAAAGGACAAAAGCCCAGGTCCAGACGGTTTTAACTCCAGTTTTTATAGGAAAACATGGGATATAGTGGGAGAGGAGGTGATAAAAGCAGTTAAAGACAGTTTTGATAAGAGAAAATTGTTGAGAGAGATAAATCAGACCCTATTGCACTTAATCCCAAAGTGCAAAACTCCAGATACAGTCAGTGATTACACACCAATAGCATGCTGCAATGTACTATACAAAGTTATTTCCAAGCTAATCTGTAATCGGTTGAAACAGGTGTTACCCAAATTGGTGGATCAGGCTCAGGGGGCTTTCATAGAGGGGAGGACTATTGTTGACAACGTAATCCTTTGCCATGAGTTAGTGAGGGGGTACAAAAGAAAAGGGATTTCCCCAAGAACTGTAATGAAAGTTGACATACGAAAAGTGTATGATACGGTGAGCTGGAGTTTTTTTAGACAGATTCTAAAGGCCTATGGATTTCCAGAAGGTTTTGTGGAACTCATTATGCTATGTGTGTCTAGTGCAAAGTTCTCAATTATGCTACAGGGGGCAGTGTTTGGTAACTTTGAGGGGAAAAGGGGATTGAGGCAAGGGGACCCCATGTCCCCTTACCTTTTCGTGCTAGTAATGGATTATCTCTCCAGGGGATTTAAGTTGCTCTAAGGAGACCCCGGATTTCACTTCCATCCAAAGTGTCGAAGAGTGGGAATCATCAACATGTGCTTCACGGATGACTTGATGATGTTTTGTAGGGGGGACTTACAGTCAGTGACTAAGGTGCAACAAGTTTTTGAGAAGTTTTCAAAAGACTCGGGGATGGAAGCTAATTCGGAAAAGAGCCAATTGTTCTGTGCTGGGATAAGAGATGCCGATAAACAGAGAGTTTTGCAGGCAACAGGTTATGTAGAAGGGCAAATGCCTATGCGTTATCTTGGGGTACCACTAATCTCCTCAAGGCTCACTGTAAAAAATTGTCAGCCCCTGATTGAAAAAATAATGCAAAAGATCACCTCCTAGACTTCCAAATTCCTCTCCTTTGCAGGTAGAATACTATTAATTAAAGCTGTGCTTTTTGGCATGCAGATGTACTGGAGCCAAATCTTCCCCCTCCCCTTAACTGTTGTGCATGAAGTGGTGAAAATGTGTAGAGTATTTCTATGGAGAGGGAAGGCGACTGGGAAATGTGTTGCTTCTGTTAGTTGGGAGAATATTTGTTTGCCAAAAAGAGAGGGTGGGATTGGAATAATTTCTCTGAAGCAATGGAACATGGCAGCTATATTCAAACACATATGGAATATAGCCACCAAATCTGACTCTCTATGGATAAAATGGGTACACTCATATTATTTGAAACAAGCAAGTGTGTGGGTAGTTCAAGTAAGAAAAGGAGATTCTTGGTTTTGGAAAATAATGTTAGCCATTAGGGATACTTTCTTAGACGCTGTGGATGTACAGCAAAACAGATGGAGAGATGGCAAATTTTCAGTAAGTAAAGCCTATGCACATGTCATGGAACATGTTGAGGAAGTGAAGTGGAGAAAACTGGTGTGGGGAATGGGACCTGTAGCACGACACAGATTCATATTATGGTTGGCTATACTTAATAGACTAAAGACTAAGGATAGATTGAAAGAGTGGACACCTACTGAGGATAGTAAGTGCATGTTATGCAACAGGGAGGAGGAGACTAGGAACCATTTATATTTTAATTGTGATTATGTGCAGGAGGTTTGCCAGTGTTGGAGCAGACTTAATGTAAAGTGCTGTAGAATCACTTGGGAAGATGTGACAAATTGGGGCATGCACATTAGTAAAGGCAACACTGAAATGAGCAGGAAAAGGAGGGCTATGTTTGCAGCAATAGTATACAACATATGGATGGAGAGAAACAAACGGGTGGTAGCAAAAGCAAGTAATATTGTAGATAATATAGTTGAGAGGATATGGAGAGAAATTACATGTAAATTCGAGAATAGCTAATCTCCAGGTATGCCTGGCAATGTTTGTAAGTTTGTGAAGTTTTAATGAAAAGCTTATTCGTTCCAAAAAAAATAAAATTAATTTAACTATATTAATAACTTAAAACTATGAGCAATTGTAATTAAACTAATAAACTCTTATTAGAAACACAATGAAGCTAATAAACTATTACTATTAAACTATTTAGAACAAAGAAGCGGGAATTGATTTTTTTGGCTAAGTCAGACGCGGCAATTGCCGAAGAGGATAAAATAACATATTTTGACTTCTTTATTCAACAAAAGAAAAGGAAAAGCCCTCCAAATCGCCGCTTCAACCCTTCTCGATTCTCGACGCCAAATCGCTACCGTGAAACCCACCTCAGCGCCAAACCGCCGTCTCTTAAGTATATTTTTCCATATAGCCCCAAATTGTTTGTGTTCTTTCTACTATCTTTTTTTTTTCTTCATTTTTTTCATTTCTAGTTTCTTCTTGTCGAAAGTTTCAGAACAAGAGAATTCTTCTCAAAATCGTTGATGTAGCTTCAGTTTCATCTTCTTTCTCCTCACCTAAAGTTGTGGTTACGAGAGAACGAGGAAAAAAAAGGCAAGCTAATTCATCTTTGGTGATTTTGTTTTATCTTTTTCCCTTATTTTCATGTAAATCCCGTTAAATTTTGGTTGATTCATGTTTTTGGATTTCTCATTTGGGAAAACTTGTGTTTTTTGTTGAATTGTGTTGGAGTGGGGGGTAAATATGTATATATATATATATATATATATATATATATGAAGCTTAAAAGATGAAAGTCCCTAAAACAGAGTATAATCAGAAATGAACTGTAAAGATTCATTTAACTATTATTTAACAAACAAAAATCCATCCTATTTTAATAATTAACATAAAATAGCTCAATTAATTAAGTGACAGAAATAAACTAAATCAACAGAATCCATAATTATTAAAATTAATATGTTCTAAGATATTTATTATAGTTAATCCTATTTAAGTACTAACTTTCTCAGAATCACTAATTAACATGAGAAATTAAATCGAAAGTATTTGTAAACTAATTAACTACTGCACATATTTGTGTGTGTATATATATATATATATATATATATAGTTAGCCAGGAGATTAATTAAATAAACTAATCAATTAACTGTGCTAAGGAAACAATCGCAAGAGTGAAACTCAAAGAAGAAGAAGGCATAAGTACCTGAAGTGTAGAAAATGAAGAATTACATATTAATAGATATATATAGTTTTTATATAAGTGTATGTGTAATGGGGAGGTGGAACCAAATAAAAACATGGGGTGGCACGTGTCTTGCCCCCTCTCATTTCTATTTTCTTTTCCATTTGTTTCTATTTTCACTATATTTACATAAATTACTATTTTGTCTCTAGGCATTTTAGAGGGTAGTGTCAAAGAATCAATTTTTATGCCTGTTGGTACGACTTACACCCTCCTTTTTGTGGGTTTTTTTTACTGTAAAGGGAAAAAACAGGGGATGGTTAAAAAGTTAGAAATAGGGTAAAGGGGACAGGGTAAAAGAATGAATTATATATATATATATATATATATATATTTGTTAATCACATGCTTGTTTGCAATGGGAGAATTTTTATGGATGAAATGATTTATCAATTGATGAATGGAGAAATTCTTTTTAAGTTGATAGGATTGTATTGCATATAAGAATATTTTTAAAAGTTGTTGTGTTAGATTAGGAGAGCAAAGTGGTTGGACTTAAAAAATAAAGAACTTTTCACAAACCCCATAAGCCACGTTTTGATATTTCAATGTACAAGTTTTCTTATAAAGTTTTAATATTGCTAAATCAAAATGCTTAATGATTAGAAGCTTTTTTTAGTCAAATTTTTTTAATCAAAAGCTTAGCATAGAAGCTTTAGTGGTGGGGGTTGACAATGGAAATGTATCCTATTGTTAAGTCAATGAGATGAATGAACATATATTTAGACGAACATATCTTCTTGAATACATACTCTTAAGTTTTAGTGTGAAATTATTTAAATAAGCTAAGTATTAATCATCCCAAAATGTCTAAAAAATATTTCTATGCAGAACAATTATCATGCATCCAGATAGGAGTTGGATTATGAATAGGGTTTGTCCACGTGGAAGTGGTATTACAGACGAGTACCGAAGGGGGGTTCAGGGTTTCATGGAATTATGCCACCAGCATCCACAATAAATGGACCGAGAGAAAATCTGATGTCCATGTTGTGATTGTAAGAGCAGAAAATTTAATCCACCCGGTGATGTCGAATTTCACCTTCATTGGAGAGGGTTTGAACTTGGCTACATTAATTGGGTGAGGCAAGGGGAGCCACGTTGGGATGAACCTCAAGCCTCAACTTCCCATATGGATGAAACAATGGTTTCTGAGCCGACAATACTTGAAGGACAACATAATTATTTGAGGGACATGGTTATTGATGTAGCTGGTCCTGAATTTAATTGGAATAATGGGGACGAGTCACAAGCCCCAAATCCATCCGCTCAAAAGTTCTTTGAAATGAATATGCTGCAGATAGTCCTCTATGGCCTGGCTGTGAAGATTACTCAGAGTTGTCAGCATTATCGGAACTTCTGAACATCAAGTCCGAATCAAACTTGAGTGAGAGGAATTTTAATCGGTTTCTAAAAGCATTTGGAGGAATGTTGCCGAAGGGACACAAGTTGCCCGATAGCTTCTATGCAAGCAAAAAGGTGGTTTCTCCACTTGGGCTTGGGCTTCAGAAAATTGATGCATGTGAAAATGATTGCATGCTATTTTGGAAGGATGACGAAAATTTGCAAGAATGCAAAATATGTCACCATCCTAGGTTTAAGCCTAGGAAACGTGGGGGGAAGAAAAAGCATAAAAGTATACCGTTTAAACAATTAAGCTACTTGCCCTTTACACCGAGGTTACAGAGGTTATACACATCGCAAACTACTGCAGAACACATGAGATGGCATAAAGAGGACCCTGGTGAAGAGGGAAAACTCTGTCATCCTCGGGACGGTGAGGCTTGGAAGCACTTCAATCGAAGCCATCCTACCTTTGCAGCTGAGTCCCGAAATGTTAGGCTTGCACTATCGGCTGATGGTTTTAATCCTCATAATCAAGGATCTAGACCGTACTCGTGTTGGCCTGTTATTGTGACGCCTTATAATTTACCACCATGGATGTTGACACGCTAGAACCTAACGTGCTTTGGATAGCAAGAGTACTAGTCGCGATAGTAATAAAAGTGGACAAAAATAAGTCCGGGTTGTCGAACCACGGAGACTTGGATTTTTAGTTTCTGATTTTCAAAAAGGTAAAAGACATTTAAAGTAAAGTGGGACTAAAACAATTAAGTAAATGAAGGACCAAAGGAGGGAACAAGCTATGGATTAAACTTCACGTATGATAAAATGACCAAGGCACATGCTACAACCAAATCTACTCGTCACTTTATATGGGTTACTCCTCGAATTATTAGACTCCTAATGCTTTGGTGGAAACTCCTAAATTAATTATTACCCGATGTCTCGACTCATAATAATCCTATGATTAGTTGGCGGTTCTCTAAATATGTCTATCCGAGAATCTAATAAAAAATCACGCATTAACGTTCTAGAGCTTCCCCGAATCAATCCGGCTAACAACACCCGGGAATCTTTACCTATTTCTAGGAGCAATCCCTCATTTGTTTCGGGTGATGTGTTAATTCCCTTGCACCCTAATCTATCTTCTCTCGAACAACTAGATTAGGCAAGATATCAAGCATATGGTGATCAAACACATGATTGGAATAAAAGCATAGAATTAACACACAAAGCAATAGGAGAATTAATACAAAAAGTAACTTCACATATATTGACTCATAAATTGGCCTTCACATGGCCTTAGTCTCACAAATTTAGCTCATAATCAATAACATAGAAGATCCTAATGTAGTCATATACATAATCATAGACAAGTATGTAATGAAAAAATATGAAAACTCCCTATATTGCTTGATTGATGATGTATCAGAGTCAAAAGCTTCAATCCCAAGCTAGATCTCCTTCTTTGCCTCTTAGAGTTGATGAAGAATGGCCCAAAACCCAGCAAATCGCCCCTAATCTCCCAAATTTCGAACCCTTCAAATGAATTGAAAACTCCTATTTATACATTCCAAAATCTGTTATTGCGGCGCCTAGGCGCGCGTTGATTGGCGCCTAGGCGCCGCCTATGTGGCGTTTATTTCTTGGGGCATAAGTTCCGGGGCGCCCAGGCGTGGAGACAAGTGGCGCCCGGGCGCGCGACATGTGGCGCCTAGGCGCGCGTCGATTGGCGCCTAGGCGGGCGCTTCAAAACACTGATTTTTCTATGCCTGGGTGGCGTCTGGGCACGGTAAAATTGGCGCTTGGGCGGGCGTTCAGAAGCCAGAGCAAAGTGGATGAAACGAGTCGTCTTTTTCCATTTTCTTCGTCCATCGTCGCTTACTACCTGAAATCACTTCACAGACATATTAAACGCACGAGTGGCACGAAATAAACCATATACGAGCCTAAATTGTCATTAAAAGGGCCTAGAAACTTATGCAAAAACGACTCCTATCAGATGTGTATGGATCAGCCTTATATGTTTCTTACCTTACTCGTCCCCGGTCCAAAAAGTCCAGGTAGAAGCTTAGATGTGTATTTACAGCCTTTAATAGACGAGCTAAAAACACTATGGGATGTTGAGGTTGAGACTTATGATGTGGCGAAAAAACAGAACTTCCAGATGAAGGCAGCATTAATGTGGACTGTTAGTGACTTTCCTGCATATGGAATGTTGTCGGGTTGGAGTACACATGGCAAGCTAGCTTGTCCATATTGTATGAATCAAATCAAGTCATTTAAACTTAAACATGGTGGCAAACCGTGTTTCTTTGACTGTCATCGTCAGTTTTTACCACTAGACCATCCCTATAGATATCAAAAGGATAATTTCACCAAGGGAAGGATTGTAAGAGATGAACCTCTCATTCGTTCAACTGGTAATGAGCTTGAGGAAGAAATTTCATTACTACCGAACATTGAGTTTGGTAGGACTAAAGAGAAAGAGAGAATAGAAGGGTTTGGTGAAAGCCACAATTGGTTGAAATGAAGTATCTTTTGGGACTTGCCATATTGGAAAACAAACTTAATACGTCACAACCTTGATGTAATGCACATTGAGAAAAATGTTTTTGACAATGTATTCAACACTGTTATGGATGTAAAGGGTAAAACAAAGGACATCGTAAAAGCTCATTTAGACTTGCAAAACGTTTGTAAGCGTCGAGATCTTGAACTCGATGAGGTGAATGGGAAGCATATCAAACCTAAAGCTAGTTATACATTGACAAAGGATGAGCGACATACCGTACTAAAGTGGATTAAAGATTTAAGACTTCCAGATGGGTATGCGTCAAATTTAGGTAGGTGTGTTAATTTGGATGATTATAGCATGCATGGAATGAAGAGCCATGATTGTCATGTTTTTATGGAGAGATTGATTTCTCTTGCATTTCGAGGTTTATTACCGGAGTCTGTATGGAATGGCTTGACTGAGCTAAGCCAATTTTTTAGAGCTTTATGCTCAACTGTCCTCTCTGAGTCAGATATGAAAACATTGGAAGAGAACATTGTCATAACATTGTGTAAGCTTGAAAAGATATTCCCCCCTTCTTTCTTTGATTCTATGGAGCATTTGCCAATACATTTGGCATACGAAGCAAGGGTTGGTGGACCTGTTCAGTACCGATGGATGTATCCTTTTGAGAGGTAAAATCTTTTTCCAGAGGTCTTTTATTTTGTGTTATATAAATTTAATAGTTGTTATATCCATAGGTTTTTGAACACGCTGAAACGTAAGGTAAAGAACAAAGCACGCGTGGAGGGATCAATAGTCGAAGCGTACTTAATTGAAGAGACTTCAACGTTCTCCTCTCATTTCTTTGCTCCCGATGTTGAAACAAGGTCTAGGACTGTAGGGCGTAATGATAACATCAATCAAGTTGAACACCACAGTCGATTATCAATGTTTAATTCCAACGGTCGACCCTTTGGCCTGAAAGATCACGTGCATATTTTAGCTCAACCTGAAAGGGCCGCATGCACAATATATATTCTGTTGAATTGTCCAGAGACCTCTAAATATGTTGAGTAAGTATTATTATAGTTATTGCTTAATTTAGTCTTTTATACTAGTTAAGTGTATTAATATATATATATATATACTATATAGCCTCTATGATGTCGAGAAACAAGCTCAATTACCGGATCTGACTCCTAATGCATTAGGAGTGATGCGTGATAAAGAGTTCGCAACATGGTTTTGCAATTATGTAAGTTGTCGTTATACTATCAATTATAGAATTTAATATAATATACTAATCATATTAACACATAAACATTCGTTCTTATGCCCAATAGGTTGAGAATGCAGATGACCAAATAACTGATAATGACATCAAACTATTCTCACGTGGGTTTAGTAGTGTTGTTAGACGCTGGAATGGACATTTTGTGAATGGATATAGATTCCACACACTCGAGTATGGGGAAACAAAATCTACTATGAATAGTGGAGTCTGTATCTGTGGGAGTTACTATAATGATTCTAGTGTAGAGTATTACGGTGAATTATTAGAAATTCTTGAGTTGACTTTTTTCGAGCCTGGTGACAATACTATAGTAATGTTCAAGTGCAAATGGTTTAACTTGGGGAGACGGGGAACAAAAGTTCATCCAAGGTACAATATTGTTGATATTAATAATGCTCTTAGTATGGCCGAAGACAACCCTTTTGTACTTGCTTCTCAGTGTCATCAAGTGTACTACGCACCATATCCTTGGAGAAAAAGAGCATCTGATCGCAATTGGAGGGCTGTTTTTAAAGTGAAGGCACGAAGCACTTATGAGATAAGTCATACTACTATTCATAGTGAGCAAGCACCACTAGAAGAGGTTTACCAGGAGCCTTCAAGTTCAAATCTGGCCCATGTTGTATTAGATCATGAGCTTGATAACATTGATATTCTAACTGATGTTCACTGTCAAGAGGAAGAAGTGAACCCCGATGAGTTACACCCACAAGGAATGGAACTTGAACAAGAAGATGAGTCTGACGAGTTAGAAGAAGGATTAGTGGAACCAAATGATGAACAATTAGAAGAGGAAGAATCAGGGGATGAAGATGATCTCACTTTTAGTGACAGTTCTAGTGGAGATTGATTTATTCAGAAGTTGTTACTTATCTCACGAATCATAGTAACTTATTTTACAAATTTTCAAATCGTTATGTTTCTTTTCAATTTGTAATCATTAAGCATTTTTAAAAGGTTAATTTTGTTGTTATGTGTGCCACTTCTTTTTCTTAGTTGACATTGAGATGAGAATATTGCAATCTTTATTTAGTTCATATTACGTATTATCTTATTACATGTTAAATTATTAGAATAATGAAATATTATGCTCTAGATTATTTTTTGCAGACTATGCATACTAGGGGAAGGTGTACAAGATTGTTACCTGGTGGAGACCAAGGTGGTACTTTGACTAGTTTGTTGACTAGAGATATGAATTATACAAATCATTTACATGACTCAGACTCTCCCTTGCACGATGATTTGGGTGAGGATCAGGATTTGCCTGAGGAGGTACATTCGCAGCAGGATGACTTGACTCATGGATCTGAGCCACAGAATTCTAACTGTAAAGACGAGATTGAGCATGACGAAGCCAGTCGAGAGATACTTATAATTGTGGGAAAATGGTAATTTTGTTCTTTATTGAAAATTTAATTTTCTCTCCTTATGATCATATAACTTACTAAAATTTCAAAATAGATTTTGATGTTGGTCCATTATTTTATAATATTTTCAAATCACATGTTTGCAGCTTCGTTAGTACTGTGGCGCCTCGAAGCATACTACAAGGTTGGTATTCTGGAGTTTGGCCGACATTTAGTAAAATTCCAGATCATGTAAAGAATGATCTATTTGACAGATTCAAGGTAATTAAAAATAGTTTACTTATAATTATCCTTGTTTTATATTGAATAATATGTTTACACTTTAATTTCAAATTGGTGATTAATGTAGGGGAAATTCACTTGGCGTGATCCATGGACTGAAGAACAAGTATATAAAATATGGAAGAGCTACTTTAGTAGAAGGATGACTACACATATAGGCGAACTCAGAAACAAGGCACAGTCGAGAGCTGCACCTCCACCAAGATGAATGAGACAAGAAATATGGGAAGGCCTTTGGAATATATGGGAGACCCCCAAATTCAAGAGTCTTCAAGTTTGATACCGACAAAATCAGCTCTCGGATAGAAATGGCCTTGGGACGGTCAAGAGTACATCGGGTTCGATTTCTATTCCTCATCATGCAATTAGGATGGTAAGTTAAAAAATTTAGCAAATTCGAGAGGTTTAATTGGTATAATAACAAATGTTAATTCATTTTTTGGCCAAATTTGTTTATGTTTATATGCACATGGATATTAGCTGCTTCAAAATCTATTTGTGCATGCTTTTGTTGTATTTCTTTTTACTAGACATTTTGGGGGCTTTTGTAATAGTTGTCATGCTGAAATTTGGAGTCTTTTCCACAGAATTGTAATTGTTGTTTCATTCATTTGGAGGTTTTTATCTTAAATTCAGCCAAACCTTAATTAAATATGAGATATGTTTAGTTTACGCATATGTTTAGATATAAAGAAGTTGTGAACACATGTGTTTGTTCATTTATGAAATGAATTATGTGAAGTTATCCAAAGTTTGATTCTTGATTTACACTTGGTGTCACCAATCTTATAATTATATATGTGTGTAAGCATAGGAATACTTGTTTGCCTTCATGTATTGTTCAGTAGGTATTCAGACTTTGATGGTTGATGCCACAAAGTTGCAAGCTTCAGGTTATGTATTAGAAGTCTTGAATTACAAATTTTATGATAACATGGAATTTGAATTTTTGTGCTTATGCATGAACCAAGTTGTGTTATATGTGAAGAAGTTAATTTTTTATTGAACTTGTCTTGGTAACTTTATGAACATGTGTTTGTTAATGAACTTGTCTAACTTTATAAACTTGTGTTGTTACCTAACCTCGTTTGAAATATATTACAAAGTTTTCAATAACTTGGTTAGGTAACTATATGAACTTGTCTTGTTCGATAATTATTTTTTTAGTTTACTTATCTAACTTTATGAATTTGATGAACTTGTCATAGAACTATGTAATATGTTTCACCCTTGGTTAGGTAACTTTATGAACTTATCTTGTTCGATAGTGAATTTTTTATTGAACTTATCTAATTTTATGAACTTGATGAGTTTGTCAAAGAACTTTGTAATATGTTTCACCCTTGTGATGGTGTTTCAAACTCTATCTAAATTCTAATCGCTTTAGTTATGTTTTTCTTAAATTATAGGCTAAACAAAATAATGGGATACCCGTGCCTTTTCAAAATACTTTTGCACGGTGTCATAGGACGAACCAAGGAAAAAGACCTTTTGTGGACGAGAAGTCAAAGAATACATATGTAAGTTTCTCTTTTTGTTAATTGTTAGTATATATTATGCATTATTGACTATCAAATAGTAATATATTAATTATTCTTTTTAATTTATTTTATAGGAGAAGTATACTGAAAAAATAAAAGAAAATCAATCTCAGAATGATGGAACGACGATGTTGCCTACTATACGAGGTTCATGCTTAGTGTCTCCTGAAGCATAGGCCGAGGCATCAGGTGGCTTAAAACACGGGCATTGTTATGGGTTTGGCAACTCGTACAGTGAAGGTTCAACTTCTTCTGCTCCTAGCTCAAGCACCATGCGCTCACAAGTACAAATAGAGAATGAAAAAAGATTTCAAGAATTAGAGAAGATTCAAGAAGAGATGGATAAGAAGTTGGAGCAGCGTGTCAAGGATGGTGTCATGGCAGTTCTTAATGCAATTGGTATGTTTCCAAGCCATCCCGATCAGTTCCCTGCTCCATCTCTCGGGTACTTCCTACCTCTAGCTACTAGCTTTTTTCATGCTCCTACTCCTCTTGCTCCAAGTCAATATCCTGTTGTTGGTAACTATCGAGCACCTGGCCAGAATCCTCCTCCCCATTACCAGCCTCCTGGACGAGATCATTCTCCCGATCAGCATCATGCTCGGGATTAGTCAATTACTTGGTCCTATCACTTTTGTCATTTTGTTTTATGTCATTTAGAACTATTACTATTATGTGTTATGGCTATTACCTATTTTTACATTCGATGATTCTTCGGAATTTGGCTTATGTATTACATTTCCTATTTTATTATATTCGACTTTTATTTTGGTGGCCTCATTTATGTATATTCCTACTATTATTAGTTAACTAAATAAATTATATTTCAAAATAAATAAAATAGAAATTATTGGTTATAATTTGCAACAGAATTAGGAATATATGTATTTGTTGTTGATTTTTCATATAATTTTGCCAACAAAAACAATTGTTGCAAATAATAAATAATTTAATATTTCGAAAATATTACCAACAAATTTTGCAACAAACGCTTCCTTGCGGATCAGCAACAACTATCATTGTCGGAAATATTTGTTGTGAATTAGCAATTAATCATTTGTTGTAAAATGATTTGTTGCGAATTCGCAACAAAACCAATCCTTCATAAAATTAGCTACAAGCCATATTCGAACAAGATGAATATGTTGTTGATTTTGTTCCTAATGTAAATTGGGAACAAAATTCGATCTTTTGGAACAAATTCCTCTCCTTCCTATATGATGTTTTTCTTGTAGTGATTAGTGACACATGTATAGTGACAACTTAGTGACAACACAAATAGAGTGACAACTATAATTGTTGTCATTAAGTTATCATTAAAGGGGTGTCACTAATTGTCAATAGTGACAATAATTTTCTTGTCACTAACTATCAAGAGTGACAACTTCTATACAAATCTTGTCACTATTAAACATGTAAAACATATTCTTGTGATAAAACAAAAATTCTTGTCACTAAAAATTTACAATTAGTAACAACTTTGACATTGCCACTTGATATTTTGTCATTAAAGTATTATTTTTTTGTAGTGTATATATAGGACTTTTTAAATAAATAATACATATTTTATTAAAAGTTATATAAATAATACAAAAAAAAGTGTACCAAAATTCAGAGGTAACGCCAATAGTAATGGCGTACCCAAGTGGGTACGCCATTACTATTGGCGTTACCTCTGAAGCCTGACCCAGTATTATTTTATGTGTATTTCAGGCTACGCCATTACTAATGGCGTAGCCTGAAATACACTTACAGTCAAACTGGCTACGCCATTAGTAATGGCGTAGCCTGAAATAATTGTCTCAGGCTACGCCATTCACAATGGCGTAGCCTGAGACAATGACACGCTACGCCATTATGAATGGCGTAGCGTGTCATTGCTCAAAAAAAAAACGTCCGATTTTTTTTCTTTTTCTGTCTCTCTTTCCTCCCTCTTCCCTCTTTCTTTCTCTCCTCTTCCCCTCTTCTCTTCTCTCTTCTCCTTCTTTTCTTCTTCTTCTTCATTCTCTGCAATATATTCTTCCTCAACTCTCGAACAACTCTCATCTCACACCATCCACATAGAACAAATTAATATTGATACCGATCGGAAGTAATTTTCTTCTAATTTTTCTAATTTAAGGTAAATATTTATTTTAATTTAATTTGTAATTTTATACTTATAAATTTAGATATAATTTTTTCAATTTGTTGTTTAGAATTTGTTATTGTTGTTTGATTTAGTAATTATCCATAAAATAAATTTCGAATTTTAGGGGAGATGTTAGGATTTTAGGGTTTATTGGTTAATTGTAGTATAGAAGGTTCAATTTTAGGATTTATGTTTGAATTTTAGGGTAGAATTTTAAATTTTAGGGTATTATTTTCGAATTTTAGTGAAAATTTTGATTACGCTTTATGTTTCAATTTTAGGGTTTATGTTTTAATTTTGGGGTAGAATTTGAAATTTTATGGTAGAATTTTAAATTTTAAGATATTATTTTCGAATTCTTGTAGTAGAATTTTAGTGAAAATTTTGATTAGGGTTTATGTTTCAATTTTAGGGTAGAATTTTAGTGAAAATTTTGATTAGGGTTTATGTTTCACTTTGTACAACATTATATATAGATATTTAGTTTTAGGGTTTAGGGTTTAGTTTTAATTATTGAACTTTGATATAAGTTTAGACAAATTTGTAGGTATTGCTTCGATCTTTTGGTATAACATTTAGGTATGATTTTGAATCTTTATGTTTAATTTGTAAATGTTGATTAATTTAGTCAAATTTTATTGTTGATTATTGAACTTTGATACAATATAATTTGGGTATAAATGTGGGTTTTTAGTGTTTAGAATAATGGATAATAATCTAATTAATTCATTATGTTCTAATTGTATTTGCTATATTATATAAATGCAGGATGGCACATTTATACAATCGTGATGTATATGGGCCTGTGGATTGTAGTGTGTTGACGGATCAGGCAAGCCACAGGTCTGAGTTAGTATTTTTAAGGGATAATAAAGATAAAGAAATGCGAACTAGACGAGCAGATGGTCCTTATTTTAAAATGCTCAAATCCAATAATTTTATTGCACCACATCGACGAGTATTAGAAAAACTCCATCAAATGGGGTTTTACAGATTCTATTTGTTAACCTTGGGTGGGCAATTTAGATGTGATATGGGACTTGTGAGTGCACTGATTGAGAGGTGGCGCCCGGAGACGAACACGTTTCACCTCAGAAGCGGAGAGGCTACTATTACTCTGCAAGACGTAGCTATCCTATGGGGTGTACCAGTTGATGGTAGGGCAGTAGTTATTCATCACATGTTTAATGGGTTAATGGATTATGTAGCCCTGGTTCATCGGCTTTTAGGTTTGGAAATTGGACGGAATGATTTGAAAGTAACGGGTATGCGATTAAAAATGTCAACATTATGTCGCTACCTAAAAGCGAATGAGGCAATAATCACAAACGAGTCACCCGAGCATATGGTTGATCAAATAGCCCGATGTTGGGCTTTTGCATTGCTCTGCGTCATGTTATCTGACGGCAGCGGGGAAGTGATTTCGATTTTATGGTTGAAATTTTTTGAAAATATTGATGAGGTATACTCCTACAGTTGGGGGAGTGGTGTGTTGGCGTATTTGTACCGTCAGCTACATCATGGATCCCTAATAACTTCGAAAGAAGTGTGTGGTCCAATAACATTGTTACAGGTATAATATATAATTTTTTTGTTGTTATATCTTTCTCTATGATAATAATAAATTAATGTATTTATGTTTAACAGTTATGGGCACGGTCACGGATCACGGTTGTGAGGCCATCTAGGGTTCCACATTTAATGGCAGAAATTGATGTTAATAACATTGCACGAGCTCCTTACGGGAAACGGTAAGTTGTCAGAATGAGCATTTTTTTATTCAGAAACAACAATTTTTTTGCATAATTATTTGCGTTATTGATGTTGTAGGTGGTATCGACCCGTTAGTAATAAAAAAACAACGACAGGCTGTTTATTGGCAGTTAGAGAAGCATTAGATCAGATGACCTATCATCATGTGAGTAAAAAATTACCTCCAGATAATTATATTATAAAGTTCTATAATGCTCTCCTATTAAAACTACTGTTATTCAATTTTCTTATTTCAGTTTGTTTGGGACTTATACAACTTTAATGATCACGACATTGCTGAGTTGCCACCTGAGTCTTTTACCCCTGGTGTGTAGAGAGCATCAGTTCCAATGGTATTCCTGAACATTGTGGAGTATCATCGTCCTGAGCGAGTTCTTCAACAGTTTGGATTTAGACAAGGAATTCCACGACATCCGACTACACAATGGGTTAGGATTGACTGTGCTGGGAGGGACAGCGAGGATTGGACCATTTACAATAGGATCTTCATCGACCAATGGAATGACCGGTTACATCACGTTGTGATAGGGGACTTGGGTGGAGGCACAACAGAGGATTACTCCTACTGGTATGATAGGATCACGCGTCGGTATATTTCGAAGGAGTTGGACAGATTGAAAGTCGGCTTCCAAACAGGGTCGGCACCTCTATTACATGATGTGGTTAGTATATATAATTGTGTTAGGTTAACATTACATTGCTTCATTTGGTAAAAACTTTGTCTTAAGTTTTTGTTTATCTTTTACAGAATAGACAGATTCACGGATTGCAAAGGATTGTCCAAGATACCCCTCACTCGAGGCACGGTACTGAGGGGTTGTTAGGGTCTTTGAGATCGGGTCTTACACAGTTGTCCCAGATGGTTTCATGTAGCCGTCATTCAGATGCAGCAGCGGGTATTCATTTTGCTTAGACAGCCAGAGAAGACATGCGTCCACAGAGGAGAAGTAGTGTCGAAAGAGGCATAGATGATGTACAGGATTCAGAGGACGAAGAAGAACTCGTACGACATCGTTCACGTCCGTTTGTGGGCGAACCTGGGAGTTCGAGTCAAGTTCCTCGCACCCCCACTGAAGGACCATCGTATTTGACTTTACCCGATCCTTGTGCTACCGGCGATTACTTTCCTCAGATGGAACTTCCAACACCCGAGCCTCAGTTGCCTTACACATGCCAAGATGCGGGGCCTTCATCATTAGGTTGGGCAACGCCCGACCATTTATGGGATCACTTTATGGAGACTCACACGGGTCTGAGTCTATACCACTCGAATGATCTACCTCCCATAACCAGGAATCCACCTTCAGCCTCTTTACAATTCGACACATCTACAGTTCCGTTCAACCTTGATATGAACAGAACGAAAGAACAAATGCAAGGACCTAGGCGGTCAACCCGGAGGGGGCGTGCGCCATCTGTGGCACGGGGGGACATTGCGGGGTGCGGCCACATAGATAGTCTTTTTAATTTATTGAATTTGTAATTTTTTCTTTTGAATTTGTAAAATTTTAGTTAACTTATTATGTCCCTTGAATTGACTCGATTTTAGTTAATTTTGAATAGAAAACTGCTTTGTTTTGGAAATTTCCAGATTATGTACAATATATGTGTGGATAGCCCTATGTGTCTAGTTTCGTGGGAGTAAAACGGTTCATGAATCCGAGCTTTCTACAATGAGTTATGAATTTTCTCGTGAAGACGCGCACAGTTGTCTGGCCGGCCGACAGATTTTCAGCTGACTTTGAATAGAAAATTGCTTTGTTTTGGAAATTTCCAGATTATGTACAATATATGTGTGGATATCCCTATGTGTATAATTTCGTGGGAATAAAACAGTTCATGAATCCGAACTTTCTACAATGAATTATGAATTTTCTCGCGAAGACGCGCACAGTTGTCTAGCCGGCCGACAGATTTTCAGCTGACTTTGAATAGAAAACTGCTTTGTTTTGGAAATTTCCAGATTATGTACAATATATGTGTGGATAGCCCTATGTGTCTAGTTTCGTGGGAATAAAACGGTTCATGAATCCGAGCTTTCTACAATGAGTTATGAATTTTCTCGTGAAGATGCGCTTTCTGTAGGAAAACAAATTAACATCGTTGTTTTATTTGAAGGCTACAAAAAATACGAAACTAATATGGAAATTAAATTAATATGAAACTATCTGACACGAATCTAGTTAGTTATTCTCCTCATCAGACATTTCAATATCCGATCGATACTGAGGACCTATACTAAGCTCCCATCGGGCTCTTGCTTCTTGCACATAACCACATAATGCGTATTCTCGAGAAATTTCTTGGTAATTTAGATGCTGCATACGCATAACTATCCTGTTATTCTCCTCACGTATCCTATTGAGTGTTGTAGTTTTTTCCTGTGGCGTTACACGAGGCATGAGTATGGCTCTTCGTTTGGGACAAGAAATTTGACGCTCACGACAATCCACGACATGGCCGTCTGGTTCTTGGACCCGATGAAGCCATTCATCTTCCATCGTTTGTAAATATCTTTCTGAATATCTTTCATTTGGATTCAATGAATAATAGTAGTCATCATCCAACTGCCAACTACGACCCATGGCACGAAAAATATCACCAGGACTGTAACACAACTTTGGGGCTCTAAAAGGCTCCATTTGTAATAATTTTGGTTGAGATTGGTATTTGCTTCATTTGTATATATATATATATATACACTCACATTTCAAGTACAGTAGGTCACAACTTTCACAACCCGTGACTTAAAAAAAACTCGTGACTACATATGTACTCGCAACCCGTGACTACAATGCAGACAAAAATGCAGGTTCCGTGACTACACACTTACAACCCGTGACTACACTACAGTAGGTCACGTGAACATGCGCATAACTTCCTCAATAAATGCTGAATGTGTGAGTATATATGTAGTCACTTATACCGAGTTCTATTCAAAAATCACTAGTTAGTTATATTATCTTGAGATTCAACACGAAAATGGGAGATAATCATAACTCTAGACATCGACAAACATGGTTATTAGTAGAAAGAAACGATGACTACGAGGAGTTGGTTAATGAGGACCCTATTGAGTATTATTGTGGACTCAGAAGGGAATGGGCTCATCGGGTGCTCGAATCAGAGGAGTTGGTTAATGATCTTCGAAGACTTGGCGTGCGAATTCCACGACGTAGATCCCTGATGATGCCGAGAAATGGTGAAGTAAATTATAGAAGGGCTGTTTCAAGAATAAGAATAAAAAACAACAGAATGATTTTACGTCGTTGTAGATATCACATGCTTGAACTTGCAGAAGAACTTGCATTCGCACGAGGCCAGCGACTCACACGTCGTGAAATACGAAATGTTTTGACTCATCTTACATACAGCTTGGACAACTACATGTCAGATGAAGATGAGTAAAGTAAATGGTTTTTATTGTTGAGTAATTTGCATAAATAGCTTTTTATTGTATCGTAATTTGAATCATTGAGTAATGTAGTTTCTTATTTTTTTAGTGATTTGCATAAATAGCTTATTTTTTTATAGTTTTACAAAGTTCGTAACATCACTTACAACTTAAATGTTCAAGTCACGGTCAAAAAATGTACAGAAATAGGCCAAATACGAGGCGACAAACTAATAAAAAAAATGTTTTCACCATATTAATATGTCCAACAAATACACAACATCAACACCCAATTGCAACACATAACTACCTATCCATCTCATTAGGAATTCGAGTACTCACATTTCTGCCTACACGTCGTTGTATCCTCAAATTAGGGTCGTGGACCAGATCAAAATCAGGTGTATCCCAAAAATGGGCATCATGTAAAGGATGAAATGTCCCTTGATATGTGTGTAAATACTCACTGACGCTATAATATTTTTCAACTAACGAGATCGACCTCTTTTGCAAATCTTTGCATAACGCAATTGCATGTGAACACAGAATTTTGAATGTGCTCCATCTTCCACAAGAACAATATTTTGCATTGATGTCAACAGCAAACTTCAGACTACGATATCCGAGCTGGGCTTTGGTGTTAACTTGGCCACTTTGGTCAAGATAATTAAAGTGCCTGACAGTGTGTGTTTCTGATGCTTTAGCCGATTCCGAGTACATTTCGTAAGCATGCTCTGTCAACCCTGAGTTTCCCCCCATTCCCAAGGCATGTTGGTGTGGTTTATAAAAATAATCGACACAACGATGAAATGTGCATTCCACAATAGCGGTGGGCGGAAGATGGCGAACACCTTTCAACACACCATTTAAGCTCTCTCCCATATTTGTTGTCATAATGCCTTCCCTCATCCCTCCATCATGTGCAAGTGTCCACTTTTCACATGGAATTCTGCTCAGATAAATGAAAGCATCTTCATCCTTTTGTCGGATATCCTTCATGATTTTATCGAACTTGGAAATACTATGTGTCATACCTGCTTGATAACATAGAGCCTTCATAACTTTATTTTTGAAACGATTATTAAAGTTTGAAGACACATGTCGTAGGCAATATCGATGAGCTCTATGAGGAGGGCAAAAGGCGGGTACACGCTTAGATGCATGAAGTATGCCGTTGTGACGATCAGAAATAAGGCACACACATTCATTCCTTCGAAGAAAATGTTTGTTCACCAATTGCAGAAACCACAACCACTACTCATTCGACTCATTATCGACAATTGCAAATGCAAGAGGCAAAATCTGATTATTTCCATCAAGAGTCATTGCGATCAACAACTTAGCTTTGTAGCGTGCATATAGATGTGTCCCATCAACGCAAATAACTCTCCGGCAATGTTGGAATCCATCTATACATGGCTTGAACGCCCAAAACACATACATGAAATTTTTTGGATTTCCATAGATGCTTTTGTGTTTCCATTCAACAACTGTGCCCGGATTCCACTTTTGGATAACTCCTAAGAACTTAGGTAACAATGGAACAGAGTTCTCCCAAGTCCCGTATACAATCTCATTTGCACGTTCTAAGCTGTGCCAAGCCTTGCCATACGAAATATTGCATGCCCATTTATCATCTACCATTTGAACTATTCGTGCAATCTTAATTGAGGGATCAATTTGAACTTGTCCAAGAAGTTCATTGGCAATCAGATTCATGTCCAAATTATGGTGGTTTGGTGCCACAGTTTCGAACAGACATGAATGTGGCCCTCTATACTTTGATATCTCCCAAAAATGTTGTTTCTTGCTAAAATGAGCTCGAAGTCTAAAATTGCACCCTGCATGTTCGGCTTTGTGTTTGCATACAACAGCATAAGTTGTCGGGTTACTGATTACCACCGTAAACTCTCGTTTTTGATGTGTTATGTGGTAGTCTTTCACCGCTCTTTGCAAGCTTTCTTTGTTATCAAATGTTAATCCCAAACCAAGATTACCTATACGATAATCATAAGTCATATCCCTTGCCTCATTTGGTCGATCTAATGAGTCTCCTTGTAATTCTTCATAAGATGTGGAGTAGAATGGAAGCACATGATGAAGTCGTGGTTGATTCCCTGTTCGAGGAACATCTTCCTCATAAGTCGGTTCATTGTTCATTTCTTCATTGAAGTCCGCGTCTGAATGCCTATCAAGCGAATTTCGACACGCACTGTCGTTGTCATCCTCAAACTGATCGTTCTGAGGTGGTATTGAATTACTCGACCCTCCGTCATGAGAAAAATGAGTGCTATAGTTGGCTTCCTCAAAATGCCCAAACTCATGATGACTATGTGTAGATAGACCTACATGTACAAAAATTAAAATGAAATTAAGATTTGTCATAATATATGTTGATAGAATGCAATGATAAAGAATACGACAAAATAAGATACTAAAATTATGCAAACGTGTAGACCATTCATTATTACCTTCATCTACATCCGGATTTGAATAACTCCCTAAACAATGAGTCGCCAAATGGAAATTTGGTACACTTTCAACACCTCCAAACGCATTACCCGATGTAGAACCCTAAAAAGGCAATCATAATAAAAAAAACTATAAGAAAAGGATACAAATAAAATTTCTTATCAAAAATTTACACAATTATAACATTTATTAAAAAATATGATGATACAAAGTAAATATAAAAATAAAAATTACCTGCATACACGTCTTGATTCGGATAACTACCAATATTTAAATCCGGTAATATTGGTTGTGTACAAAATGATAAGGATTGGTTTGGCTGATACGACGTCACTTGTGCTAACAGCGATGTGAATCGACCCTGAGATTGTATTGGTTTTTTTTCAATATACAGATCTATTGTACTAACACCAGTATAAGGATCCAAGAAAAATATTAAATCATCGTCGTTTTTGACCTCCATTGCTCTCTGCCTAAGCAAATTTCTATCTTCAAATGAGTACTTCGAAGATACTTTCAACGAGAATTGATTCGGATTAATTCCTGTACTCGCATATATCTTATTCAACAAATTTGATCGAGCGAGGTATTCTCATGTATGTTGTTGCTGGAATGCTATAAGTCAGCATATAGTTGGAATCTTCAATTATTTGTCCATCCAAAAATATACAAACATCAACTAAATTTTGCCTCGACATTTCTGCAAAATATAAATTATCAATTTAAACTTTTAAAACACAAAATATATTCAGACACATTTAAAAAGCCTAAAAATATCGTTCATAAATACTATATTTGATATTACACCTTCATCATCATACCTAAAAATTATACATTGTACCTAAAACATTATATCAAAGTTCAAACCCTAAAAACACCTACATTCGAAATTGGGGTCCAAAATTATACAAAAAATCAAAATCTAAGTACAAAATAAAAACCATAACATTAAATCAAAATTCATAACCTAAACACTAAATCCGATATTATACCCAAAATGATTACACATAATATTATAATACAATAACAATATATATACACCATAAACTTAAAGACTAACATTTAAACTAATTTAGGTCATAATTTGATTCAAAATTAAAATTGAAAATTAGGGTTTAAATTCACACAACTTATAAATATTTATACCATAAACTCTAAATTAAAACAATTAATTAACATACAAAGGTAGTCAGTGAAATAATAACATAGAATACAAAAATTACCTGATAATTTAGGGATAAAATGCTAGATCTGGGGAACAATAGTGGGTGACCTCTTGCAGAGATATAGTAGTGGAGAGAATGGGGGAGAAAGAAGAAGAGAAAAGAAAGAAGAAGAGAGAAAGAAGGAGAAGAAGAAAAAGGAGAGAGGAAAAATGGGGGACTGGATACGCCATTTACAATGGCGTACCCAGTCCAAGACGGTCTGGATACGCCATTCATAATGGCGTATCCAGACTGTCTGACTGGATACGCCATTCATATTGGCGTATCCAGGCTGATTTTTTTAAAAAAATATTCTCAGCTTGGATACGCCATTATGAATGGCGTATCCATTTGGGTACGCCAATCAGAGTGGCGTATTGTGCCATTTTTGAATTATTATTTTTTCTTTGTATTATTCATATAATTTTAAATAAATAGTGTATTATTTATTTAAAAAGCCCATATATATATATATATATATATATATATAACTAAAAGTAATATTTTTTATTTTCCATGACATTATTAAAACTTACCATCATGTCATGGCCTCTATTGACAAGGGTAGTATTAGAGGGCTTGTAATCTCTCTTAAGTCTGCCTAAATGAGATACTATTTCGACTCTTTCATTTAGCATATCAATCGGAGACTGCATTCTGCCAGAATTACAATCCCTCCATTCTGGATGGATTTCTCCCCAGTGCGCCGGCCCATTTTCACTATCTTCGTGGTAACTAAATTCCCTCTCATTCTCTACAACAATTAGCAAGGACATACAAGAAAATAAATTAACCAAGACAAAAAGAATAATTGAAAATAGGATGCAATTAGACATGCAACGGTTACATTTATTTATGACTAATTAATGCCTTGTTCTATAATCAAAACATTCAAAAAAAGTTCTCTCCAAAAAAATGAAAATAGATTAAATGTCACGCATATTCTATGAATGGATATATATGCGGATCAACATTTTTCAATATAATATATTCCAAAAATGAAAATAAAGTGACTTGAAACTTAGCAATATCGAATAAATAAAAAGAGATTTAAGCTTACCAACTTCTTGAGCTCTTGTCAAGCATGCAAATGAGAGTACAAGAACAAGAACAAGAACAATAAAGGAGCATTGAGAAAATATTCTGAGTTTCATGGTTGTTACGATCTCTATGGTTCTTGTTTGGATGAAATCTTCTATATATATTTCTCGAATTGAAAATTGCAAATGTGAATAATGGAGTTGTTATGGGAGGAGGGCTTGCTTATATAAGTATATATATATAGAGCCAGACAACTGCATTCATAATACCATTAATTATAATAATAAATGCTGTGTGAATGATGAAAAGGGAGCAGTTGATTTTCGTCGGACTTATTTTGATGTAAGAAATGTCAACATGAGGTTGCCAAGTTGGACACAAAATATGTTTGACAATGATATTATAGGGACAATAACCTTTATAGTCCCCCATCTTTTTAGTTTGTGACACTTAAATCTCTCATGTCATAATTGTTTCACTTAAGTCCCCCAGGTCATCATTATCGTTTCACTTACGTCCTCCCTAGGGGTTATTGATAAATTTTATTTCAAATAAGTCCTTAAAGTTTGATGACTCTCAAAAATAGTCTCCTAAAAAGAAAAATAATCTTTATACATATTAATAAAAGCAAAAGAAGGATCCTGCTTGAAAAATGGTATCAGAGCCTAGGTTTATTGATGAAATATTGAAATTATGTTACATAAGAAGTTCTTTCCCTAACGGAGGAGAATCAAACAAGTATGGAACCGAATAATAGTTCGATCTATAAAGAAAACAAGGAGTATTTCCAGTTTCTGGAAAAACAATGGTTTAAACGGATAGATAAACTATCCAACGAGTAAAATGGGACTCAGCTGAGTGCCAGAAGGGATTTGCTAGAATCAAAGAACTAGTAGCGGATCATCATGTAGAGATAAGATACTGTCAAAGGAAATTATCTCTGAATGATAAATTCAAAGGAAACATCGCAAGTGATTTACAACTTGCAGAGATCCAAGGCAAGTGGCCAGGGAAAGCAAATAAAGGTAACTCTTTTATTTAAATTCGGTTATAATGAATTGGAAAAAGATTGAAATGGATACCTCTAAGCTCTCTAAAGACCTTAAAGAAATCCAAAAGACGGTTCAAGATTACGGACATAGGCTAGAACATCTACCTATGAAAATAAAAAACTTGAACCAGAAACTTGGAGAAATCCTCAAGATTCTTCCAGATCTAAATAGATCTATGACAGATCTAACGGCAATAGTCTTAGATCTGAAAGAAAGACAAGGTATTACCGGATCATCCAAACCAAAAAAGGACCGAATAGGTGAAGCACTTGGACGAGTACCTCTTCTACATCAGAAGGGTAAGGCAAAGGTAATTCCGAAGCCTAAGACTCAGGAAGAACTACTTATTGATATCCTTAAAAGTATTAACTAATATGGATATATCAAGAGTAGATCCATCTGATCTTCAAGAGCTAGCTGAATCTTTTTCTCAACTAGCATTTGTAGATTTGGTTAATGTCAAAGCTAATGAAACAAATCCTCTGGCTCTTACACTGCCAGGAGAAAGTTCTGCATCTAATGATCCTCTACAGGATGAAACGATGCGTGAAAGAGCTGATTTGCATACAAACGCAGAACTCGCTCTTAAAGGGGTAACGTTTAGAGCAAATCCCGCAAGAAATCCAAATAGGGTACCAATACAACGTGGGCAAGGACTATGTCACAATCCTTGAACCCCTATGGTACTATCCTAAATTTGGATACAATAGATTTCAGAAACATCGAAAAATTAATCGATGAATGGGTAGCCTCTATGAAAATAGCCGCTACTACACTGTAACTAGATAAAGAGAACTTCATAAGATTAATGGAGTTAAGCTTAGAAGGATCTGTAAAAATGGGTTGGGGACGTACCCCAGAAGTATCTAAGCAAGAGGTTGTAGCCGGAGAATCTAAAAGCACAATTGCAGATAGATTCGGAAGGATAACCAAATTGAATTTTATCGGAGATGGATACTTCGGTGAAAATAATGCAGAGAGACACAGAGAGTACACACAAGCACTCTATGGTCTTGAATTAAGAAATATTTGTGCCATAGATGAATATATCTATTGGTTTTGAAAATATTTCTTCCATGCAGATGTTAGTGCAGAAATTGCTGCACCCATGTTCTTTGCAAAAATTTGCAGCCCTTGGAGGGAAATGTTAATCAAATCCTACAAGATACCGGAGGGGCAGATTGATACAGTCGCTAGACGAATGTCTTTCTTGAAAGAAAAGCTAAAGGACTTGTAGATACACGGGAGGATTGTTCACTGAACGACAAGCCAGAGTTTGGCATATAAACAAGAAAGAATTCTTTGCTGTTTGGAAGACATTTAAAAAATGGCCTCTGTTTTTACTAGCCAAAGAATTTACTTAAAAAGTTGATAATACGAATGTTAAAGCTTTTTTGAAAAATAAACTTGAATCAAAAATTGAAAAAACACGTATTCTCATATGGCAAGCTGAATGTCAATATTATTGTTTTGACATTATGATTGTGAAATCTCATGAAAATGTTGTTGCAGATTTCCTAACAAGAGATGGAAGTGTCTGAGGCCAATTCCATCATCAAGAGGTACAAGCATCTCAAGGAAAACCTTGAGGAGCTTGACAAAAAGTTTGGGCAGTTATCAGCTAACGCTGAAGCAGCTGGCCATGTACAATGAGCTGATCTGGCCACAGTCCAGGACATAAGCAATGGAACAACGTATGCCATGACTCAGTTATGGAATACATTACATGGAATATATTACAAGGACCGATTCAAAAGGCATCATCTTCAGTGATGACTCGAGAATTGAGAGAGCAGGACTTGAAACCTGCGTTTAGAGAACAGGGCTCTATACCCGGAGCGGTGGATTCAAATACCACTTGCACAAGTCCATTTTTAGATTCTGAAAAAGGGGGAAAATTGAACAATCGGAAGTGCAAACTCCTATTGATTCAAGTCAACCTGGCACCTCTGGGGTAAAAGAGGGAGAGATTAACCTTAGGCCACAAACCGGCACCTCTAAGGTTAATACTGACAAGATTAATTTGCATTGGCAGGTTTATCAGCGCTCTTGGGAAAAATTAATCTCAAGAAAAGGAATAAATCCTAATAAGGCCGTGGTAGAAATATCAGGGAAGTATCTTAGGATTTGGATGAAGGAAGGATCAAATCCCTACGAAGTTCGAGAATGGTATGATTTTGGGGCATTAGCTTCAATACATACTATGTCACCAAGTTTTCTGGAGATTTCCAAACTTCCGGATTGGATTTCCAGTGCCATGTATGATTCATGGCAAAATAACCAACACCTCAAAAGGGGTGATATTTTGGAGCTGAAGTTTATTTCGGCAGTACCAGAAATTGCAGGAAAAGGGTCTCATCCAGTGTTTCATTTCATTAAGTTACAGAGACCAGATATAGCAGCCTACAATAGAGTTAAGGTTGCAACAGGAGAAGCTCCTTTGGTTAGTTGTATCAATGAGGATGATATTTCCACCAGAAGAGCATGGGGAATGTGGGTCTGTCTTACAGAGATGGACAAAGTCAAGTATCCATTCAAAATGTTTTCAAACTTAGTGAATGGATAATTCCTGTTAAACTCCATGACAGGGAAAAGTACAGAATTCGCAGAAAAGCTCTTTGAACAAAAGAGGACGCTGATCTGGGAAAACAAGTTACCAGCAACTGAAGCTACCAGAAAGAAGGCCTACAACATGATGCATGTTGACCTATGGCACAACCGGGAGTGTACAAGTTGTGAGTTCCAAGAAAAACCCTTATTTGGTACAAAAATACGGGTTACCAAGATGAAACCCGAATCCGACAAGGATAAGGGAAAAAAGAAGTTTTACCCCCAGGGTTTTCACAAACCAGGGTGAAATCATGTAAAAGAAAAAGGCTTGAATAGTTAGGTGTGCAATAATTGAAGAATCAATCATGTGATTGATTAAAGCGGACAGCTGGAAAAGAAACAGCTGTAAAAGGAAAGGCATGGCAGACAAAGTGGCAAACACAAGGACCCACGCGCATTAAAGATTGATGCATGCAATGACGTCAAAAAATTAAACAAGCTTTGGAGTCCGCATTTGGAATCCGAATTGAGGGCTATAAGAAGGGAAAATGGAAGCAGATGGAGAACATCAGAAAACTTCTCCAACTCGTTCATTATACAAATATTCATAGAAAATTTGTAATCTTTCTTCGCTTATAGTTTTAATAAACGAGTGTATGGGGATTTCCCCAATAGTACTCCTCTCATGAGAGGCTAAGAATTTTCTCCTCCAATAGCGGAGTAGAATAATATTATGTAATTTTAATTTATATTTCATCAATAAAAGTAAAGGTTTTGTCCAACTTGTTGTCCAAAATTCCAATTATACTTATATGTATTTATACCTTTAACGCCTTAATGTAGAAAACGAATTTGGGTTGTGCTGTGTATCGCTGAAGGAGCCAAGGACTGCGAACCATCAGATGCGGTTGTGTGGTTGGAAAAGTCCGTAAAACCGAGGACTTGGAATACCCGGTGATAAGGCAATCAAAAGAAGGTATAGATTTATGCAAGGTTAATTTTATTTCGGAAGCATGTTGGGCCTAATCAATCGGAAAAATCTTTTGCAAAAAATTTTCAAAGAATAAGGGTTATTTTAGGTATAAATTGTTTAAAGGACTAGTTTGAGAAAGATTAAATAATATGGGGCCAATTTGAAATAAAGAAAAGGGAACGAGGGACCATAGTGACACATATTCTATAGAAGAGGGACTAATGTGCCATTTTTATTAGATGAAGGACCAAAGTGACACCAATCATAAAGAAGAGGGAGCATAGGAGCTATTTTCCCGATATAATATTTGTAATAATCCTTACAAAATTCAAAACTAAAATCATAGGAAAATGAAGTTGGGGGCTACTCCCAAATTGGCTCTTTAATTTTGAAAGAAAGAAGATTGTCAGTTTCAATACGATTTAGCTCGAATTTTGATGGACTATTCGAATCAAGTTAACGACCAAATTAAATAGGTCAAATTCGGACCCGAATTAATTGGAATTATAATTTGGACTTGAGTTGAGTCAAGTTGTCTACGTATCTAGTCAATTAAGATCAAGTCTGTTATAATAAATAAAATTAGGTATTTCTATCTTAGTAGTAGCTTTTGCTTTACTATGAGTATGAAGTGAATATTTAGATGTGAAAACGAGGTGAATCTAGATTATTAACTACAATAAAATGCATGGTCATGTAGAAATATGGGACATTGGGGATGTTTATATTGGACAATGTCATTATTCATGATGTAATAACTAGATTTTAGTGATTGACTCGTGTGTCCCGTGATTATCGATTTTGATACCTGGGTGGTAGGGTCGACTCCGCCCGAACCATTAACAAGACGCGGATCTTTGATTTGTCTGTCAATATCTTGAACTTTAAGGGCAAATTTGTCTTTTGGCGATTTAAACTGAATTCTGCCCAATCACAATAGGAAAAGAAAGCATTAGTTTCGATTTTCTATATCAATAGTGTATTTTATCTTGTACGTAATTTATTTTACATACACACGTTAATGTGCATAAAATTTAAGTACTTGTATATTTAAGAAGAATTTATATACAATATGTAAATTGTAATTGAAATAAAAAAAATGAAACAACAATTGAAAATGAAGAATCCAACTAAAAAAAATGGTTTTGAATTTTGATAAGTTATTGTAATACCGAATTTAGAATAATACGAGCATCCGCCTTTATTGCACGTTTTGCCTTCAACCTAAATTTGTTTATTTGACTATATAGGACTTGCATTATTGGTATTATAGTTGTGGCTGCGAAGGCGAAAATTCACCACACAATTAATTTAAGAAAATATATATATAACGACAAAATAATGCTTGAATATACTACTGCTGCGTAAACGTCCCTCAAACTAATTACGCTTGGGTCCCTCGTATAATTGTACGATGTTAGGAATCAATGCGCATAAACGAACTTAAAAGTAAAGAGAAAGCAAGAAAAAGAGACAGTGATTTTACGTGGTTCGACAAATTGCCTACATCAACGGACTTATGCTAGAGAGATTTTATTATTCTTGTGAGAGAGATACAATTACAATGAAGATAATTTCATCTACTTATGTATTCTAAACATGGAGACAAAGATACAAAAAGCTAATCACAATAGGTAACTCAAAACATGCCAAAAATAGGAAAAACCGCGTCTACAACCGCTCCAGCCGACTGACCCGTGCCTAGGCGCTGGTTGGCTGGCGCCTAGGCGCTGCATGTAGTAGCCACTGCCTGCATCTCGGCCCTTCTCCTGCGTGCCGCGCCGAGGCGCACTTCGGGCGCCGTTCCAACTCAATTTCTTCTTCCTTTGGCACTTTGATTTGTCTCCACACTCAAACCCATCAATCTCCCACTTATAGATCAAACTCAAAGTAGAAACACAAACTCTTCATCAAACTCCACGACTCTTCATCCTCCAAATGAAAGCACTCTCTCTCTAGCATAAGTCGGCCTCCTCATCACAGAAGTTCGAGGCCAACTGAGGCCATGCAAAACCTCAGTTTCTTGGTGGTAACTCCCTTAGTTAACATATCCGCCGGATTCTTCGCACCAAGTACCTTCTTCAACTCCAAAGTCTCATCATCTATCATCTCTCGGATATGATGATACTTCAATTGAATAGCTTCGTCCTTGAGTGAAACACCAGATTCTTTGCCAAACAAATGGCACTTTGACTATCACTATAAAGTGCACAATCCCGTTGCTCCTTATCAATCTCCCTCAGAAAGTTCTTCAACCAAACCATCTCTTTGCCAGCTTCTGAAATGGCAATGTACTCAGCTTCGGTTGTGGAGAGTGCTACACACTTTTGCATCCTAGAAGTCCAATTTATTGCAATGCCACCTAAAGTGTAAATGTACCCCGATGTACTCTTTCGACCATCTTGATCACCACCTAAATCCGCATCCACGAAGCCCTCTAAAGTCACACTACTGCTCAAAAAACACAAGCACATACTCGATATACCCCTCAAATACCTCAGTAGCCACTTTACCGCTTCCCAATGCTTCAACCCCGGATTATCCATATACCGACTCACAACTCCCACTGCATGGGCTATATCCGGCCTTGTACACACCATTGCGTACATCAAACTCCCAATGGCAGAGGCATAGAGAACCTTTGCCATTTGATCTCGCTCCTCCTCAATCTTAGGTGATTGTTCCTTGCTCAACTTGAAATGACTTCCCAAAGGAGTACTTCTAGATTTTGCATTTGAGATTGCAAATCTAGCAAGTACCTTTTCAATGTACTTCTCTTGAGTCAACTCGAGACTCCCACTTGACCTATCTCGAATGATCCTCATCCCGAGGATTGTATTTGCAGCTCCCAAGTCCTTCATCTCAAATTCCGTGGATAGTTGCTTCTTCAACTTATCAATTTCTCTCATGTTAGATCCAACCATTAACATATCATCCACATACAGTAGCAATATGATGTAACAATCCCTAAACTTCTTGAAATAATAGCAATGATCTATTTGACACCTAGTATATCTATTACTAGCCATGAAGGTGTCAAACTTCTTATACCATTGCCTCGGAGCTTGTTTAAGTCCATACAAGCTTTTCTCTAGCTTGCATACAAGGTCTTCTCGTCCATTCTCCAGAAAACCTTCCGGTTGAATCATGTAGATATCCTCCTCCGATTCTCCATGTAGGAATGTCGTTTTCACATCTAATTGCTCAAGATGCAAATCCTCTACAGCAACAACACTTAGAACCATCCTAATAGTAGTTAACTTGACAACCGGCGAAAAAATCTCAGTGTAGTCAATCCCTTTTTTATTCTGGAACCCTTTGACCACCAACCTCGGCTTGTACCTTTTACTACCATCCGGTTCATCCTTAACCCGGAATACCTACTTGTTCTGCAAAGCCCGTTTCCCCTTTGGTAACTCAGTCAACCTCCAAGTTTTATTTCTCTCAAGCGAGCTCATTTCATCCTTCATGGCTAGCTCCTACTTGAGAGAATCTCCCACACTCATCGCCTCTTTGTACGACTCAGGCTAACCCGAATCCGTCAAAAGTAGATAGTGTAAAGAAAGGGAATACCTCATGTTTGGTTTTGGAATTCTACTCGATCTTCTTAAGGTTGGTGGTGGAGTCTCTGGATCATCCTCGATCCTACTCTCAGTGTCATTCCCAGCAATCTCGTCTAGAGTGATCTCTTCCAATATCGCCTTTGGTTTCTCGTTTTCCTCAGTCTCTGCTCCAAGTCTATCCTTGTAAAGCACATTTTTGTTGAACGTGACATCCTTATGCCTTATTATTTTGTTATTTTGGTAATCCCAGAACCGATACCCAAAACTCTCTCCTCCATAGCCAATAAATATGCACTTATGTGCCTTAAGATCCAACTTATCCCTGTCATCAGAACTTTGCAAGACATAAGATAAACAACCGAATATTTTTAAATGCGATAAATTTACCTCCTTTCCAGACCAAACCTCCTCCGGTATTTTGAAGTCCAACGGTACTGAAGGTCCCCGGTTGATGAGGTAAGTCGTCGTGCTCACTGCATCAGCCCAAAATGTCTTTGGCAACTCGGAGTAAAGCCTCATGTTCCTAGCTCGTTCATTCAAGGTTCTATTCATCCGCTCTGCAATCCCATTCTGCTGCGGAGTCCCCAGAATGGTCTTGATCGTCTTGATCCCATTCTCTGCACAATAGTATTTGAACTCTTGGCTATCATACTCCCCGCCATTATCCTACCTTAGACACTTCAATCTCAACCCCGTTTCATTCTCAAATTCTGCCTTCCACTTCCTAAAGGTATTAAACACATCCGACTTATTTTTCAAAAAATAGACCCATACCTTTCGAGTGAAATCATCTATGAAGGTAACATAATATCTCGACCCTCCAAGCGACTGTATGAGAGCCGGTCCCCATACATCAATATGCACAAGCTCCAACTTCTCTGTTTTCGGTTCTCTACCCGTCTTGGAAAAACTTACCTTTTTCTACTTCCCAAGCACACAGTCTTCGCAAAGACCCAATTCAACCGTCTTCGAGATTGGTAGCTTCCCCTTGGATGCCATGATTCTCATTCCCTTCTCACTCATATGCCCAAGTCGCCTATGCCATAAGTGAACACCCTCTATGGCCTCGACTGCAGCAAACGAGTCCTTTTTAATTTTTGTGGTATACAAAGTCCCCGACTTCTTACCACGAGCCACCACCAAGTTCCCTTTGGTGATTTTCCATACACCACCACCAAACACCGTGGTGTACCCATCACTGTCAATTTGACCCATTGAGATCAAATTCTTTTTCAGCCCCGGAACATGTCTCACATTATGCAGTTTCAACTGCATTCCCTGTGCCATCGTCACTGTGACCTCACCCTTACCAACTATTTCCAAGGGTTTGTCATCTGCAAGAAAAACCTTTCCAAACTTTCCAGAAACATAATTTGCTAGATAATTCTTATATGAAATAGCATGGAACGACGCACCTAAGTCCAGAACCCATTGGTCGACTGGACTGTCAACACAGCAAACCAAGGCATCTCCGACATCGTCTACTGTTGCGTTTGCTTGTTGATGTTCCCGATTTTGATTCTGACCCGCCTTTTCAGGACAATCCCTCTTGTAATGGCCTTTCTTCTCTCAACCCCAGCAATCAACCTCCTTGCGCGGTTTTGACTTCCCTCGCCCCTTTGACTTGGATCGATCTCTACCTTTCTGACCACCCCGTTGAACACATCTTCCTCTGCTTTCCGCACTCAATGCAGCAGAAGTGAGTTCTCCTAATTCCCTCCGGCGAATATCCTCGCTCAAAATCAGATCCCGAATCTCCTGAAGTTTCAACTTCCTTTGGCCAGACGAACTACTCACAGCAGTTACCGTCGCACTCCAACTATCCGGCAATGAAGACAATAAGATTAAGGCCCTTACCTCGTCCTCGAAATTAATATCAACCGAGCTCAATTGAGTGATGATCACGTTGAACTCGTTTATATGGTTGGTCACCGATCCTCCCTCCGTCATCCTCAAATTGAATAAACGTCTCATCAGGTAGACTTTATTCGATGTGGATGGCTTCTCATACATATTGGATAACGCCTTCATCAAACCCACCGTTGCAGTTTGATCTAGGATGTTAAACATCACGTTTCTTGAAAACGTCAATCGAATAACACCTAGGGTTTGCTTATCCAATAATACCCAATCCTCATCTGACATCTTTTCAGGCTTCTTCCCCGACAACAGTTGATGGAGTTTTTTCTGGTACAGATAATCCTCCATCTGTGTTCTCCAGAATCCAAAGTCTTTTCCATCAAATTTGTCAATCTTCACTTTTCCTTCTTCAGACGCCATTGATTCACACAGATCTCTATAACACGTGCTCTTGATACCAGTTGTTAGGAATCAATGCGCATAAACGAACTTAAAATTAAAGAGAAAGCAAGAAAAAGAGACAGCGATTTTACGTGGTTCGGCAAATTGCCTACATCCACGGACCTATGCTAGAGAGATTTTTTTATTCTTGTGAGAGAGATACAATTACAATGAAGAGAATTTCATCTACTCATGTATTCTAAACTTGGAGACAAAGATACAAAGACCTAATCACAATAGGTAACTCAAAACATGCCAAAAATAGGAAAAATCGCGTGTACAACCGCTCCAGCCGACTGACCCGCGCCTAGGCGCCGATCAGGCGCGCCTGGGTGCCACTGTGACGGCGCCTAGGCGCCTGGGCACCGCATAAAGTAGCCACTGCCTGCGTCTCGGCCCTTCTCCTACGTGCCACGCCTAGGCGCGCTTCGGGCTGCGCCTGGGCGCCGTTCCAGCTCAATTTCTTCTTCCTTTGGCACTTTGATTTGTCTCCACACTCAAACCCATCACACGATAGTCCCTAAAACTTTATTATTTGCAATATACTACATAAGTCGTGTGTTTTATTGATCCGAGAGATCAATCCGACCCAACAACCCAACATCCAAGCCGTCCATGAGCCCCAAGTGGCATGGTCCTGATAATTCACTTGTCATTCTCAAATTCCTACAACGTGGAACATATATATATACTCTCCTCTCAGTATAAATAAAGGATTGCAATCTCTATTAATAAATCTCTTGTACGTTCCATGTATACGAATGTGGGTACTCTTGCATTGTACCATATATATGATCCTAATACTAGAAGCATATTAATTGTAGACTTAATTCTCAAGTGGGTACATACACGACTTAGTTATATTCAAGAGTGCAGTCTATAATCTTGATCGCCCCATTCGTGTAGATTGAGACTATCCTAATTGCATTAGTTCGATCCCCGAAATTGCAGAACTTCTTCAACTTTTTGTTCTAGAAGAAGCAACGGAGACTAGAGATTTTGCTTGCTATAAAATTAAAAATAGCAAATTTGTATAAGTGAAACATGAAATTAAGAGTCAAATTTGAATTATAGAAAATTAAATAAAAAATAGTAAAAAGAGAAGAACGTAACCTAACAATGCAAAAATATGAGAAAAATAAAAGAATTTATACGTAGCTCGATCATTTGTTCACACTGTGAACAAAGAATAACAAATTTATACTTCACACTAACGGATATGAATACGCAATCAATTACACATGCGATGAATAATAAAAACAAAATTTATCACGAAATCAGATAATTAAAAATCAAATTATCGCAGCAGTAAATTAATATTTTGTTGGGATCTTGCAATTAGAAAATAATAAACTCTTAATTCTTAACAATTACTTGAAAAAAAAAGCTATTTATCTTCTAACGCAAACAAATGAATTATTATATAGATTTGCAAAACTAAATCACTTATATAATCTAAAAATCATGAATTTACAAATAAGGTTTGGAAAATGCTAATTAGGGTGAGTTTAACCCAGTAATTGGAATCCATAGTCACATTTGGACCTCAATCGTGATTTATAAGGGTGTTTGGTGATATAAGCCAAAATCACATTTGCATATAGTGATTTAGCGTTTAACCTCCTGTTTACATTAAAAATAAAATAGGTTGAAAGACCTAAGAAGGCCCAAAGTGAGAGACCTAAAATAGGCCCAACAACGATTAATAAGCCCAAAAGTTTAAAAGGGTAAGCCCATCGTAAAAACAATAAACCAGGTCTGATAAAGTTAGAGCCAAAAGCCCGACAATAATATCCCGCCAAAATAAAAGGATTTTTAAAAGAAAGAGAAGTTGGAAGCAGTTCTCGACGGTTGAAGAACGGTTGAAGAAGCAAGCCCACGACGCAGAAGTACAAAAGCGGGAAAGAAGATAGAGAAGAGGATCATCAAATCAAAGAACAACTTATTTTTCTCTCTTATCATAGGAGTAGGCGTAAATATAACTAGGAGTAGTTTGTAGTGTAGATTTATTCAAGAATTGCTGGATCCAATCCCGAAGTTATACCAGTGTTTCTCTGTAACTAGCACGAATTGAAGACTTTTATGGAGGTATAGATTACATGCTTTCAGATTTCATTATTTGACAGTAATTTGTATCTTGACCTGAGTTTTCTATTCATCTTCATCGTTTTAAGAAAAGAAGATTCTCACGTAGGTATAGAATTATTTTGTGTCAGATTTAAGTATCAGAGAAATAATTTTTACCTGTACTTGAATTGTTCTTTTATAGTATTATTGTATCATTCGAAGATAAATATTTTTAGTCAATTGCGGTCCGAACAACTAATTTAAACAACACATCGAAGTGTTAAATTCTGAACCACCGTCTAGCGTATCGAACTCGAGCGCGGGGGTTGAAAGATAATTCTAAGTGGAGAATTATCACGGGCTTGGAACGACTATTCGAAATCCTTCCCTAGTCTAGATTGTTTTTTTTTACGAAACAAGTTTTGGCGACCACAATGGGAGTCGGTTTTTCGTAAAAAACTGACGTTTTGATATTTTCTAAAGATAAGATTTTTGTATGATGTCTGAGGATTCGTTCAGAGACGATTTGGTTGATGATTGTGATACTCAACCAATTTCGAAACATAAAGTCAGAGCGGACAAAATGTACGAACAATTTGTCCGAGTTATGAAACAGACCCTCGCGGGTGCTCGCGAAGATCAAAGAAGAGAATTCAATGATCAATACCGAGCATTAGCACAGGAGTCAGCCCGAATATTTACTGCAATTGTGCAGGATATCGCAATAAACGCGCGAGATGGTTTGGCCCGAGAGGTTACTAGAGTAATTACAGAATTAGGAGAAATTTTTAATCAGACATGCGATGTTTTTTCGAGCATGATAAATACCCAAGTAGCTTCAGCGCTCGAACCCTTAATTAACAGACATAACATTCTGGTCAAAAAGGTGTCTCAATTAGTATCAGTAGAACCTGGGATTCGAACCAGAACAGTTAATCTAGATGAAGTTCCTCTCGGGTATCCTCGAGATACTCGAGCTCAGGAAGGAAGATTCGAGTTTGGCCAGTGCTTGAATCAGATCCCTCCTACTTCAAGTCAAGTACCATTCGAGGGGCAGTATTTCTCGAATCCTTGGGGTGCTGAGAGGCATCCACGTGCGAGTCAAGTGAATGCTTATACAACCCAGCCTATTCGAACTCAGGAAGGGAGGTTCGAGATTGGTCAAGGCTCGAATCGAACCCCTCCTGTTTCGAGTCAAGTGCCCTTCGAGGAACAACACTTCTCGAATCCTCACAATGCTGGGGGGCATCCACGTGTGAGTCAGGGGAATGTTTATACAACTCAAGCTATTCCTCAGCCGACAACTCAAGCTATTCCTCAACCACCAAGACCGAATGTCCCTGTACCACCGAACATTTCAGAATCAATGCCCTCTGGGTATCCACCTAATACCAATTTTGGAAATCTTGGGCCAAATATTGGTTATAGTCAGGGATATTACAATGGGCCGCAGAATGCGCCTCAGAGTTACCCATATATGGGGTCTTTGAACACCCCTTTTATAGGAAGTCAAGGTTTGCCTGCAAACCAAAACTTCCCTTTTATGAGTAACAATGTGCAAATCCCATATGCTGGGGGGCACTATATGCCTAATAATTGCTTGGGGGGCAATTTTGGACCACAAGCACTAGTTCAAGATCCTCTTCAAAATCAAGTGGAAATGGCCATCGAAAGAATATATGGGCCTGGTTTTCGAAGGAACCACCGTTTGATTCCTGGGAAACATTACCCCGACTGGGTAGACAGGAATTTTCCTTTCCCAAGAACATATAAAATTCCCAACTTCACTTTGTTTTCTGGAGAAGACCATGTGTCGGCTCTCGAACATTTGTCTCGATTCACTTGCCAATGCCGAGAGGCAGCTGATCAGGATTATCTCAAATTAAGGTTATTCCCTAGTTCTTTAACCGGGTCAGCGTTTAACTGGTATACGAATTTATCACCTAATTCGATACATACTTGGGATGAGATGCAATTTCAGTTCCAAAATCATTTTGCTCGAACTAAACCGAGCATGACCATGAGTGACTTAGCCAAAATAAGACAGAATCCTGGAGAGTCAATAGAAGAATTCTTGGCTCGATTTAAGAAAGCTAGGATTAAATGTCATTTGAACATCCCCGAATCTGAGTTTGTTCAATTGGCTCAACAAAACATGGTTTTTGATTACAGAGTAAAATTCGACGGAATGATGTTTTCTGATTTTAGAGCTTTGGCAGAGAGTGCGGTGAGATACGAAAATATGTTAAGAGAGGAAAGCCAAAGAAAACATCAGGGTTTCAATGCCTTCGAGGTGGGGATTCCATGGGCATTCGAGGATGCCTATGAAATCGATCTGGCAGAATTTGTTAAAGGGCCACCATTTCAATGCGGAGCTCTCGAGAGAAAAGACTGTGTAGCTACAGGATCTTTACAGACAAAGAAAGAAAAGGAATATAGTTTCGATGTGACTAAAACCGAGCGAATATTTAACTGGCTTCTTGCGAATAAAAAACTTAGGTTAAAAGGGAGACATAGAATACCTTCGAAATCAGAAATTAAAGGAAAACCATATTGCAAATGGCACAATGCTTTTTCGCATGAAACGAATGAATGCATTATGTTTAGGAATTTGATACAAGAAAAATTGGATTCGAAAGATATAATTTTTCCTGACAATCAAAAAACAGATATAGATGAGAATCCATTCCCAGTTCTAAATTTCGAAATTAATACTGTGGATATTAACCAGTTCGAAAATCTTAATGTGCAGGTACGAAAAGAGGCCAAGTTGGCAAACCAATTGTTCAACAGGCTGATTGATGAAGGTGTACTAACGTTCCCGAAGGTGAAAGACGAAGGTCTGGAAGGCATGTGCAGATGGCATATGAATACTCTGCATACCACTGACCAGTGTCAGATTTTCAGGCGATTTGTAGCGAAACAGTATGAAAGGGGTACGATATGCTTGTCAGGAATCGACAAGAGAATCCTGGATTTTGATCAGGATGGAAAGCCAAAGAACAAAGAGGTGGTCAGCGAGACCAAATCAATTGTTCAAGGGCAAGGGGAAAAATCGTATAAGGAGGTGCTCGAAATCCCTGCTCGAGAAATTGTTTACCAGACACCTGCTAGGGTGGTGACGAATTTAACCCAAATGCAGAAGGTTTTGTGTGGACAGTGCGCAGATACCTTACATTACGAACTAGTGAGGCTGCAAGTTATTCCAAATGACCCAGATTGGATTCCCGCATATCAAAGGGAATGGAATAAAAGACAAAGGTATGAGACAAACAACCAAGGGTTTGGAACTATGCCTTATGATAGGCACTTTCGAGGAAGAGGAGGCAGAGGATATGGGAGATCCGCCTCATCAGGGAGAAAATCACCTTTAGAACGTCTTGGAGGATATCACAGGAATGTCGAAAGAAAGAGAGATGACCACCCGAGGGTCATCGCTCAGCAAGTAGCTTATTCTCGAACAACGGTAGCCTTGGAAATGCAACAACAGGCGATGATTGCAAATCTCAGGGTGGAAGAATAGGCTTTGTCAAAAGGAATCTTGAAGTCGAAGATAGTCAAGAATCCCAGTGAAGAAGATTTTGAGAAAGATGTCGATCGTTTGAGTGACCAGTTAAGAGAAGCAGCCTTGAAAGGAAAAGGTGTTACAACTGAAGAAGATGAAGAGTTGGGAGATTTCGAGTCAGGCGACGACTTGGATATTTTACTGGGAGATACACTATGCGAAGAATCAGCAAACGAAGCTGATTTAAAAGCAAAAGAAGCTACTTTAGAAAGGGTACTGAAACTTGAGGAAGATAGAAACATAGATATGGTGACTGTGCTGCCAGCCGAATTCGCAGCCAAAGAAGGAACGGATGAGGAAGGAAATAGCCTTGAATTCACATCTGACGAAGAAAAAGGTATGAAGCTGGGAAGCTCGAAGGAAGTGATTGGCGATTCAACGAAGAAGCCATAGAAAAGCCAGCGAAAGAAGGAGAGGGAATCCATGAAGAGTCTACATCTGAGATGGGCTCTAAGTTAGCCGAAATCAAATTAGATTTAGTTTAGATGTTGTGAAAGATATGAAGAATGTCGATGTAATGAAAGATGATGTTGTTTCTAATATTTTTCGAAGGTTAAGTGTTCAACGAATGGAATCGAAATTGTGTGCTTACGATCGTGATCATGTTAGTTATGATAAGTTTAATTCTGAATATTGTCACAATGAAATACGTGGATCAAATTCTCGAAAAGAATTCTCTCGAGATCTAGTGTATGCGACGGGTCCCAAAACGAATAATTCTTCCAATGAAATATATATGGCAGGTGCTATTCATAATGAAGGTTCTCGAGATAATAAACATAGAATAAATAATCATAATGGAAAGGATATAGTTAACTTTCAAGTCGGAAATATCGAACATGGTATTATAGAACCAGACGAAGAGACTAGGAAAAATGGTCAGGACCAGTTGGAAGAAGTTAATCTAGGGACAATCGACAACCCTCGAGTAACTTACATAAGTTCGAAGATGACTCAAATGGAGAAAAACGACCTAATCGATATTTTGCAACAATTCAAGGACTGCTTTGCTTAGGCACATCATGAAACGCCCGGAATTAATACTAATATAGCTCGACATGAACTACCTATTAAACCAGGCTTCAAACCTATGATACAAACACCCAGGCGTTTGTCCCCAGATCTAATGGGAGCAATTAAGGAAGAAATAGAAAAGTTGGCCGAAGCCAAACTCATTAGGCCAACTCGATACGTCGAATGGTTAGCTAACATCGTACCAGTGATAAAAAAGAATGGTAAGGTACGAATATGCATCGATTTTAGAGATTTGAATAAAGCTACTCCAAAAGATGAATATCCGATGCCAATGGCTGACGTATTGATAGATGCAGCTGCTAGACATAGAGTAATGTCCTTTATGGATGGCTATTCCGTGTATTATCAGTTGAAAATAGCTGAAGCGGATCGGCATAAAACGGCTTTCAGGTGTCCAGGATCCATAGGGAATTTCGAATGGAGGGTTATGCCGTTTGGTTTAAAAAATGCCGGAGCCACTTACCAGAGGACTATGAATTATATTTTCCATGATGTAATCGGGAAGTATTTGGAGATATACATCGATGATGTAGTGGTTAAAGCTCAAAATTACGAAGAGCATAAACAGTTTTTGGTCGAGTCATTTAAACGAATGAGACTCTTTAATTTAAAAATGAATCCTTTGAAGTGTGCTTTCGGAGTAGAAGCTGGAAATTTTCTGGGATTTTTGATACATCATCGAGGCATTGAAGTAGATCGAAATAAAGCTAAAGCGATTATCGAAGCTAAGCCTCCAAGAAACAAAAAGGAACTTCAGAGTTTTTTAGGGCAAGTAAATTTTGTACGAAGGTTTATAGCCAACTTAGCCGGAAAGACAGAAGCTTTTTCCCCTCTATTACGATTAAAAGATGAAAATGAATTTGTATGGGGAGATGAACAAAATAAAGCATTCGACGCTATCAAAAGATACTTAATTCAGCCTCCCGTGCTGATTCCTCCTCGAAAAGGAAAAAATTTAAGATTATATATATCAGCAGCGGAAATGTCAATAGGATGCCTTTTAGTGCAGGAAAATGACAGAGGCTATGAACAAGCAGTATTCTATTTGAGTAGATTCTTGAATGACGCAGAGAAAAGGTACACCACGATGGAGAAATGGTGCCTCAGCCTATATTTTGCCTCTACCAAACTAAGACATTATTTTGCTGCATACTTAATCGAAGTGGTATCCCCTACCGATATTATCAAATTCATGATAAATCAACCTTTGGTTAAGGGTCGATTAAGTAAGTGGAGTCTTAGCTTACTCCAGTTTGATTTAATCTATGTACCGCAAAAAGCAGTAAAAGGTCAAGTTTTAGCTGATTTTTTAGCGGAACATCCATCTATAGATAAGGAGACCAAGTTCGAAATTGATATCATAAGTACTGCTCCGTGGAGCCTCTATTTCGACGGATCAAGCACTCGAGATAGTGCAGGGGCCGGGATATATATAATATCTCCGTCTAAGATAATTACTAAAATGTGTGCGAAGATCGAAGGTGATTGTACAAACAACCGAGCCGAATACGAAGCTCTTATTTTAGGATTAGAAGTGCTACGAGACATGAAAGCAAAGAATGTGAAAATAAAAGGAGATTCCCAGTTGATAATAAATCAAGTGAAGGGGATATTTAAATGCGTGAGTCCCGTAGCCATAGCTTCTTTTGCTCGAATAAACGAGTTATTCAAATGTTTCGAGACAGTCGAAATCTCGTATGTGCCACGGGAAGAGAATCAAATATCTAATGATTTAGCCCAGTTAGCGTCGGGATATAAGGTCGATTCAAATATGTTTGAGTCAGTTATCCAACTCAAACAGGGTGGTCCTACCTTTTGAGCAGAGGATAGCTCGAGTACACAAAGTAGATATTCTTAAAGGGGAACAAGATTGGCGTTCTGAGATCATCGAATATCTCCAAGACCCAGCTAGGGGAACATTTTCGAATAAGCTAAAGTTGATGGCACATCATTATTTTTATGATGGGCAAGAATTATATAGGAAGGATCCTCAAGGGGTCTTGTTAAAATGTCTCGATTTAGAGGATGCATTAGTTATAATGGCAGAAACCCACGAAGGGGTATGTGGAACCCATCAGTCAGGATAAAAAATGAGATGGTTGATACAAAGATATGGTTTTTACTGGCCGACTATCTTGCGAGATTGTATAAATTATGCGAAGGGATGTAAGCAATGTCAGAAATATGGGAAAATTTTAAGGCAACCGACCGTAGGTTTAAATTCCATAATAAAACCCTGGCCATTTCGAGGGTGGGCCATGGACATAATCGGAGAAATTAAACCAGCTTCATCAAAAAAGCATAAATACATATTAGTAGCCACCGATTACTTTACCAAGTGGATTGAGACTAAACCTTTCGAAAGTATAAGTTCAAAACAAGTGGTCGAGTTCATTAAGGAGTATATTATTACCAGATTTGGTATTCCAGAAACCATAACTTTCGATCAGGCTAGAGTATTTAATAGTACAGAACTACTCGAATTTCTGGAACAATTCGGAATAAGAGTAATCAATTCGACACCTTATTATGCCCAAGCAAATGGCCAAGCTGAATCGTCAAATAAATTAATCAAAAATTGCGTCTCGAAAATGATAAGCCAGAATCCAAAAAATTGGCACGAATTGTTAATCGATGCAATTTGGGCGTTAAGGACGATCAAGAAGGACAGCCTAGGAATATCTCCTTTTCAATTAGTATATAGACATGAAGCAGTAATTCCTTTGGATATCAATATCAAGTCTAGACGAATACTCGAACAAGCAAGACTTTCAGCCGAAGAATATACCGAAAACATGAATATCGAAAAATTAGATCATGAAATCTTGCAAATACAAGAATTGCAACAAATAGAATTTCAAAAGAGTAGAATTGAAAGAAGTTATAATAAGAAAGTAAACGCAAGATCTTTCGAAGTAGGAGATCTAGTTTGGAAAATGATTTTACCAGAAGGATTAAAAGACAATTTTTATGGGAAATGGTCAGCTAAGTGGGAAGGACCATTTCTAATATCAAATAAATTATCTGGGAATGCTTTTGAACTCCAATGGACGAATGGAGATAAATATGGAAAAGCATTAAAAGCGAGATATTTAAAAAAGTATACACCAAGTATATGGAAAGAAAACGAAACCATGATATTTAAAAGATTACCCGAAACGGGTAAGAATTTTTACAATAACAAAATATAAAAAGTAGCATCATTCGAAAATGTACTAAGATTGAAGAAAAAACAACGAATTTGACAAAACATCTAACGATGAATCGAAGGCATCCCTTTCGAGGACGGCGGGCTTGGCTATTTCTTCAAGTTCAAATGATAGAGCTGCAATCTGGTCGTTCAGAGTTGAGATATTCTCATTGACTTGGTTGGCGGATTGAACTAAGCGGTCCCGTTCGAGTTGAAGATCAGCGATATGGGCGTCGAGAGCAGCAACTCGAGCCATGTAACTGTCACGGGAACCTTCTAAGATGGTGACCTGGCCACGAAGTTGATCTAGGTGTTGGGTGTGACTCGAAGAAACGGCTTCGGTAAAAGGGTTGATGCCCTGATCCGCTAAAGAGTGAAGGCGAGCAAGGCTATTCTCGAAAACTTCACGAGCGGCTTGGAACAGAGGCAGCCAAGTACTAGCCATTCTCGAAGCCGCTTCATCAAGAAGGAAACGAAGTTCCGACAATAAGTGAGGATCATTGAGATTATGCCTTATGTCCATAAGGGCTTCGTTTAGAGCGACTTGAGAAAATACGGTCGGTGCTACATTGTCGAAAGAAAGAAAATCACGGAGTTAGTATGTTAAACACCAGAATGAAATAGAACATTGTGCATTTCGACGAAATAAATCTATACCTTCAGCCGGGGTAGCCATGACCGGACTAGGTGAGATAGCCAACGGAGAGATGTTAGACTGAAGAGGAACGAGGAGAATCCAGGGTAGGCCGAAATGGCGATCCGAGAGCAAGGTTCGTGCCAATTCTGTGAAAAATAGCAGAGTCCATGACAATGGTGGATATTCCCACTGTAGTACCAATTGAGAATCGCACCGAAGAAGGTAAACTAGGCATGCCTGGAGGATCGAGGAACAAGGTTATTCAGGAAAACGAAAAATTACGTTGGTAAAAATCTGCCTAAATATGAAGTGTGGACATGATAAATTGTCTTACCTGACGAAAGAAATCTCGAGACGTTGGGAGCAGTGCTCGTAGTAATCTCAGAACTGGGGCCTGTTCTCTCGAAAGTGTCACTTGATAAGTTTTCTAAGGAGAAACACAACATCAAGACAGGGTAGAGTAACAAAAGCCCATTCATGATTATACAGTACGAGAAAAGCATAAAGGGGTTAACCAATTCAAGGGAATATATGACACTTTCAAAAATACCTGAAGAACGGCCTATCTCGAGGGGGTCTCGATGAGTCTCAGAATGAGGTAAAGCATCTTCGAGGATAGGCAAAGACGGGCGGAGGTGGAAGTCGGGTGAACCCTCTTCAAGAATGGGTTCGAGGATATTTTCGACACCAGCCCCAATAACCGGCGTCTCTTTTTCGAGATCAGCAGCTCCACTCGAAGAGCCTACATGAGAGATGTGAATAAGAAAATATCGAATGAAGAATTAGTCTACAATTTACGAATGAAAGCTAAGGATATTTGAGTAATTACTTGATTCACCGGAAGTCTTTTGCATATGTAAGCGTTTCCTGGATCTGGGTTGAAGAGCGTATTGAGCTGCATCGTCGTCATCTTGCTCTTCTTCTTCTTCGTTAAGTGTTCGAGGGGGTACTTCTCGAGAAATAGAAGATGTAGGCTCCCTGATGGTAAGAGCACTTCGTTTTCGGGTAACGCGCGTAGGGACGAAAAATGGCTCAGTCGGAACAGATGATTCTCGAAGGGCTTGAGACAGTGCCGCCGCTTCTCGGACTTGGGGGTTGTCTCGCTCAAATCTCCACCCCAAAGTTAAATCATAAGGAACGATGTAATCATCATCCTGTAAGAAAGAGTATCAGAATGAATCCTAACTATTGTAGTCGAAGATTATAATAGTATATGAAAGTTACCTGATTCGATAAGAGATTCGAAAGATGAGCCATGTCCACCGTGCCAGCGCACATTCTGGTGATATCTGTAATCTGCTTACGGATGATTGGTCTCGAATAACTGCGTGTTAAAACCTTGTTCCAAAAGTCTGCGAAACATCTCTCGACTCGGATGATTCTGCAAAAAATAGGAACAAAACATGGCGGAATCTGACTAGAGGCTTGGTTCCGAATAACAGCTTCAGCTTTAGCCCTTTGATGATTTGCAATATGAAATTGTCTACTTGACCAAGGGCGATTCATAGTGCCCAAGAATGGTAAAGAAAAGCATTGGGTTACACCAAATTGCCGCGCGCATAGCTGCAAAATAAAGATGGTTTAAACAAAACTCAGTTGTCGAACTGTTTGCTCAAAAATCAAAAATACTTGAAGGAAGCAAGCTCGAAGAACAGCTCATTCGAGATATGGTAAATTTGAAGTCGAACCTGTTCGAAATCAAGCAATGCTCGAAACCAAGATGCTCGAGACCAAGCAGGCTCGAAATCAAGCAATGCTCGAAATCAAACATGCTCGAGCTCAAGCATGCTCGAAATAAGCATGTTCGAGATCAGGGGATATTCGAGATCAAACATGTTCGAGAATAAGGATATTCAAGAAAGCTATTTTCGAGATTAAGCGTGCCCGAAATAGGTATGTCCAGAGTTAGCATATTCGAAATTAAGCATGGAAAGAGATGCTCGAAGTTGAACATGTTCGACATCGAATATAACAAGGTTATAAAGTTTGTCATATTTATACTTAAAACATATTTAGCATACCTGAGGGTTGTAAACTTCAACTCCGGGGACATTATCTGCATATAGTAAATCCCGGGATGACAAAATAGACCTCCAGTAGGGATGATCGTCTATGGAGGAGTCTAGCGAATCAATCGTTAGCATCCAATTGGGTAGAGCAGTGTGCGACCAATGATTTCGGGCTTGGTCATGCCTTGTTTCGAAGAAGGGGCACCATGTGGAAACATAGAGCGGATTATAAATGGCGCACAAAACTTCGAGATACGACACCTTCTCGAGAGGAACTAATAAGTTTATAGCGGCCTCCCCATAGCAAACCCATTTCGAAATTGGTTCGAGCCGGAAGTTGGAGGGTTTTTTCGACGATTGTCGTTGCTCAACCGATTTTTCGAACGATTTTATAGTCCTGATATTCAATAGCTCAGGGTAATACAGAAAAGACCAACATGTCAATAACCAAAGGGGGCCGGATAATTTGTGAGCATTCGAAGGGTCATTGCTCAAATTAAACATCATGCGGTAAAAGTGAGATAGCATTAGTGGAGCCAACTCGATGGGCCCCATGGTGACAGCAATATTAGCAGACAAAGTAAAAAAGGTTTTATTCACCACGCAACCGGCATTCATAAACAACCGGGAGAAGACGAAATTTAAAAATAAAACCTCTTCGAAGGGCGTCGGTGGATCGTCACAATTGATAAAGAATTTGACTAAGGCAGTATAAGCGATATTTGCTCCCTTTGATTTACCATGATGTTTTAGCCAATTTTCGGTAGATAGTAAGAGAGCTCGAGAATTAGGCAAAGGTTCACCCGTAGGAAGACTCATGCCCGTAGGGGAAAGGCCAGTAATTAGAGCAACATCTTCCAACGTAATTGTTTGAAAACCACGAGGTAATACAAAACAATTATACGAAGTATGCCACGAATACGCAAGGGCATCTGTTGTTACCTGCTCGAAAGGGATGATTGGGTAACAGGCTATTCGAATGAGCCCAAGAATTCGGTTACCGTCCCATTTGTTATGAAGATGATGCAATTTTTCGAACCAAGGATATGCATCGATGGCCCCGATCCATCCATTGATGGGTTTGGTCTTATTCGTCCACTCATATTTGTTCTCCACCTTACATTGAAAAAGAGGGGCATCACCCTCCAAAGCGGGCCAAGTACCGAGTAAATCAGGAACACCATCCTCAGAGGATTCGAATGCCTCGGATTGAAATCGAGGTCCGAGCCCAACATGGTTGATAGATTGACCTCGACGATCGCGGACCCAAGGCTGTATGATATGGGTAGACTCTAGAGTCGAAATCTTCACATCACTGTAGTAAGCCTCGAAATTCTTGATGATGTGATAGAGATCTTGGGCATCTTCGCTACCCAAAAGAGTTGCTCGAGCCACTAGATGCGAAATAGCATGAGAGTTAGACATACTCGAAAACGGTTCGAAAAGGTTGTCGAAAAGAGATGGAAGGGGATTTCGAAGACGAAGGAATTTTCGAAATAGAGAAAGATAAAGAAGGAAGATGATGAATAGTTGGAGAAAGAAAATAAAGTGAAGGATGATAGTGATGGCTAAGAACAGGAACAAGATATTTATAGGGCTCTAGGTGTTTGATCACGAAAAGACACTTCTATGCAGAACAGAAAGAGGGAAATTTCAATCGTTTTTACCCGTTTAAAAATACGAAGAGGCTCTTACAGAAAGATGATTTAAAAACGTCAATAAAAAGAAGGGAGGTTTTAAAACCCTGATCACGAAAAGGTGCTGGGAAAAGGAACGAACACATTCGTCATATCATTCACGAACCCTTTTGAAATGAAACAATGATTAATAAGGAGACGTGTACATTAATATACATGAACTCGAAACGTTCATATACATTGGGGGGCATTTGTTTACACTAAAAATAAAATAGGTTGAAAGACCTAAGAAGGCCCAAAGTGAGAGACCTAAAACAGGCCCAACAACGATTAATGGGCCCAAAAGTTTAAAAGGGTAAGCCCATCGTAAAAACAATAAACCAGGTCTGATAAAGTTAGAGCCAAAAGCCCGACAATAATATCCCGCCAAAATAAAAGGATTTTTAAAAGAAAGAGAAGTTGGAAGCAGTTCTCGACGGTTGAAGAACGGTTGAAGAAGCAAGCCCACGACGCAGAAGTACAAAAGCGGGAAAGAAGATAGAGAAGAGGATCATCAAATCAAAGAACAACTTATTTTTCTCTCTTATCATAGGAGTAGGCGTAAATATAATTAGGAGTAGTTTGTAGTGTAGATTTGTTCAAGAATTGCTGGATCCAATCCCGAAGTTATACCAGTGTTTCTCTGTAACTAGCACGAATTGAAGACTTTTATGGAGGTATAGATTACATGCTTTCAGATTTCATTATTTGACAGTAATTTGTATCTTGACCTGAGTTTTCTATTCATCTTCATCGTTTTAAGAAAAGAAGATTCTCACGTAGGTATAGAATTATTTTGTGTCAGATTTAAGTATCAGAGAAATAATTCTTACCTGTACTTGAATTGTTCTTTTATAGTATTATTGTATCATTCGAAGAAGATAAATATTTTTAGTCAATTGCGGTCCGAACAACTAATTTAAACAACGCATCGAAGTGTTAAATTCTGAACCACCGTCTAGCGTATCGAACTCGAGCGCGGGGGTTGAAAGATAATTCTAAGTGGAGAATTATCACGGGCTTGGAACGACTATTCGAAATCCTTCCCTAGTCTAGATTGTTTTTTTTTACGAAACACCTCCTATGTTAGAATCGCTTTAAAAAAATTCCAAACTTTAAGTTGGAGATTTTGGGAACCCGTGGTTTATAACCATTTTAAGTTTAAATTTTATTAAATTTCAATTATTACAAAAACTATTATGCTAAAATTAATTCATTAGAATCAACTTTTCAATAGGTGGACCAAACTTATGGTCGACTTGAGTTTGGTCTAACATATATCAATTACGATGAGTGAATTTCATTTCATATGGGATCAAATTGTTATATACTTGTCATTTTGGGTGAGGTCAAACTCACACTTTTCTCCGTAACCATTTTGCATAAACAATTCAAAAATTGAGATTCTTTACTTAAGCTAGATTGTTCCCTTAAATGATTGGGATTTGATAATTGTGTGGCAAGCGTTAGAAAATGGTAAAATAAAGTATTATTACTCCGCTTTGTGAACTTTTGGATGTTTCTCGTTTTGGTCTTTGGTCGTGGCTATGTGTTAACTCTCAACAAGACAGAAATTTACTAAACAATTTGTTTGGATGATGAATTTGATAGTATTTAGAAGAAAGAATTGACCTTTCTTTTGTCATGGTTTAATTATTGATAATGTAGTGCTTTAATGTTTTTAATTATTGCACCACACGTAGTCAAAAAAATAATAATTTCCGTTCTTTCATCCTTCCACAACTTTTCCTTCGTATAATATATAAATTAGGGTAAACACCAGATTCTGTTTGATTAGATTTAGATTTCGTCTCAATAAATTCAAAAATAATAGTAAAATACCTTGAGAGGATCTAACTTATCTTGACATTTCCAAAATATTTATAAATTGGGACAATTTAAGTTTGAATATACGAAACCTCTAACATACACTAAATCAATGCTCAAGCAATGATATATTCATGCACCCAAAAGTTTAAACTTAATTCATGTTCTGAACATTTAATCTCTTTCTCATTGCCATCATTATTTTATATAATTATTTTATTTTATTTTGCTAAAGTTTTTTTATATAATTCAACAGATCGAATAGTCAGCTTTTTATCATTTACTAGTAATGAAGCATCGGTATAGTATTATTTTATTAACAAAGTAGTTCACTATTTATTGATTTCTGCTATGTTATCTTCAAAATCGATTTATTTAGAATTTCAACTATATTGAATTTAGCTATTGCTACAGCTGGAAATCTGTATTTTTTATTTTTTATTTTTTTTATGCTAGTCAATATTATGATATCACTGCTTCAATAGATGTTTGAGCGTTGAACCAGTGATCAGTAACTCATTTTGATTTTTCAATTTGATTTTTTAAAACACTGTCCTAAATGAATACTTCTTTTCCAAGTAAAATTTTTAAACCAATGACACCTATAGATTGCCAATGTGGAATGACGAGAATCTTTTGAAAATTTACTTTTATAAAGGGATTCATTATTTTTTAGAAATTAAAGTATTTTCTCATAATTAATTTCTCTTATGTTAGAAAATATTTTCGAATGTCTGAAACTGCCTTTTCAAAGTTCATGGATGGTGGAGTATTATTAGAAAATAACCTCGGTAAATTTAGGGCCAGAAACACATAAAAATGTCAAAAAAATTGAATTAATTGAATGAGAATTTCGTCCCTCTTAAATAAGAGTGTGGTCTTTTGCACAAAAGTTTTCTTGTGCTTGTTGTTCTTCAGATTTGTTATCTTGAATATTCTTGATATTCGGTGCTTCAATTGTTATAACTACATCGTTAGAGACAGTCTTAAGTTATATTATTTTTAACGTTGTAAACTTTTTATAATGACCGATTTTCCCTAAAAAAACCATGATTAGTCATAATGGTAGTTGTGAAAGCAAAAACAGTCAATTGATGAATTAGTTTTAACAATCTTGAAATTCTCATTTATTGATATTGTTTCCGGATGAAAACAAATTGAATAAGGAAGAACTAATTCGATTAAATCAAGCTCTGTGATAATTCTCCACTTAGAATTATCTAACAACTCCCGCGCTCGAGTTTGATACGCTAGACGGTGGTTCAGACTTTAATACTTCGGCGTGTTGTTTAAAATTGTTATTCGGACCGCAATTGATAAGAAAGAACAGATAAGACAGGAAGATACAAGTCCAGATATAAAATTATCTACCAAATATTTAAATCTGATAAAACGATAAACTTTATACCTCCATATTGATCCCCAGTCGTGTGTTACAAAGATGCTTCGAGCAAGGAAATATGTTGATGTCAACAACACTTGATCACCAGGATGTGATCTATAAGATTACCTAAATTACGCTGCTCCTAAGATTATGTCTACTCCTAGAGAAAAAAATAAAAACTATGTAGAGTTGTTTTGTTGTTTCCTTTTTTTCTTCCTTTCTCCGCCTTGCCCTTTATCATGTACCCACTTCCTTTACGGTTAGTAACCTCCTTCAACCGCGTTTTCAAATTATTTGATTGGCGCGTCTCTGAACTGGGTAACCCCCTTCTCTTTTTGGGCTTCTTTCAGCGGGCTTCTGACTTAGCGGCATATCCAGTTTGGACCCCTTCATTATAAAAATCGGACAGAATTGCTTTAGGTCTTTTTTCTCAATTTTTATTAATCATTACATGGGTTATTTTGGGCTTTCTCACTTTAAGCCCATTTACTTTCATTAATAAGACTGTTTGGGCCCTTCAATTTGAGCCCATTTCTTTTTAGGTGTAAACAAATGCCCCCTTAATACATGTGAATAATTCAGATTCACGTGCATTAAAAGACACATTCATTCTTTTTAATGACAGATGACCATTCGGATTCCAGGTCATCAAAAATCATGCCTTTTACAACAGACTTTTAATAAATTTGGTGACTATTTTTAGTAATAGGCGACCATTCGGATTCCAGGTCATCAAAAGTCATGCATTTTTGTAACAGACTTCTAATAAATTTGGCGGCGATAGAAAGACGCGCCTTTTGCGTTCATCTTCTCCAATACCTTTCATTTAATTGGGTATGTCGTTTCGCTGAACAGTGACAAGAAAACCTATAAATTCCTGTATTTTGTCCTCAGGATACACAAGAATTTAGAATTTCCCTTTTCTTTCCTTCTCGAGCTAACTAGCACAGACAAATCACCATTTCTATTCTTCCTTGTTCGCGTGCTTTTAACCATCTCTTCGAAAAAATGGCTTTTCCACCACACAACTCGATACACAACCTGACCTCTCTAGTTCCTCAAGCGTCCATCTTGGACTGTGAGGAGGCATCGGACCTCTATGAGGAAATTAGGGCATTCGAAGCCCATTACTCCGACGTCAAAGTCTCCTCTCTTAATACGACGTATATTGCTCTCGATGGGCCTCCGATCGTCGTGGTCAGACTCTTAGCTATCTGGTTTTAGGTCCCCGTTTCGAATCATCTGCCTTCGAAGCAGATGCTCTGCATTTTCCTGACTTAATCGGGACCTGGCCTTCCCTTGAATCTGACAATTCTCTGATTTGCCTTAAGAGGTCCAGCAAATTAGGTTGGATCAACTCCACGAAACCAACCATAGGCTGGATTGGCAACACGGATGCCTTTCCTTAGTTTAATCGCCTAAGTCGATTTCATGCTAAATGGGAGAATAATCGAGTATTAAGGCTAATTCGGGTAGCCTGCTACCAAACCCTCCCCTTCAAACAGGTAATGACGGATGGCCTTTCTCTCTCGTGGCACCCTTCATAGAACTGCTTCATATTGCCTTGAGGACTTCAGACGGTCACCCTCGAAGACGTGGTCCTTATTACCGGAGCATCGCCCTACGGGGCTGTACTTCGAACTGGTGAAGTGGAGGGTGATGCTCGAGCACTCTTGAAGGCTACCAATATCTAGTTTAAACACCATGGCAAAAGTGGGGGTGCCAATATTTCCTATTCAGGATTAGTTAAGCACTTCATCGAGACGGATGACGAGGTTACCGACTTCGAAGCGGTACTATTTTTTAATTATGTTTTCTGCCGCCTATTCATGAATGCAGGTTGTGCAGTCAACAAGACATTCTTGCCTCTTGCTGCCAACATTGCCACAACTTTGGATCCTGTCGAATTGGGTCCTTTCATCCTGGCTCAATTTTACAGGATGATGTTTCATATTTACGAAGATCCTTCGAAGGTCAAGAAGGTTGCAGGTCCGTTATGGTTACTATCCTGCTGGTCATTCTTATACTACCCGGAGTTGCGAAATATCAGGACTCCATCACCCGAGGAGGAATCCCAGTCCTCGAATATTGTTCAGCCTATTTCAAATTGGGCATGTTATGGGGAAGCTACAGTAAACCTCTTGATAGCTACTAGTGTTGAGTGCGGTGTACAACCCCTTGCACATCTCGACCTGGTGCCCATTCTTCAAAACCAGATATGATCAGGCCCCGAATCACTGGTCGCATGTAGCCCTGCCCTCTTGGCTGCTCGAGATTGACTCCCTAAGGTGGACTGATGATGATCGTCCTTATTGGAGATCTATCCTTTCCTCTCGAGATCTTTTGTATGCGGATAACAATCCCAGAGTTGAGGTTTACAACCCTCAGGTATTCCTTCAATATTCTTCATGTTCCTTTGAGTGAATTCGAGTGAATATCCTCTTTTATTTACATATTACCTTTTTTTTGCAATTGTGCTTGAGGCAGTTTGGCATTAGCCAAAGCTTCGCTCTGCCTTTTCTGGGCACTTTGAATCGCCCATGGTCAGGCAAATCAAACATCTTTCCCAAGACAAAAAGGGGATTGGCCGAGGCAACCATTCGAGGGAAACCTTTCAGCCAGGTTGTCATTTTCCCTATCCCGACCTTTTGTAGGGTCCTTCGAGTGGATCCCCACTTTGTCGAGTTCTGGAATCAAGTCTTACAGCGCAACTTCTCGAGACAAATCATTCGAAAGTTGGTCATGGATGCCACAAGACTCTGTTCGGGATCTATCCAAATGACTGCATTATCCACAGTGCTGTCCTCTGAGGTATGGGTAATGAAAGGTCTTCCTCTTTTCATTTCTGTTTTGCACTTTAAAATATCTTGATCTTTTGGTTTCGGTTTGTATAAACAGGACGATGCATATGCTATCCCCTTTTCACTCACGTCGGGGTGGAGATTCGAGAGGGATAACCCCTTAGCCCAAGCACATGTGAGAGGCTTTATCTGGCCCTTCGAGAATCTGAAGCTCTAGCGGTGCCCCCTCTCAGATCTGTTCCACCTGCCCGCCCCTCGAGGGCAGACATGGCCAAGGCCCCAGTTACTGCTACATCTCCACCTGTCACTCGAAGACGTCGAACTGGGGGCATCACCATTCGAGAACCTTCCCCCGCTCTTCAAACTGTTGCCCAGGACAAAGATGAAGATGAGGATGCGCCCATCGTGTTTCAAAGGCGTAAATTACATGGGTCTTTCGAGGCTGGTAAGCATTTTTTCTTATTGATTCGCGAGTTTTTTGCTACCTTTCTTCATTTATATTGAAATTTACAAAAAAAGAAAGAAGACCCCGTCTGTACGTCGTCTTCCCCAAGTCCCCCTCACCCCCAACCTCCTTCCCCCACAACCCCCCTGCCCACCCCGTCTCGCCATCCTGCAAGCCCCGCCATCGACGCATCGCACACCGTTGCCACAATATGCTCCCTGCCCCCTGCGGCCCCAAACATCCCTTTCCCGCTCAGTTTCACGGTGATAACACAATTTCAAACCCATATCCATGGAGAGCATGAGTTTGTAATTCATTGTGAAACTTATCTTGCTGAATACGAAATCATATTGCTGCATTCGTTTCTTCTTGATTTCATTCCTTTGTTGCATTTTTCTATCAATTGCATGCTTAAATTGTCTTTTATCTTCTAGTTTGGTAAATTGCAGGTGAGATTCAAGTCGGATTCATTTGGATTCGAGTTGAATCATAACAAGTGGTACCCAGAGCAATCTGATCCTTCAAGCTGTGACTCTGATTGGCAATGGCGAAGAACAGTTCAAGGTTACACTCCATTGAGGAACAGCTAGCAGAGCTATTGACAAACTAAGACAATCGGGAAGGAATCACAACTGGAGCAAGTCAGGCAACTGGAGATCCTCAAAAACTCTCAACATGACACACAAAGGCAGCTAGATACTATCTTACAAAGAATGGAAGAGTTATTCAGGGCTGTAGGGAATCTGAAAGCCAAGGAGGCGACGACTGATAATCCATCTGCATCCCAGAACTTAACACCAAGAGCAGGAATGCAAACTGGAGGACGTCCTGGAGTACAAATGAATGCTAACACAGGTAATATGAATTTCAGAGGTCCTAGATTTGATTTTCCTAAGTTTGATGGTGAAAATCCTAGAGGTTGGATTAGGAAATGTCACAAATATTTTCTAGTGCATCCTATGTCTGATTTTGAAAAGGTCATAACATCTACTATGCATATGGAAGGAATAACTGATAATTGGTATTTGGATTATGTGGAAGGGAAGGAGCATATTGGTTAGATTCGTTTCACTGAAATGGTTATGGTCAGATTTTCCTTTTCCCAACAGGATAACCTAATTGGACAATTTAACAAATTAAGTCAATCAGGCATTGTAGGAGAGTATATTGAAAAATTTGAAGAGCTCAAATCCTTTATGATAACCATGAATAGGTTTCTTACTTAGGAGTATTTTATTAAAAGTTTCATTAGTGGATTAAAAAATGAGATTTCACAAATGGTTGAGATGTTGAATCCCCTCACACTGGTACATGCCATCAATTTAGCTAGAAAACAGGAAGGGTTGCTAGATGCTCTAGGAAAGGGATGGAGGGGAAACTATAAACACACAACTACAACAGTGGGGAGTAGAAACTGGAAAACTGCACCTCCAAATAACACTCCAATGAAAAAATCAATCACACCTCCAGAAAACAAATATCCACCCATAAAAAGGCTCACTAATGAGGAAATGAATGAGAAGAGGAGGAAGGGGCTTTGTTTTAATTGTGATGAGACATACACTTTGGGGCACAAATGCAGGAGATTGTTTGTAATCTTAAGAGAAGAAGGAGAGGAGATTGAGGAGGTTTTGGAAGATAATATTCAAGATGAGTTGGAAGAAGAGATGCACATATCAGTGCATGCTTTAGCTGGTCAGGTCACTCATGATACAATAAAAGTTTTGGGAAAAGTAGGAAATACCACCCTATCCATACTAATTGATACTGGTAGTACTCATAGTTTCTTGGACCCTGTCACTGCTAAGAAACTGAGGTGCGCATTAGAGCATACTAATCCATTAATTGTCACTGTAGCAGATGTGGGTAGAATTGATTGTACCTCTAAATGTCCTGATTTTGAGTGGAGCATGGGAGGGAGTAAATTCAAAGCAAATGTCAGAATTCTAAGGTTAGGGGGTTGTGACATGGTGGTGGGAGTAGATTTACTAAGGAAATTGGGTCTTGTAACTTTTGAGTTTGAAGCTCAAAGGATTGTATTAGAAAAGGAGGGTTCTGAAGTGGTGTTACAACGATCAGTGCCAGAAGCTACTATAAAAATGATAGATGGGAAACAACTAACCAAATTGTTCAAAAGGAAAGGGAGAGAATTGTTTGGTTGCCTGTATATGATATCTCCAGTACACAGTGGGAAGGAATTAGAATGTGTTCAAGAGCTACAACCCCTATTGTCTAAGTATCCACAAGTGTTTGCAGAGCCCAAAGACTTAGCCCCAGTCAGAAGTCATGACCACAAGATTCCTCTCAAAAATGGTAGTGAACCTTTTAAAATGTCTCCTTACAGGTACCCATATTTGTAGAGAACAGAAATAGAAAAGTTAGTCAAGGAAATGTTGGACAGTGGATTGATTCAAAATAGTATAAGTCGTTTTGCATCTCCAATGTTACTAGTCAAAAAGAAAGATGGCAGCTGGAGATTCTGTGTAAATTTTAGGAAACTCAACTCCATAACAATCAAAGATGGATTTCCAATACCTTTAATTGATGATTCTTGGTGAATTGTGAGGACCTACTGTGTCTTCAAAGATAGATCTTAGAGCATGGTATCACCAGATTAGGATGGCAACCCCAGATATTCCAAAAACTGCTTTTACCACTTCATCAGGGCACTATGAATTCAAAGTTATGCCATTTGGATTGACCAAGGCACCAACAACTTTTCAGTCATTGATGAATGAAGTCTTTAGGGATTATCTTAGGAAATTTGTTCTGGTATTTTTTGATGACATTTTGGTTTACAGAAGGGATATTGAGACACATATGGCACACTTGCAAGCTGTGCTGCAGAAGCTACTGACCATCAATTATTTGCCAACAATCTAAGTGTGATTTTGGAAAAGCTAAGATTGAATATTTGGGACACTTGATTAGTGAAACAGGGGTGGAAGCTGACCCTAGAAAAATACAGTGCATGGTGGATTAGCCACATCCACTCACCTCAAAGGCCCTTAGAGGATTTCTAGGACTCACTAGTTACTACAGGAAATTCATCAGAAATTATGGAATAATTGCCAAGCCTTTGACTGAATTAACAAAGAAGGGGAAGTTCAAATGGAGCGAATCAGCTGAGAATGCCTTCAAGCACTAAAAAAAGCCATGACTATAGCACCTGTTCTACAACTACCAGATTTCTCAAGGCCTTTCATATTTGAAATTGATGCTTGCTACTCAGGGATTGGAGCTGTTCTCACACAAGATAAGCATCCTATTACCTTCCTTAGCAAAGCCCTGGGTCCAAAAAGTCTAGGCTTATCTGTGTATGAGAAGGAGTTTCTAGCAATCTTACTGGTAGTGGAAAAGTGAAGGGCTTATCTCATACAGGGTCAATTTGTGATTAGGACAGACCAGCATAGCTTAAAGTATTTACTGGAGCAGAAAATATCCTCCCCACTCCAATAGAAGTATATGACCAAGTTGTTAGGGTATGATTACAGAATTGAGTATAAAAAAGGAGTACAAAACAAGGCTGCAGATTCCCTTTCAAGAAGGGATTCAGCTTCTTATGTAGCTATCACTACTCTACAACCAACTTGGATCAGTGAATTGCAAACCAGTTATGAGGGAGATATTGTGGCTCAGGATATTATCACCCAACGTGTAATGTCATCCTTTGATGTTTCCATGTATTCCCACTCAGATGGTGTTATCAGGTTCAAGGGCAAGTTATACATTGGCACTTCTACTGATTTGAGGCATAAGATGGTAACTTGGTTTCATGAATCCAATGTAGGGGGTCACACTGGGGTCCATGGTACTTTTCAGAGGGTACAATTGGTGTTTTTATGGCCAGGTTTCAAACAACTTGTGCACACTGTGGCTTCCAATTGCCAAGTCTGTCAACACTGTAAGCATAAATCAGTGAGGACACCTGGACTGTTATAGCCTTTGCCAATCTCAGAGCAATCTTGGGTTCACATTACTATGGATATCAATGACCAGCTGCCACTCTCAGAGTGTAAAAATGCAATTTGGGTTATAGTAGATAGGTACACCATATACAGTCACTTTATTGCCTTGCATCATCCATATACTGCATTCCAACTTGCATCCATTTTTCTTAACAATATTTATAAGTTACATGGTTTACCTGTTTTTGTGACTATTGACAGGAATAGGATTTTTGTTAGCAAATTCTTGAAAGATTTGTTCATGCTTCTAGGCATTGAGCAACATTTGAGTTCAGCTTACCATCCTCCAACAGATGGTCAAACTGAACGAGTTAATCAATGCTTTCCTACCTCAGATGCATGTGTGGTATTAGTCCAAAAAAATGGTTCTCTTGGTTACCTATGGCAGAGTGGTGGTACAATACCAACTACCATACTGCCATAGCCCTAACCCCTTTTGAAGCACTTATGGTTACAAACCCCCACAGGTTAGCATTGGTCCTTACAAGCACAACTCAGTCATAGGAGTAGAAAAATTGATACAAGATAGGCAGTTTATTAATGAGCACTTAAAGAAAAAACTTCACAAACCTCAACACCGAATGAAACAAATGGCAGATAAGAGGCGTTTAGAGAGGCACTTTTTAGTTGGGGATTTGGTTTATTTGAAGCTCAAACCCTACAGGCAAAGTTCCATGCATAGCAACAAAGTGTGGAAGCTTAGTCCTAAGTTTGCAGGTCCCTTTAAAATCATTGAGAGAATTGGAGAAGTAGCTTATCGTCTGCAACTTCCTGTCACCGCAAAAATCCACCCCGTGTTCCATGTATCACTCCTTAAACGCAACATTGGTCAGCATGAAGTCTCCACATCAACCATTCCCATTATGGATGATGATCACAATTTTATTCTCAAACCAGTTTCCATTTTGGCAAGACTTTTGGTCAAGCGAAACAACTCACCAGTTACTTAAATACTAGTTGAATGGTCTCATTTACCCAAGTCCGAGGCCACTTGGGAGGATTGGGTCACCATCACTAAGAAATTTCTAGAGATCAAGGCTTGGGGTCAAGCCTAAGTGAGGGAGGGAGTAATGTTGTGATTGCAGCCAAAAAACGCCATTCATCTTCAAAGGCGTAGTCAAACATTTGAAAAAGAGTCAAACGTGGGTTCAAATGCGGGTCCAACTTATAAAAGCGCAGCTAGAGGGATAAAAACACACAACAATTTTATTAGAATAAATTGGGATTTAATTAGGGTTTTAGTTTGGTGAAACGTTGTCGTATTACCTAGTATTAATTTTTGTAATTTTTGAATTAGTTAGAATTGGTTAAGTGTCAGGATTTTGTCAGAGGGAAAGGGAATATAGTGTGGAGAGCGTGAGTTTGTAATTCATTTTGAAACTTATCTTGCTGAATACGAAATCATATTGCTGCATTCGTTTCTTCTTGCATTCATTTCTTTGTTGCATTTTTCTTTCAATTGCATGCTTAAATTGTCTTTTATCTTCTAGTTTGGTAAATTGCAGGTGAGATTCAAGTCGGATTCATTTGGATTCGAGTTGAATCATAACATGGTGATACGGTTTTGGGATTGGGTTGGGTGAAGAAGATGATGGAATTTTCATTATTTTTTAATAAGATTTGAAAATATTTAATATGGACTTTTTTTATATTTATTTAAATTTATTGTGTAGTTGGAATTTCCGTGACATAAATGGTGTCATTCTTAATCCTATTCAGCAATTTTTTAACTCCATGCAAGCAAAATTGATCTAAAAATTTAAAAACTCCCAAATTAAAAGTTCCATGTCATCATTTTCCGGCTAAATTGGACTAAATTCGCGAGTTTTAATAGTTATTGTTCCTAAATTGCGAGTGTAATAATATACGGGACCAATTTTGCCACCACCCTATAGTTACGGGACTAATTTTACAATTTTCTCAATATAATATGATGGGGCAAAGTGTAATTAGTCCTCTATTTTAGTTATAATATTTCTCTCTTTTTTTTGGGTAATTTTAGTTAAATTTTCTTATCAATGGAAGATTATAAAGTTAAAAAAGAAAAACCCGATAAAAATGAAATTAAACAAATAAGTATAAAGTCGACATTATTACTTCAAGACCCAATATTTTCCTCCAAAAATCTTTTTGTAAAATTTTGAATTGTGGTACAATTTCTTGAGCAGAGCCGGTCGCTAAGGTGTCCATCTTGAGGCTCGGTTTTTTAAACTAATTTGAAACTGAATTAATCATACGCGGTTCTGCGTAGTGGCAATCTCAAATTGTCTTTGAAAATCATAATTTCAATTTCGAGCAGACTGAAATGCAATTTTGTGATTCTTAACAGGACATTAATTCTTTTTATATTGTGAGATCGCCTAAGCCCTGAACATTAATGGAGTTTCAAACGGATAAAATCTAGTTTTTATATTTCCAATATACAATTATTTGCAAATAACATAACATTAAAAGAAAAAAAAAACCTACCGCGGTGACGAAAAGGATAAAAACAAGGAAAAAGAAATTGAACTGAAATCACCCAACATCAATTTTATTTGTTGGATCTAAGTTATTATTAATAAACAATTTTTATTTGTATTAAGACATCTATGATTTGCCAATAAAGCAATTATTTAAGCAATAGGCAACGGGGTGCGACTAGTTTATTAATTTCTTGCTAACCGTGATCATAAGAGTTTTCCATGTTGATTGAATGAGCCTCTCACATCGACTAAAATATAATACACAGTAATTTAAATCTATCCACCATTATACGTAATAAGGTCTACTAGCGCAACCTAATTTACATTTAAACACATTCAACTATTTAAACATCTAATCATGTGTACAAGGAACGTTGACTTTTACCGCAACGATATTTACTATAGTCAAACCCAAAAGTCATGAAAATATGTGAAATAATTGTGAAACATTGAAAACCTACCTAGCTAATGCAATTTTTTTTCCCACCACTATCATAGAATAACATTTGAATTATTGATCCTTGTGAGTCATGACGTTACTTTCTCTTCCAATAATGTTGCTAATTTATTGGAAACTCAATTTTGACATTTTCTAGACCTTTTTGGAGAATAATTGGGAAATTTCCTCTGACCTGCTTCCCTTTTAATATTACTAATCTGTGACCCGTGCTATGCACGGATGAAAATTTAACTAAAGCCAAATACAATGAAATGCATTCTTAATTTTTCCACTAATCAATCAACATACAATGCAAACTATAGTATATGAAAATTCGATCCAAAAATCCAAAAGGCCCAAAATTATGATGCTAAATAAGAATATAATCATACTTCTCAAAGTGTAGCGTGCAAAAATAAAAAAACACTATGACTAAACATTAATATAAATTTAAACACTTCACATTAATTTCATTCATGTTTGGATATACATAGAAGATAAACTCACATAAATAAAGAAATAAAAACATAATAATAAAATTCTTAAAGATAATTCAAACTAAAATTGGGTATAATAATTCTTAAAGATAGACATTGATCAATTATCCAAATCAAATAATTAAAACTAAAATTGGGTATAATAAAAAATGTCCAACTAATGACTCGTCGATGATATATGTAAAAGTCAGCCTTTTTTTTTTATATCCATGTGCCTAAATCCCTTTATTATCTTTTTTACCAAACCAAATGCAAATCTTAAATTAGAGGGTGAACAATAATTTTTTGCACAGTTTACCCCAACCCAAATTCTTTTCTTCTAAAGTTCCCAATGTTAGAGAGTTAAAAGGTGTTTGTGTTGGAATTCAAGGAAAATATTTCAATTTCCACCGGTATAAGACCTGAACGAAATATACCATGCTGGAATTCAAGGAAAATATTTCAATACAAATAAATATCAAATATGTGAAAAAAGAAAAAATTGGTAGGAAAATCGAAAGCAGAATATTCATACCTTTTGATTGTCTTGTAAGCCTTTTCATCTCAATCCATGGAAGAAATTATAAAAAAACATTACATACAAATATACAAAACAATATCATGAAAACGTTTAAAAGGATAAAACTGTTAAGATATTAGAAGATGTACCAAAGGGAAAACCATATCAAGTTTAAGAACAGCAACAACAGAAGAACCTCAAAATTATGTGACATGAATAGCTTCTGTTATTGTTATAGGATTATAAAATATGCAAGTATTAACACATTAAGGTAATTTTCATATTAAGGTTATGTAATCAATTTAAGTCAACTTCAATCCTCCAATCCAGAAATCAATTACGGCACCAATTATGTAGCTTTCCTTGTTGGGAGAAATGTTTATGAGCAAAGATGTACACTTAAATATGGAATGATATCCACCAAATGAGAAATTTTGTTATAAATAAAATAATTCAAAATTCTAGAAAATTAGAATTGAACTCAATTGAAGTCAAAATTGGTCAAACACTTCTTTTTTTTTTTTTGAAGAAAAATCGGTCTTATATATCATTCAATCGAAAGTTTACAACGCTTGGAACAATACAATTCATATCGACTAAAACGATGTAGTAAGAACATCTGAAACACTAACTATCAAGTTAAAGAAAACAAATCTTAAGAACTCACAACCGAACACAAGAAAATTCTTGTGCAGCTTCTATTAAAGGAGAGATAAAACTCTCATTCGAGAGAGAAATCAAACTCTTATACGAGAGAGAAAGTAAAATACTAAACAAAAAATTCAAAACGCTATATAAAAACTTATGCATCACCCGTTTTCATCTCGTCAGATCTGTCTCTGTCTCGTTAGATCCATAGCCGTCTCATCAGATTTGAAGATGTGATGTACAAGTTGAAGAAGGGTGCTCCAACCCAACCCGCCGACGATGGTGGTGGTAACAGTGGTGAAGAAGACGACTGCTTCACCAAGCCATCGCCGGCGGAGGACTATAGAAAAAGAAGAAGGTTAGGGTTTAGAGAGACACGGGGGAGAGAGAACAGTTTCTTTTATCTAAGTCAAACACTTCCTTCAAATATATAATAGTATAGATTTTAAATTGCATGCATGGGTCACAATCTCTCCATAATTAGATATATCTGTTTACATCTAAAAAGAAATGGGCTCAAATTGAAGGGCCAAACAGTCTTATTAATGAAAGTAAATGGGCTTAAAGTGAGAAAGCCCAAAATAACCCATGTAATGATTAATGAAAATCGAGAAAAAGGACCTAAAGCAATTCAGTCCAATTTTTATAATGAAGGGGTCCAAAATGGATATGCCGCTAAGTCAGAAGCCCGCTGAAAGAATCCCAAAAAGAGAAGGGGGTTACCCAGTTCAGAGACGCGCCAATCAAATAATTTGAAAACGCGGTTAAAGGAGGTTACTAACCGTAAAGGAAATGGGTACGTGATAAAGGGCAAGGCGGAGAAAGGAAGAAAAAAAGGAAACAACAGAACAACTCTACACAGTTTTTATCTTTTTCTCTAGGAGTAGACATAATCTTAGGAGTAGCGTAATTTAGGTAATCTTGTAGATCACATCCTGGTGATCAAGTGTTGTTGACATCAGCATATTTCCTTGCTCGAAGCATCTTTGTAACTCACGACTAGGGATCAATATGGGGGTATAAAGTTTATCGTTTTATTAGAGTTAAGTATTTGGTAGATAATTTTATATCTGGACTTGTATCTTCCAGTCTTATCTATTCTTTCTTATCAATTGCGGTCCGAATAACAATTTTAAACAACACGCCGAAGTGTTAAAGTCTGAACCACCGTCTAGCGTATCAAACTCGAGCACGGGGGTTGTTAGATAATTCTAAGTGGAGAATTATCACGGGGCTTGAGTTAATCAAATTAGCTCTTCCTTATTCAATTTGTTTTCATCTGGAAACAAATTTTTGGCGACCACAGTGGGAGTTGGTTCACGTAAAATCAACTTTTCAAGATCGTTTAAGTCTTACTTATAAGACCAAGCAATGGCAGACGAGGTCAATCGTGATGACTACACTGAGGATTTGGATATCCATGCCGGTGGCAAAAAATAAAGTCAGAGCGGATAAAATGTACGAACAGTTTGTCCGACTTACGAAACAAACCCTAGCAGGTGCTCGAAAGGATCAAAGAAGAGAATTCAATGACCAGTATCGAGCATTAGCACAAGCGTCTGCTCCAATATTCACGGAAATTGTACAAGATATTGTTGTGAGTACTTGAGATGGTCTTGCTCGAGAAGTCACCTGGGTTATAACTGAACTAGGTGAAATATTTAATCAAACTTGTGATGTTTTTTCGAACATGATAAGTACACAAGTAGTATTGGGTATCGAACATTTAATTAAAAGGCATAATATTTTAATCGAAAAAGTATCACAATTGTTAGAACCAAGGCCTCAAAGTAGATATATCAATCCAAATGAGATTCCTCTGGGATATCCTCGGGAAAACGGGCCTCGAATTGGTCAATTCAAAATTGGTCAGACTTCGGGACCTTCACATCTCGAAGGCAATAGTAATGTTAATAATAATAACCCTAAAAATATACATTCGAATTACAACCAGACACCGCATCCTAATGTGTACAATACAAGTTCGAATCCATATGGTAACCAAAATACAAGGCCTAATGGCCCCTTACCACTGAACGGAATGGGACATCTCAAGACAGGACTTAACTTTACCCAAGGATATTTTACTGGGGGGCAAAATCAGCATCAGGTGCCAAGTTTTCCTGGGGTCTCGAATAATCCCATGAATACAGGGAACCAGCCTATTTCGGGGTTTCAAAATAACCCTAATTATGCTTACACCCCAAATAATTTCCAAATGCCATTTGCTGGGGGGCAGACCATTCCCAACAGTTATATGGGAGGTAATCTTGGACCACAAGCTCAAGACCCGCTCCAAAATCAAATTGAATTAATAATTGAGAGGATGTATGGCCCTGATTTTCGAAGAAACCAGAGGTTAATTCCCAAGAATGCATATCCCGAATGGGTGGATAGGAATTTTCCTTTTCCTAGAACATATAAGGTTCCAAATTTTACACTGTTCTCAAGAGATGACAGTGTATCGGCATTAGAGCACTTATCTCGATTTACCTGCCAATGTCGAGAGGCAACAGATCAAGATTATTTGAAGCTAAGGTTGTTCCAATTCAATACATACTTGGGATGAGATGCAGTTCCAATTCCAGAATCACTTCGCTCGAACTGATCCAGGAATATCTATGAGCGATTTGGCTAAAATTAGGCAAAATATAGGAGAATCTATAGAAGAGTTCCTATCAAGATTCGAAAAGGCTCGAGTTAAGTGCCATTTGAATTTACCAGAATCTGAGTTTGTGCAGTTAGCACAACAGAATATGTCCTTCGATCTTAGGGTGAAATTCGATGGAATGATATTCCCAGATTTTTGAAGTCTGGCAGAAAGTACAACTAGATACGAGAACATGCTAAAAGAAGAGAGTCTAAGAAAACATCAAGGACTTAACACGTTCGAGGTGTTAGCACCCTGGATATTCGAGGATACTTATGAAGTAGACCTCGCAGAATTCATAAAAGGGCCCCCATTCCAATGTGGAGCACTCGAGCAAAAAGAGTGTGAAGCAATGGGTTCTCTATAATCGAAAAAAAGATAAGAAATATACTTTTGATGTAGCGAAAACAGAAGAGATATTCGACTAGCTTCTAACCAACAAAAAATTAAGGATTAAAGGAAAACACCGATTCCCAACTAAGGCAGAAGCCAAAGGAAAACCTTATTGTAAATGGCATAATGCCTTTACTCACGAGACAAGGGATTGTGTTATGTTCCGAAAGTTAATACAATCAAAATTAGACTCGAATGAAATAACTTTTCTTGATAGGCAAAAAATGAGTATAGACGAACATTTTATCTAAATTTCGAAATTAATACTTTGGAAATTGATTTATCTAAATGTTCTAACATTTTATCTAAATCTGCGAATGAACAGATCCCAAAGGAAGCTAAATTGGCGAACAGGCTTTTTAACAAGCTAATAGACGAAGGTGTCTTAACCTTCCCGAAAATCAACGACGATGGACTCGAGGGCATGTGCAGGTGGCACATGAACATGATGCATACCACTGACCAGTGCCAAATCTTCAGGCTTTTTGTCACTAAGCAATTTGAAAGGGGCAAAATAGTCTTGTCTGGAGTGGACAAACGGATCTTGGAATTCGGTCAAGATGGGAGGCCTAAGGAGAAGGAGCCGCAAATCGAGTTAGCTTCACTGGTCCAAAAGATGGAGGATAAATCATACAAGGAGGCACTCGAGACCCCCAAGTGTGAAATCATCTATCAGACCCCTGCGAGAGTAGTGAACAATCTTACCCAGATGCAGAAGGTACTCTGCAATCAATGTGCCGATACCTGGCACTACGAGTTGGTGAGGTTACAAGTAATCCCGAATGATCCTGAGTGGATTCCAGCCTACCAAAGGGAGTGGAACAAGAGGCGTGAGAACAGCAGCTTCAGTTTCCAGCCCTACAATCAGCACTTTCGAGGAAAGGGTGGCAGAGGTTATGGTATGCCTCCGTCAGCAGGCAGGGATTCACCGTTTAGCCGTTTAAGTGAATCCAGCGAGCAGATCGAGAGGAAGAGAACTAACTGCCAAAAGAATATTAAGTAACAGGTGGCTTATTCTCGAGCTGCTGTGGCTTTAGAAATGCAGCAGGAGGCTGTCATCACGAACCTTTGAATCGAAGAAGGGGCGTTAAACAAGGGGCTGCTGAAAACCAAGATGGGAACGAAACCCGAGGATGATGAGTATAAGAAAGATATCGACCAGTTAAGTGATCAGATCAAAGATACAGGCTTGAAGGAGAAGAGCACAAAAGTCGAAGAGGATGAAAACCTGGATGATTTCGAGTCGGACGACGACTTGGATATCCTGTTATGAGATTCCACTTATGAAGAATCGGCAAACGAAGCTGATTTGAAAGCAAAAGAGGCATCTTTGAAAAGAGCCCTGCAATTCGAAGGGGACAAAGATGTGAATATGGTGACTGTTTTGCCAGCAACATTTGCCGCGAGAGAAGATGTATTGGACGAAGAGGAGAAATCTCTTGGAATGATGAATATCTCTGAATCAGGTAATATTTCCAAGTCAGAAATTCCTAACTGTAAATTATTTGAAATAAAGACAGACAATCAGAACTTAGTCGATCTTCTATTCTCAAAAGAGAAGATCGATAATAACCATATGGAACCTTTATTTGTAAGTGCCGAAATCGAAGGCATTAAAATTAGCAAAGTTTTAGTTGACAATGGTGCTACTGTTAACATTATGCCTGAAAAAACATTAACAAGATTAGGAAAAATAGTGAAAGACCTAGTCAGCACTGATGTGTCAGTCTATGGTTTTTCTGGGCAAGCTACTCGAGTAGTCGGGGTCTTACCCTGCCGAATAAAGGTTAGGACTCAGAGTTCCTACTCTGCATTTTTCGTGGTCAATATGAATGCATCATCATTTAATGCCTTAGTGGGGAGAGATTGGATACATTAAAACTATTGTATCCCTTCAACCCTGCATCAAGTGTTAGTTTGTTGGAATGGACATAAATTCGATATTATAAAAGCCGAACAAAATTCTTATTTCATTGATACTCACATTGTCCATGCTAGGTACCTGGCTAGAGGAGCCAAAGTAAAAGACAGCCAAGAGATGGAGTTACCAGCCATCGAAACGGCAGGAATAGAAGATGAAGGAAGAAGCCTCGTGACACGAAAAGACAAGGATCAATCTACAACCAAAGTAGATGATAGCATAGCCTAGATCGAGTTAGGGACTTTGTAATCTTTCTTTATTTAGTTTTAATGGACAAAGATAATTATGATAATGTAACCGAATGTTTGTTTAAGAAGTTGTTAATCGAAAACGTTATGACAAGTTTATCTAATTACAATCATGTTTTAGTCGAAGAGAGCAATGCAAATGTTAATCATAGCATGATTGAATGTTTCGAAACCGAAGGGAACTGTTCAGCTCGTACGTTCGAGCAAGGGATTATGGAACCCGATGAGGATATCAGGAAAAATATCCAAGATCCTCTAGAGGAAGTCAATCTTGGAACGACAGAGGATCCAAGAATGACTTATATAAGTTCGAAATTAGATCAATTCGAAAAGGAGAAATTGATAAGGATCTTATATCAATTTAGAGATTGTTTCGCATGGGCACATCACGAAATGCCTGGGGTAGACATGAATATAGCTCGACATGAGTTGTCAATCAAACCTGGTTTTAAGCCGGTAATATAGGCACCTTGTCGATTGTCTCCCGATTTGATGGGTGCAATTAAAGATGAGATTGGAAAGTTGGTGGAAGCCAATTTCATAAGACCAACTCGATACGTCGAATGGTTGGCAAACATAGTCCCAGTAATCAAGAAAAATGGGAAAGTAAGGATCTGTATTGACTTTTGAGAACTGAACAGAGCCACACCTAAAGATGAATATCCTATGCCTATGGCTGATGTCCTAATCGATGCAGCTGCAAGGCATAAAGTGATGTCCTTTATGGATGGCTACTCGGGATATTATCAACTAAAAATATCCTAAGTAGACAGAAACAAAATGGCATTTCGGTGCCTAGGTTCCATAGGAACCTTTGCATGGATAACTATGCCCTTTGGATTGAAAAATGCCGGGGCTACGTATCAAAGTACCATGAATTATATGTTCCATGACTTGATTGGTAAATCCCTCAAAATATATATAGATGATATAGTGGTCAAAGCACAAACATATCAAGACCACTTGAAATCATTGACCGAAGCCTTCGAATGAATGAGGCATTTTAAGTTAAAGATGAATCCATTAAAGTGTGCTTTTGGTGTAGAAGCTGGAAACTTTCTAGGATTCCTAATTCATAATCGAGGTATAGAGGTGGATCGAAACAAAGCCAAGGCTATCTTGGAAGCTAATCCTCCGAGGAATAAGAAAGAGTTGCAGCGTTTTCTAGGGAAGGTCAATTTCTTACGAAGATTCATATCTAATTTAGCTGGAAAAACAGAAGCATTCTCACCTATCTTACGATTGAAAAATGAGGATGAGTTTGTCTGGGGTCAAATACAGCAAGAGGCTTTCGAAGCCATAAAAATCTATTTAACCCAACCTCCAGTTTTAATCCCTCCTCGAAAAGGGAACAAGTTGAGATTGTACATATCAGCGGCTAATCATTCAGTTGGTTGCCTTATGGTTGCCTTATGGTACAAGAAAATGACAGAGGCTACGAACGGTCTGTCTTTTATTTAAGTAAACTGTTAAATGATACCGAAAAGAGGTACACTCCATCGAAAAATGGTGTCTAAGTCTATATGTTGCCTCAGTCAAATTGAGGCACTATTTCATGTCCTATTCGATCGAAGTGGTTTCACCAACGGACGTGATTAAGTTCATGATCAATCAACCTTTGATGAGAGGGCGATTGAGCAAATGGAGTCTCAGTCTGCTCCAGTTTGATTTGTGTTATGTGCCTCAAAAGGCTGCAAAAGGTCAAGTGATAGCCGATTTCTTGGCTGATCACCCTCCGATAAGAGACGAATTGCTTGAGAATCTCGAGGTCGATTTCATCGATAAAGTCCCTTGGATTTTGTATTTTGATGGGTCGAGTACTCGAGATGGTGCTGGAATAGGAATATATATTATATCCCCGTCAAAACTAATCACCAAAATGTATGCAAAAATCGAGGGAAATTGCACAAATAACAGAGCGGAATATGAAGCTCTCATTTTGGGATTAGAAATACTACTCGATATGGGTGCAGGAAATATCGAGATAAAGGGAGATTCTCAGTTAATCATAAATCAAGTAAAGGGAATATTTAAATGTATCAGCCCAGTAGCAATAGCCTCGTATGCTCGAGTACATCAACTATTAAGCTATTTCAAGTCAGTAGAAATTACGCACGTGCCAAGGGAAAAGAATCAAATTTCCAATGATTTGGCCCAAATGGCATCGGGATGTAGGATCAATCCTGACTTACTCGAGTCAACAATTCAACTCGAGACAAGGATTCTGCTACCCTTCGAACAAAGGGCGTTGCCAGTCAATAAAGTTGATATCTTCAAAGAAAAAGAAGATTGGCGTCTCGAGATTACAGAATACTTGAAGGATCCAGCCAAAGGAGGATTCTCGAATAAGTTAAAGCTAATGGCTCACCATTATTTTTATGATGGGCAAGACTTGTATCAAAAAGACCCTCAAGGGGTTTTATTAAAATGCCTCGATTTAGAGGACGCTTTGGTTATAATGGCAGAAACTCACGAAGGGATTTGCGGTGCTCATCAAGCTGGCCAAAAGATGAGATGGCTGATACATAGATATGGTTTTCACTGGCCAACTGTCCTTCCAGATTGCATAAATTACACAAAAGGTTGCAGACAATGTCAAAAATATGGCAAAGTGTTAAGACAGCCTACAGTTGAGCTGAACTCAATTGTAAAACCATGGCCATTTCGAGGATGGGCTATAGATATCATAGGTGAGATAAAGCCAGTTTTTTCGAAGAACCACAGTTATATTTAGTAGCTACAGACTACTTTACTAAATGGGTTGAGGCTAAGGCATTCGAGACCATCAATTCGAAGCTGGTGGTTGGTTTCATTAAGGAATATATCATAACTCGATTCGGGATACCTGAGTCTATAACTTTTGACCAGGCTAGGGTTTTCAACAGCACCGAGATGTTCGAATTTTTGAGTCAGTTTAAGATAAAATTGCTGAATTCAACGCCTTGTTATGCTCAAGCAAACGGACAGGTTGAATCTTCAAATAAGTTAATTAAAGGATGTATCTCGAAAATGATACAAAACAATCCTAAGATTTGGTACGAATTACTTATTGATACTTTATGGGCATTAAGGACTATCAAAAAGGATAGCCTAGGGGTTACACCTTTTCAATTAGTGTATGGTCACGAGGCTGTTATACCAATGGAGATAAATATCAAGTCACAAAGGATTTTGGAACAATCGAAACTCACATGAGAAGAGTATATCGAGAATATGACCATCGAGAAATTGGATCATGAAATGATTCAAATAATGGCATTACAGCAAATCGAACTCCAGGAAAAGAAAGTGGAAAAAGCTATAATAAAAAGGTCAAGACAAGATCCTTCGAAGTAGGGAACTTAGTCTGGAAAAAGATATTGCCAAGAGGCTCGAAAGATCATTTTTTTGGAAAATGGTCGCCTAAATGGGAAGGGCCATTTTCAATCTCAAGCAAATTGTTGGGAAACTCATTTAGACTTCAGTATTTAAATGGAAAAGAATATGGAAGGAGTTTAAATGCAAAATATTTGAAGAAAAATTCGCCAAGTATATGGCAAGAAAATGCAGATATTATATTCGAAAGAATGCCAGAAACTGGCAACTTGTTCATAAACAATAATTAGAGTAGAAAATTACTATTCGAAAGTACTAATCTACATAACTACTCTAGAAAACGTAAAGAGTCTATCAATACATTTAAAGCTAAAATGAAGGCGTCCTTCTCTAGCAAGGCCGACTTCACCATCGTCTCGAACTCCTGTGTTAGTAGAGCAATCTGATTATTAACAACTGCCAATTTCTCATCGGTCTTATTGGCGAGATCTAGAAGGTGGTCCCTCTCGGCTTGGAGACCATCGATTCTGACATCAAGTTCTGCAACTTAGGCCAGCTAATTTGCTCGAGTATTTTCCAGAGTAGGGACTCGAACCTGAAGTTGATCCAATTGCTGGGATCCCGTAGGGTGAATCTCTTCCTCGAAAGGGGTAAGACCCTGATCGATCAAACCTTGGATAGCCGTCAGACAACTCTCGAACATCTACCTCGCCGCGACAAACATAGGGCGACACTGGAAAGTAATGCTCGGTGTTGCACCATCCAGGAGCGAACGAGTCCTCCCAAGCAGCTCTTGGTTGGTCGGATCAAGTTTGATAGCAATAAGGGCTTCGCTTAAATCAGCCCTCGAGAAGGACATGAGTTCAACATTCCCTGAGAATAATACACGAAGTAACTTAAGGGACATGAAGAATTATGCAAACGATGTACAATAACATGGCAAATATGCTTACCTTCGATTGGGATGACATTTGTAGGCACAACCACGTTCGAAGTAGATGGGGCATCCTGGATCTCAAGAGTTTGAGTCGCGATTTGATCTTCGAGAATTTCCTCAGGGGTGATTTCAATACCTAAAGGAATAAAAGGTTAAATCATAATAGTCGTATTGAGCAAATGTTGACATAGTTAACCTTACCTTCGAATGGTGGAACTTCAGCAGTGCATTCGGTAGGTTGTGGGGCACCCGACTCGAGAGCTCCTTCACCAGTGGCTTCCTCTTCCGCCATAAGGGCAGGCTTCTCTACTGAGGTCTCTTCAGAATCTACAAAACGAAGGATTTGTGAAAACCCAGTCTAAGAAATTGCTGTACAAGCAGAAATGAAGTTATCGCTAGGAGACATACCTGAGGAATGGTCCTCGAGGACTTGAGTACGTTCTCCTGACTGGGATGGGATATCATGTGAGGTCTCCTCGAGTGGAACATTTACCAGTAAGGGCATATCTAATTCAGCCTCATCTTCTATCTCGATTAATGGAGTTTCGGCATATGTGGTTTCTTGAGGAGGGATCACTCCTGAAGGGGTCTCACTTGAAGGGCCTGCATGCAACTTCCTTGTTTTTACATATAGATTTTTTCACATTTATTGAGCTTATTCTAATACTAATTTATTTTAATTTTTACCAATAAAAAGTAATTTTTTTAAAAATATAAAGATCAATTGAAATTCATATCTAAGAAATTATATTTAATATATAGTTTAAAACATTTATTGATTATAATAATAGTAAATATAAGAAATTTATTATTTTATGCAATTTTTCACTTAGCGTATTTCTACATTTGTGTCTTTGAATTAATAATTAAAGCATTTATTTGAATTTATTGTGATAATTTGAATTGTAAATTAATCTACATTATCGATAATAAATAATTTTTTAAAATTTAAAACCCATTTTAAAAATATACATTTTTTAATGTTTTAATATATTTTATAAGTTTCTTAATATTTGAAGATACTTTTTTCCATGTGGATATTTTAAAATTTATTGAAATTTAAAAAAAAAATCACTTTGACACACTTCCCCCCAAAGCAATGTCCATGTGGTATACTCATTAAAGTCCACACAAGCGAAATTGACCAGAAAATTAAAAATCCCCAAATTAAACACTCCATGTCAGCATTTTCCGACTAAATTCGTGAGCTCAATAGTTATTGTCCCTAAATGGCCAGTGTAACAATATACGCGACTATTATATTTGATTAAGAGAAAGCTGATCCATCCATTTTCTGTTTATTGTATATCACACTTGCCGCCGCCTTATTACATGCATGGTCTTAAACTTTCCTCGAAACCTTGAAATTTCTACTGAAATTTTTGGGAACCCCGAAGCGAAATCCCACTTTCGATTTTGCAAAATATCTTCCGAAATTTCGAGCGAAACTGAAATTTTTCGAAAGTTAAAAATAATATCAAAACACTTTTGTTAAATTTCCATCGAAATTTAGTCCAAAACCCAAAAATTTTCGAAATTTGAATAATATTTATTTTTTTATACATTTCAAAATTTATTATTTAAAACTAATACTTGAAGTTCGTCCACACCTACCAACCATTCACCCGGAAAAATTGCATATAACCCCCCTGTGTCATCGTTTTTTTTTTGCTGAAAACCCCCTTATATTAATATAATTGAGGAAAATAATTCCAATAGTCATAAAAAACAGCTACAAAATTTGAGCCTAATGCCACGTAGAATGACAACAAACGGAGTAACAAATGAAAGTTTGACTGAGGGACCAAATTAAGACGTTATTTAGTTCATGACAGTATATGCGACAAAGAGTATAATTCTGCGTCATTTTGTGTTAAGCATAAAATAATCATGATGAAATAAGAGGACCCTTTTTTTTTAATTGACATAAGAGGAATCAACAATATATATGAGCACATAAATATAAATGTATACACATATATGTATGTTTTTAATGATGACGTATATATTTACATGGCTTAATAAAAAAGAGAGATCTAAAAATCCAATTCTCCGGTAGCAATCAAGCTAAACATCTAGAGAGCTAGCTCTGTAAAGTATGATTTTTTTAAATGAATAAAATAGATAAAAAGAGTTCAAAATGCAAGTTACAAGCAAAACAAAAAATACCGCTCCTCTAAACAAACAAAGGAATTCATTATATAGAAGTAGCAGAAAATTAAAGGGTATCACTTTATGTTGAAGTACTCTCAATTTGTGATTATTTGCTTACTCTACAACAGGGAAAATTGCATTTCATCCCATAACTTTTCTCAAGTTCAATTTTGGTCCCATTAGTTATGAATTTCTCACATTTAGTCCTATAACTTTCAAAAGATCTCACATTTAGCCCCAACCAAAGTTTTCATCCAAAATATAATGGCCAACTCCGTTAGTCAACCTTTTGACCGATTTTTTGGGTTAGCGTGGTACCCCCTTGTGATCATATAAATTATGCACGAAACCCCCTGCAATCCCAATTTAACGGAGAGTGGCTTGTACGCGCGGGGTGTGCGAATTTTGGTCCATTTAGGCATTTTTAACCATAAATACCATATCAAATTGCCATTATGCCCTTACAATGTTTAGTACAAAACATTTTGGCCTTCTTTCCCTCTAATTTAAATTAAAAAAACAAAACAAAAAACTAATTTGGATAAAATCTCTATTGGGTATGATATAATGGATATGGGTTACCAAAACCCAATCTATAACTTTTAGTATTATTAGTTTTATTATTTTCTTTGTTCTTTTTTTTCCTGTTCCTTTGTTCTTTTTTTCTTTTTCTTCCTTTTTCTTTTTCATTATTTCCATTGATCCCTTCTTCTTCCCCCTCAAAAGTTCAACACCCTACCACCTAAACTAGTCCGGAGGGTTTAGCTTATTTTTCCATTTTTTTTCTCTGTTTCTATTTTTTCGATTTTTCCTAATTTATTTCAAAATTTTATTTTAGAATTTTCTCCAATATTTTCTAAATGTTTTTTGATTTTTTTTTTTCAAAATTTTGAATTTTTTTGTTGATTTTAGAAGATGTTTCAAAAAATTTCTACAATTTTTATTGTTATAATTTTTTCATTTTTTATTTTTCAAACATTTTCAATATTTTAATGATTCTTTTTTATTTAAAAAAAACATCAGGAATAGGAAATAGAAAAAAGAAAATATATTTCTGATTTTTATCCTCCATCTTCAAACTATTTTATTATATTTTTATTTTTCTGATTATTTTCTATACAAAATTATTTTTCTGAATTTTTTAATTTTTGGAAAAGAAATATGAACTTTTAAGTAAAAAAATATGATTGGAACTAAGATCAAAGAAAATTAATGAAACCATAAAGGAAAAAGGATATTACTAAATTCAATTGTGTTGGGGTAATTGGTACAAGAGACACAATGTAGGGGTGAAAAGTTCATTTGACCCTAAATCAACCCTACATAATAGTCATTTCAACCCAAAAGTTGAAGGCGTTAGGATTTGTAACGACATATTAACAACAGGGGAAGAGTGTGCACAATTTAGGCTGACACAAGGGGCTTCGTGCAAAAAAATGAACATAAGGGAGTTTTCAGGAAAAAAACGATAACACAGGGGGGTTATATATGCAATTTTCCCCCCATTCACCCCAACCACACATGATTTTTACTAAACTTGTGGTACATTTTACTTTAATGAAGTTCTTATAAGATTTGATTATTATTTTACTTTCAAGTCATAATTATTTCATATTTATTGTAACAGGTTTTGATCATACTACTTAACAATATCCATTATACATATCTTAATGCATAAGTATGATGATTAAAGTTACCAAAAGTTTGATTGTAAATTTCCAAATATTTCTATAAATTTCCATGATTTCTTTAAAATTGAAACCGAAATTTCGAATATCCTCAAAATTTTCATAAATTTACTACCATGATATCTATACCGAAACCAAAACTTAAGACGTTGATTACATGAGCCAAAGAAAATTAGCATACTAAGGTAGAATCAGATCAGAAAAGTTAACATTTATTCTCAAACAACATCATACTAAACTAAGTTAAAACTACAAGAAATAAACTATTCTCACAAAATATAAAACAAGTAGTATGCGAGCTAAGTATTTATCTATTTATACCTTACTTGTAAGTTAAATTTTATAAATTGCATGATTCCCAAAAATTTTGAACTTCATGATTTTCACGTAATTTTAATAAATAAGACTAACCTTTGTCCATAGCCTTCATTGGTAGTCTTTTCCCCTTGATCATCAATCACTGGTTTGCAAAGCCTCTTAAGGAAGATCGATTTATCTCTCTCTTGACCCCTCTCTCAATGATGGAAAACAACATATAGTTTTCTGCCTAACTTTTCAGCTTTGTACGTTTAATTATGTGTGTAGAGGTAGAGAGGGGACCGGTCCTCTTTATATTAAAACTCTTAGAGTTACTTTTCATCAAGACACTTCCTCACTTAGAGTCGTGACTTTATGTGACTTTACATTATGTAAAGTCATGTCTTTTCACTAACCAATTAGGATTTAAGCACATAATATTAAACAATTAATTATTTTGTCAAATAAACTTTAAAATTGACAAAATAATAATATGTAATTTAATATATGAGCCATAATATTTCTTATATTACTTGGATCTGCAAGTCAGACCCGTGAAACATACCAAACCCATTGCGAGCCCGGCTCTAACAACGTCGATTATGGAAACATAGCTCGACCTCTTAGTTCCACGTATTCCCCTCAAGATCGGGTCGTATGCATGCCCATCACCTATCAATTCACCTTCATTCGTTCCATTCAGATATGCATTCTAGTGTTATTGTCATTTGTCAAGTTTACAATTTGTGTGTCCAACCTCTTTGAATATTTATTGATCTGAGCATCTCAAAATCAAATCACACGCTCGTAAGCTTGTAGTCAGGCAGTTCAAATCTTTTGTAATGCATGTAATACTTCCTTCAATACGCAAATGTGTGACAAATGTATACATGGCTGGTTAGGATGTGGGAGAGAGAATTTCTAGATTTTTCTCCACAACAAGTTTTTCTCTCTACACATCTTAAGCACTCGTGTATATATTTGTCATACATTTATACATGTTTCATGAACTGTTACACAAGAATGTTTTAGAATTTGATCGGGAGCTCGAGATATGACCTAATAGCTTATATAAGTCAGGTCATATATGTACCATCTGATATGGCACTTGGATCTTACTTGATAGCCCAAACAAAAAATGAAGCAGAAACGTGAGGGCTATTGATGGATGAAAGATTTTTGGTCGTTCAAATTAGCATTCGTAATGGATCATAAAAGCATGGAGTCCATATTTCCACTTCTAGCCCAACTGCCCAAGGTAGCCCCCAGGAATCGGGTTGTGATCAAATTCAAGGGTCAAACCCGACCTGAATGAACATATATATATATATCAAATTACCATCCTCATTGAAAATTTCTCCCTCTAGACTTTGGTCTCCTCTCCCTTTCGCCTCGGCAAGTTACCTTCATGGATAACCTATCCTCCTTCTCCATCTCCGACGAGGAGACAGAACCAGGGGAATGGAACAAAAAAAAAAGGTGAAAACTAAGATTCCTCTACATGAAACTACGAAGAATGATGAGGATACTTCGACAATGTTCGGGAAGGAGCATCAGGCACGGGGAAAAGCTTCATATCTGGAATCCCTGGTTGATAAACGCAACACTAACCCAACACCTAAATCACCGGTACACTTTGATGAGGAAAGTATGGTGAACCTGGAGTATATCTCCGTCCTTCCGTCCTAGGATACAAACCCTATCCTTAGAATCCAGTTGGATGATGGATATGCCAAAGCCCTCTGGCGAACGTGGGCTGATGCGCTTATCCTTAAGATTGAAGGGGGGGTCTATTAACTTCAACCTTTTCTCGTCAAAAATCGACACTCTATGGAATCTAAATGGAGACTTCGAGCTGGCTGATCTTGGACACAACTGTTACTTTCTAAAGATCAAGGACAATGACAAAGCTGAACACATTTTAACAGAGGGGCCTTGGAGGGTGTTTAGCCACTACATCAATGTTAGGAAATGGTTTGAGGACTTTCGTGCTTCCACTTATAAGGTGACGACGGCCATTACTTGGGTCCGTATACCGGAAATGGCGATACAATTCTACCAACCTGAGATTTTGTTCACTATTACGAAAGGGATAGGAAAGCCCATAAAAATTGATCACAATACGTTCAAGTCGGCAAGGGGGAGATATGCTCGCTTTTGTGTTCAGGTGGACTTGGATAAACCGCTGCTCCCAGCTGTTGAGATTGACGAAATTTGGTACAAAATTATGTATGAGAACCTCCATAATATTTGTTTTTCTTGTGGTAGAGTTGGCCATAGAATCACTGTTTGTCCAGTACCGAGCACCGGAGCAACGTCGTCCGAAGCCCATGTAACGGCGTCGGAGATGGATATGGGGGACGACCAAGATGGCAAGACGGGAAAAGGACAGAAGGGAGTGTACGGCGACTGGATGCAAGTTGTACGAAAACCCTATAGGCGCGTACCAAACCCAGCCCAAACTAATCGAGAAATGCCAGACAAAATAACGTCTACAAATGCATTTAATGCTCTTGCAACTGATGTGGAGAAGGCTGCAGCAAATGAGACAAATCTAGCACCAAAAAGTGATAAAAATTAGATTTTGAAGAATACAAGGAAAAGGCTTTTTAATGCTAAACCCATTGTGCTAATGAGTCAACCTAAGACCTTTGGAGCCACAAAAGGCTAGCCAACCTACCAGCTGCCCTACTGATGTGGTGTTAGGGTCAACATCAAATAATTTTAATGCTCCGGACCTATTTTCAAAATGTTTTATCCCTTGTTCTCCCTTGTCTTCTCGGCCGAAGAAGTCTCACAGCCAAGACACAAATCTCACCACCACCGATTATGGAAAATTGGACGGACGAGGATACGTCGGGTTACCACAGACACGTGTTTCCCCGGACCGGCCCACCTCTTTTTCACTCCGAAAAGATGATACGGACGCATTACTCCACCGGAATAGCCATGTTGATGAGATGTGTGAGGATCACGACAATCTCTCCCCTTTTTTGGCAGGTGGAAATGAGAGCGAGATACCAAGGTCCGGTGGATCCGTACCGAACATTGGAGCTGGATATGTTTTTGAGTCACGGCGAGAGGATCCGGCAGGAGATTGTGGCTCGAGTTCTAACATCCCAAATAGTGGAGTCCCTCCTGCGAGAGGATGATAGACAAAGGTTAGTCGAGTTTTCCATTAATAAATCGCCCATGAAAGTTCTTTCGTGGAATTGTCAAGGGGCGGGGAGCTCCGCTTTTCGTAGTAATTTTAGAGAGCTTATGCGTATCCATAAATCGGATATTGTTTTTGTACTTGAGACGAAAGTAGGGGAGGATAGGGCCGAGTACATCTCGGAACACTTGGGTTTTTCTAAGGTGTGTCGTGCTCCTACGGAGGGTAGAGAAGGAGGGATTTGGCTTCTTTGGAATGTCCATGAAATCGAAGTTGAGGTGGTCAGTGTTAACGCCAGGATTATACATGCGATTGTGGGTCCTAAAAATGGTACGGAATGGTTATGTTCCGGCTGCTATGCTGGCCCGGATGCCGAGAAGAGGGAGGAACTTTGGCAACATTTGGAATGTTGGAGTGATGGTATCTCTGTTCCGTGGCTCCTATCCGGGGACCTCAATGATGTTGGAGTGAGCCATGAGAAACGGGGAGGGAATATGGCCAATCGTAGGAGGTGCGATCATTTCAACGATATGGTCAATGCTTGAGGTCTCATTGATTTAGGGTTTGAGGGGCCCAAGTTCACTTGGTTCAATAGACGCGAGAATGGGTCTATTATTCGGGAGCGTCTTGACCGAGCCCTTGCTAACACATCTTGGAGACTTTAATTCCCGGAAGCGGTCGTTCAACATTTACCGAGAACACATTCGGATCACCACCCAATTCTTACTTGTTGTGAGGGGGTCCGAGTACATTCTACTCGTGATAAGATTTTTCGCTTTGAGCTAGCTTGGCTTACCGATGCGACTTGTGAGGACGTGATCCAATCCATGTGGGATGCTTCTCACAATGTTCATGAGGCCATTAAAAAACTTCTGGAAGCTGTTAGAGATTGGAACCGTGGGATGTTTGGTAATGTGTTTGGCAAGAAAAAGAGGATTCTTGCTCCTTTAGCCGGTATCCAGCGCTCTCTTGCCCGTTGTGAGAACCCCTTTCTACAAAGGTTGGAAAAGACTCTCGTTGGGGACTACAACTCAACGATCCATCAAGAGGAACTTTTATGGTATCATAAATCCCGCGTCAAGTGGCTCTCATTTGGGGACAATAACACTCGCTTTTTCCATGCTACCACGATTGTCCGTAGGAGAAAGAATAATATTGGGTCTCTTAAGATTAACGGAGAATGGGAATCCGACCCGGATACTCTCAAAAGTCATGTGTTTGATTTCTTCAATGATATTTTCTCGCCAAGAGATGATGGGGAGCTCGGGGTGCTGCCGAGGAGTATGAATCAGCGGAGTATCTCCATGGAGCAAAATTCCATATTAAGTGAACCACCTACTTTGGAGGAGATTGTGCGGGTGGTCAAATCCCTTGGTCCTTATAAAGCTCCGGGTCTGGACGGTTGTCAAGCATTATTTTACCAACGTTTTTGGCATGTGGTGGGGACGTCGGTGTTTGAATTTGTGAATAAGGCTTTTGAGGAGGGGAATTTTGAGGACTCCATTGGAGAGACCCACATTTGTTTAATCTCCAAAGTGGTCAGGCCTATTGGTATCAACCAATTTCGGCCTATTGCACTTTGCAATGTTCTTTACAAAGTGCTTACTAAGACGATTACCCTTCGGCTTAAACCCTTGATGGAGGAGATAGTGTCACCTATGCAAAGTAGTTTTATTCCGCGTAGGGACACCCACGATAATATTTTGGTTCTCCAAGAGATGATTCATATGCTCCGGACCACTAAGCATAGAGATGGAGGGATGATTCTTAAGATTGACCTCGAAAAAGCTTATGATAGAGTCGGTTGGGGTTTCCTTCGTCAAACTCCCACCTTCTTTAACCTCCCGGAGAATCTCATTCGCTTAATTATGCGATGTGTTACCTGTTCAAAACCACGGGTTCTTTGGAACGGGGAACCATTACCGGCCCTATCCCCTTCCTGTGGACTTAAACAAGGGGATCCACTGTCCCCGTATCTCTTTGTTCTTTGTATGGAAAGACTTGCCTATCTTGTGGAGGAGGAGGTGGCGAAGGGGGAATGGGAACCCATTGGTTTGTGTCGGAGAGGACCTTTCTTCTCTCACCTTTTCTTCACCGATGACCTTATCCTCTTTGCTAGGGCCAATCCCCGGGCCGTGGAAAGCGTTCGGAACGTCCTCCAGCTTTTTTGTTCTAGTTCCGGCTTGAGTGTCAATGCAGGTAAGTCCAAGGTGTTCTTTTCACGTAATCTGGATAATCGAACCCAAAGACGGTTAGCTCGGAACCTTGGTATTGAAAGAACTCGAGATCTCGATAAATATCTTGGGGTCCCTATTCATCATGGCCGTGTATCTCAACACCTTTACCGTCCGCTTCTTGATAAAGTCCAAGCTCGCCTATCTTCTTGGAAAGCGAGTCTTCTTAATATAGCGGGTCGTACCACTCTTATTCAATCCGTTACGTTGGCTTTGCCAACCCATCTCATGCACACGGTTTGGCTTCCCACCGGGGTGTGTAAGCAACTGGATAAAATGAATCGTACATTTCTATGGTCAAAGGATGGTAATGCACGGAAAATGCACACGGTGAATTGGGCCAAGGTCACTAAAGATAAGAGACATGGATGGCTCGGATTGAGGAATGCGAGAGATCATGAACATTGTCCTTCTCTCGAAGATTGGGTGGCGCATCATTAGGAAGGATAAATCGGTATGGCAAGATATGTTTGGGCGTAAATATCTTTATGGGCAGGACATTTTGGATCACTTACCAAAAGCTTATAATTCTTACCATTGGTGAGGTATTGTTGCGAGTATTAAGGGTCTCCATAGTCAAATCCGGTGGAAGGTTGGCAATGGGAGCAAAATCTCATTCTGGAAGGATCGATGGCTAGGGGAGGATCCCATCTGCAACCTGATCGATGGGGAGGTTTTGCCGAATGAGGAATCTATGCTAGTCTCGGATGTGCGCAACAATGATGGTACTTGGAACCTTGGTATTATTCAGACCCCTATGAGTAGAGATATCAAGGATGAATCCTTAATACACTTACTTCCATAGAGCCTCTAACCGAGGATAGGAGAATTTGGTGTGGAGATAGCAAAGGAAATTTCACTAGTAAATCAGTCTATTGGTTTCTCATGCAAGCTCATGGGAGAGGGGATCAACACTACCAGGATGATCGTTGGCAGTGGATTTGGAGAGTGAAAGGACCCCAGAAATTATAGTTTTTCTTTTGGTTGTTTCAACACAATGGCCTTATGACGAACTTGACCCCGTTTTGCCATCGGATTGCTGCCTCAAATATTTGTATGCGATGTGGGGTGGATCCGGAGAGTGTAATTCATGCTGTCAGGGATTGCACGTCCCCCCGTAAGTTTTGGGAAGCTATCCTTGCTCCCTCTTATTGGACTGAATTCTTCAGTATTCCGGAAGAAGCTTGGCTCCATCAAAATTGTAAGAAGGATTACACGAACAATATACTCCCCTCTGTCCAATGGAAATGGATCTTCATGGCCGGTATATGGAATGCATGGTTAGCAAAAAATAGCTTTGTCTTCAAGAACAAAGAGGATGCAACACAGGAGCTTATTTTTTCTACTAAGCGGGTGGCGACGGACCTCAATTGCACTTTCCCCATGATTTCAGCACAAAATTCCAATGAGTTGAAAGAGGAGATCAAATGGAAAAAACCGAATTCTGGATGGGGGAAAATGAATACGGACGGTAGTGTTCTCAAATCACAGATTTCGGCAGCCGGTGGTGGGGTTGTTTGGGATGACCTGGGTGGCTGGAAATGGGGTTTCAGTTATAGTATGGGAAGAGTTACTATCATTGAGGCGGAGCTACTGGCCCTTCGCCAAGGTCTTAAGTTGGCATGGGAACGACGCATTGGTAAGTTGGAGGTTGAAGTTGATTCGATGGAGGTTTTTCTTTTGATCGAGAAAGGTGACTCGATGGCCCACCCGCTCGGATGTGTTATAGACGATTGTCGTAGACTTATTGCTAGGCCCTGGGAATGTAAAATGTATCATGTTAAACGAGAGGGTAACAGGTGTGCTAATGCCCTCGCTAAATTTGGTCATCAATTTTCGAAGGGAGTCCACTTTTGGGACGCCCCTCCCGTTTGTATTTCCGCAATTTTAAATGAAGAAGGGTGATAGCTCCACCCCCCTTTGAGACCAAAAAAAAATATATTTTTTTTTAAGAAATTTATTATGTGTCAAAATTGATACAGCTAAACTATAGTTATTAGACTAAGTTGAACACATGGATTATTATTACTATGGCCTAGGCCAAATAAACTTATCACAATTAGGATTTCTTATGTCCTATTATTGAGAACTAAGGTCTTGTTTATTTATGTTTTCAAATCCTACTTTCAGTTTTTTGGATCACAAAATTCTAAAAATATACATTACAAACTATTTTCTCCCAAACATATTGGCAATGTTTGGTTATGTTTCCATACTATGTTTGGTCCAAAATTCTCACCAAAACATGTTTGGTTCACAAAATATTGGTAAAAAATATACTATTTTTTTTGTCCAAAAAAAATATAATAATTATTTTCCATCTTTCTACATCTACTTTGTCCCTACATTCCTCTCTATGTGATCTCTCTCTTCTCTCTCCTCTCTAACAGACAAAAATTTCATGATTTGACTGCTACACTAACTTTTGTTCCCTCTGGAAACAAAACTAAACATTATCTCACCAAAAAAACACACCCAAAAACCAACTCCCAAAATAAAACCAAACACAATCTCATCAAACACGCACGTGTCCCCATAAATTTCTCACCAAAATACCATCCCAAAACATAACCAAACGTAGCCATTTTTTTTTCAAATTCACTTTCCCACTCTCCAATATAATTAACTATCAATCAATACATCCATCATTTCACACTGTGGCACCCGAAGTTTACTAATTTTATGAATGGTAACATAATCTATTGAAAGATATTTTTGGGTTGGTGTAGTATATATAATTGAAGGCAATTCGTTCTCAATAGCTATGAAGCGATCATCTTAGGGTGATCTTTTTTTTTATGGATGTTCCTATTGCACTCTTAGCCTTTAAAGGATGAGAACCAACTGCGTAGCATCTACCTCGAGCATTCAAGTATTGTATATATAATCAGTGCGATCATTTTTAGGAATATATTAAGAAAACAAGGAGCTATTATTATGTACGAGAGCTTATTCTAACTTGGATACATTTTGGAGTTTATTTTAGTGTCACTATTATCTCTCCTTAGGAATTGGGAATTACTTGATGGAATATGTATTAGTATTAGTACCTTGGACTTGTATATCAATTTATATTCAAGTAGGGTGTCTGGGATAAGGCATAATGTCTGTGGGGGTTAAAGAGATAAATAAAAAATTGCAATAAAGCCCCATCACAACTCTATATATATGTGGTACCTCATATCTCTTTCTTCCCAACCCTCTCTTGTTCCAAAAAGTATCAAACCTTACCTCCATTTTATCCCTTCAAGATCTCAAAACCGTCCAGCAAAACTAGAGCAAGAAAGAGAAAATCACACAAAATCAAAAATTTCCAGCAACTCTAGCCCAGAAATCCTGCTCCGGCAATATTTTTATCTTCAGGATTTTAGGTACCAAATGATGTCCAATTTGGAATATCGCTAGATGAATTTCATCCTAAGAGGATAATGAATAACTATATGGAGTTCAATTTTTCTAATTGATGCAATATAGCTCCAGAATTGGACCTGCAAAATACCACATCATGCGCCCCCTATTTTTAATTCCAGCAACATGACTGCAGTTTCCTTTGCCAGAAACATATCCTCCACGGGTCGGATCATCCATGCAATCTCACCGTTGGAAATATCTATTCGTGTAGATGATGTTACTGGTGAGTTTTACTGGTTTGGTTAAGGAAATAATCCTGAATTGTCAGTCAAATATTCACCGCCACTGCCCGGTTTTTAGCCCAGAAACTCTCTCATTTCCTTTTCCCCTGAAATATCCCTTTTGTTGGTCCAATTTCTTAACCAAGACCACTATTAGAAACCTCATTGAGTTTAAAAACGTTTAATGATGGATTTTGGTGAATTGCGCTCCGTAAAATGTCCAGAAATCATTATTGAAGTACCATAACTAGAACTCATTCTTTAATTCCAGAAATGTGTTTCATATTCTTTTGACCAGAAACCATCCTTTTCTTAGCCAAATTGTACATGCAATACCACCATCAGAAAGATCTGTAAGTGTAAATGTGGAATCGCTGAAATCCATGGTTTAATGTGATCGGAAAGTGGATTTGTTGTGGACTGCCAAGACACAATCGAAAATTGGCAGTTTTGGGTGCTGAGTTCAAAGGCCTGGTTTATCACATTTTGACCGATTTTGGAGATGAGGTCTTTACTAAGATCAAGATAGGTATGTAGAGAATGAATGGATATAAATTTTCATTGTTGGATACGATATTAAAGGGGCGAAAAAGTAGTAACAGCGGAGATGCACGACGTTCAGTGGAAGCGCACAGTAGAGCTAATGGAAGTAATTATAGAAATTATGAAAATGGCATATATTTCCATTGAATTGTGTAAATATTTATACAAGGTTTTCTATGGCAGAAGGTCAAACTTTCCTAAGCTAAATACAGAAGCTACAATAAAGGGAAATCATGATTTGCCAAAGATCATGGAATTTCTATATTAGAAAAATCTAAATACAGAAGATACATTTATTAACATTTATTTACGTATATTCTCCTTTATGCCCCCGCAAGATGGAGCTCCGTGAGGAGAGTCCAATCTTGATCCGAAGCTTGTCAAATCGGGCACGGTGTAGTGGTTTCGTAAGTGCATCGGCTAATTGATCCTCGGATGAGACATGAGCAACTCGAAGAGCACCACTTTGTACTTCACCACGAATAAAATGAAAATCTAGCGCGACATGTTTCATGCGCGAATGGAAGACGGGGTTGGAGCAAAGATGAGTAGCACCAACATTATCACAGTAGATGACGGGTGGTTGTGGGATTGAAACTCCAAGCTCAGCTAAGAGAGAGCGTACCCAACTTAGCTCCGATGCCGTGGCTGCAACGGAGCGATATTCTGCCTCGGTGGTTGAGCGAGCCACGGTGCGTTGTTTCTTTGAGCTCCATGAGATGGGATTGCTCCCGAGATAGACAATATAGGCACTTGTGGAAGTGTAGTCGTCCTTATTTCCTGCCCAATCTGCATCAGAGAAAGCGTGAAGAGATAAGGGTGAGTTGCGATTAATGAGAAGGGCTTGATCATGCGTGCCACGGAGATAGCGTAATAAACGTTTGACGGCATGCCAGTGATCAGAAGTGGGACGATGCATGAATTGCGACAGCTTGTTGACGGCGAATGATATATCAGGACGGGTGAGTGAGAGATATTGTAAACTACCAAGGACAACACGATATTCAGTGGGGTCTGATAGCACGGAACCTGAGTGGAGTGTTAAAGTGGGCGTTGTTGCTAACGGAGTGAACACTGGTTTAGCGTCTGTCATACGTGTCCGGTGTAGAAGATCATGAATATAGCGTCGCTGAGACAAGAGTATGCCATGGGGGTGTGAAATGACTTCAACTCCCAAAAAGAATGATAGAGTACCAAGGTCTTTTAGTGAGAAGCGATTGGCGAGGTTGTCGATGAATTTTTGCACAGCCTGTTTGTTGTTCCCGGTGATTATCAAGTCATCAACATAGACAAGTAGATAAATTGTGATATCACCCGAATGGAGAATGAACAAGGATGTATCGGCTAGAGAATTGAGGAAGCCCGATGTAACAAGATATTGGCGTAGTTCATGATACCAAGCACGGGGGGCTTGTTTGAGGCCGTAAATAGCTTTCCGAAGTTTGCACACATGAGTTGGTTGATCGTTATCAATAAATCCTGGTGGTTGAGCCATGAATACATCCTCTGAGAGATTACCTTGAAGAAAGGCGTTGTTGATGTCTAATTGCCGTAAGGACCATCCACGACTGACGGCTAGGCTTATGATTATACGCACGGTTGTTGGTTTGATTACTGGGCTGAATGTGTCATGGTAGTCCACACCGGGGCGTTGGTGAAACCCCTTTGCGACGAGCCGGGCTTTGTACCTGTCAACACAACCATTAGGGAGGCGTTTAGTGCGAAATATCCATTTACATCCGACAATATTTTGGGTAGGAGTGGGGGCAACGAGCTCCCAAGTGCCATTGCGTACAAGCGCATCATATTCGGCTGACATGGCTTGACGCCATTTTGGATCCTGGAGAGCTTGTTTTACCGTGGTCGGTTCAGCGGGGTCTTGTGACTGAAGTTGTGTGTTGAGAGTGAGTTTCTGAATGGGTTTAAAGATGTTGTGTTTTGATCGGGTGACAATGGTCCGAGGTGCGGGATTTTGTGGTGGTTCTGTTGGTGTTGTTGGTGGTTGGTTGGAGAGTGGCTCATTTTGAGTGGTTTGTGGCGATGGATCTTCGACGGGAGCAGTCGGTGCAGACGGGGGCTCGAGTGGTGACGATGACGTTTGAGGGAGATAATAGACGAGTGGAAGCCAGCTGGTTGTTATGTCTAACTCGGATGGTGGTGGTGGGGTCGACATTGAGAAGAATGGGAAGACAGACTCAACAAATTGAACATGTCGTGAGACATAGAGTTTGTTTGTGGAGGTGTCAAGGCATAGATAAGCACTTTGAGTGAGTGAGTAGCCTAGGAAGACGCACGGTGTGGAACGAGGTTCGAGTTTGTGACTAGAGTATGGACGAAGCCAGGGATAACACAAGCACCCGAACACACGGAGTTTAGTATAGTTTGGAAGTTTCTGAAATAAGCGTTCATACGGGGATGCGAGGTGTAGTGTGGGAGTGGGCATACGATTTATGAGATAGACGGCAGTGGAGAATGCATAGGTCCAATAGGTGGTATTTATAGAGGCATGGGATAGTAGAGACAGTCCCGTTTCCACTATGTGACGATGACGTCGTTCAGAGTATCCGTTGTGTTCGGGTGTGTGTGGAGGAGTTGTGAGATGGGATATTCCATTTGTGGCGAGAAAATTAGCAAGAGATTTGTATTCCCCCCCATTGTCTGAGTATAGGGTGATGATTTTGTGGTTAAAATGTTTTTCGACAAGTGTTTTGAATCGAGTAAAGGTTTCAAGAACTTCGGATTTTCGTTTGAGTGGGTAAAGCCAGATATATTTAGTGTGGTGATCAACAAAGATTACATAATACTTAAACCCATCAATTGAGAGAACTGGTGAGGTCCATACATCGGAGAAGACGACTTCGAGTGGAGATGTAGACACAACAGAAGATTGAGAGAATGGTAACTTGTGACTTTTATTGCATTGACAAGCATTACAATTTGATGGCGTAGTCACATGACTCGACAGATCAAGTTTAAATTTTGAAATCATGTGTTTAAGAATTGGGGGGGAGGGGTGTCCTAATCTATTATGCCACTCGGACGAAGTGGTCTTGACGCATGAAAAGGCGAGTAAAGGTTTGGATTTTGAGCATTTAAGATTCGGCCACTCATACACCCCGTCCTTAGTTTTCCCTTGTAATAGAGTTGCCCCCGTGGAAAGATCCTTCACCTGAAAAGAATATGGTAAGAATTCGACAGAAGCATTATTAGTGACACAAAATTGTGATATGGAAATTAAATTTTTTTTCATGGTAGGTACACAAAGGACGTTATTTAATGAAAGGGGACGGGATGGAGTATGGAGGGAGATAGAACCAGTGTGTGTGATGGGGAGCCCGGTGCCATCACCGATCATAACATCATCATTGCCGGAGTAAGGAGTATGAAGTGCGAGATTGCTTAAATCAGTGGTGATGTGGTGAGATGCACCACTGTCCAAGAGCCATGCAGGTGTTTCGGAGGCGTTAGTGGCGGTATAGTGAGCCTGTGGTTGTTTAGGTGTTGATGGTCGTGGAGTCCAAGGTGTGGATGACTGTGGAGTTTGAGTAGTGGCGATGAGACGAAAAGTAGGACAGCGTTTGGCCGTATGACCTTGTGTGCCACATGCTTGACAGTATCCGAGATATGGTTTTGAGGGTGGACGATCATTTCGTAGCTGTGACCCATTATTGCGATATGAGGACGGGTTTGAGTATTGGGGTGATTGCCAGGATTGGTGGCGCTTATGTTGGTTTGGGCGAGAGGTGGCGGGATTGGCGGTTATTGGAAAGGGAGAGGATGATGAGTGTGAATCTTGTAGTGAGAGTTCAAAGTTGATAAGTTTCTCGTGGAGTTCATCAAAAGAGATGAGAGTTTCACGATTGTTGATGGCATCGACAATGGATTTGTAATTTTCATCCAAGCCGTCAAGAACGGCCTCAATGAGATCTTCTTGATCTAGGGGTTTGCCTAGCACGGCGAGTTCGTCGGATCGACACTTAATGAATTGCATATAGTCGGAGATCCCTTGTGTTCCTTTGGTTATTTTTTTTAGTTGGTTTCTGATTTGTTTGATATGTCCTCTGGAAGGTTTGGCAAAAGTGTTAGAGAGGATTTTCCATGCCTCTTGGCATGTGGTGGCTTGTGTAATGAGAGGGATAACTGGTGCGGTGAGGGATCCAACAAGGGAACTAAAGATGAGTTTGTCTTGGCGAATCCATGTTTGGTGTGCAGGATTTGGGACAGTGGCACCATCTCGTAAAATGGTTGCTGGTGGACAGGGGAAGGTTCCATCAATGAACCCTTCTAGTTGAAATCCAATAAGGGTTGCATGGAATTGAAGTTTCCATGAGAGATAGTTGGTGGTGGAGAGTTTTATGGTGTTAGTGATGTTGATGGCGGTGAGAGGTTTTGTGGGTTCATGGGTGTTTTGGACTTGGTTTCCAGTGGTGTTTGGCACTGCTGCCATTGCAGAGATGAAGAAGGGTGGGAGGGAGATGTTGGAAAAAAAATATATATAGAGGTCCTAGGAACGTGTATGCTGTGATACCATATAGAAATTATGAAAATGGCATATATTTCCATTGAATTGTGTAAATATTTATACAAGGTTTTCTATGGCAGAAGGTCAAACTTTCCTAAGCTAAATACAGAAGCTACAATAAAGGGAAATCATGATTTGCCAAAGATCATGGAATTTCTATATTAGAAAAATCTAAATACAGAAGATACATTTATTAACATTTATTTACGTATATTCTCCTTTAGTAATATCGTTCTCCGTTCAAAAATGGAGCTTCAAGATTCTATACCCGAATTTATTTTTCATCGTCATAAATTTTGGGTAAGTGTTGGGTAAGATAGCTTAGCAACTTTTGATAATTCACGCTACTAATCGAATCGTTTTGAGAATTGAGTTTACCCGATAACTTATGTTATGGACATATTTTTGATCGCATCCTTATTTGGAATAGGTACTTGCACTTACGAGATATGTTGAATGTCACTCAAACTCTGAACTTGAGATTTGGTATTTGATTGGACAAGGTGAGCTGCCTCCTAAAATTATATTTATAAGTTTTTCAAAATTGGAAGGAAATTTTACTACGTCGTATATTTATTTATACGCATTTGTCATTGTTTAATTTTTTATCAAATGAAAATAATTTTCAATGCCTTCCAAATAATCTCTAAAGCACTTTTTCTTAACCATTGCATTGTACATTTTGGCAAAGTCATGAATCATTTGAAATGCATATTTTGTGATAATACATTCCAAGAAAGCATCTCTTTAACGACTGTTTTGACACTTATTCAATAAAATTGATTGATTACTGAATCGTGAGCCTAAAGCCCGCTATTGCATCAATCGTGAGCCTAAAGCTCGCTATTGCATCAATCGTGAAATTATATGATTGCATTTTGTATTTGGTTGAGTGTCGGGCCCAAGTGTTGGGCGTGAATAGGGCTAAGGTTCGGCTGGACAGGCACGGGCCTGCGGTCTTAAAATGGTTCCCGCTATCCACGACCAAATTCCAACGCCTAAATACAAAGTGTTTTGAGGGTGATTGGGTCGTAGGAATTGAATAGTGGCATACCGGGGAGATGACCAAACAGGCATCGCGAGCCTGAGTTGGGAGGCACAAGGTGAAGGCTTTTAAGCCGATTGTTCAGGGGTGACAAGGAAGAAGCAGCGGGACCCAAAGTGCTATGAGCAAAGTCATTGGACACGATGCTGCTGCTAACATGGCCCCCTACTGCTTAAATGTGCAATGTAAAGTTTACTGAATTGCCTATTGATTGAATGCATATACTAAGTGCTTATACTAAAGTTTTGATGTCATATCACCTATTGCTTAACTGCTATCATGAACGCAAATGTCATTTTAACTATTTCAATGATTTTTTGAAAAATAAAACTATTATTGATTTCACCTCAATAACTTATTATTTTTGGGTCTAAAAACTATTTTAAGCACCTTTCACACAAACACTGGCGCTCACTAAGCCTTTGCTTATGTATTTCACTTTCTTTCTTCCAGTTAGAGATGAGTTAAGCAATGAGACTGGTTTGGAGGATCGCGAGTGTAGACATGGACAATCCTAGAGGTGAATATTACAGATTAGGGCTGTAAACGAGCCGAGCTCGAGCCGAGCCTTGTAAAATTTACAGGCTCGAGCTCGTCTCAATTAATTCGAGCTCGAGCTCACCGAGCCCAGTTTTTAGAGCTCGAGCTTGAATCGTTGGCTCATTCGAGCTCGAGCTCGACTCGTTTGCTCATTCGAGTTCGAGCGAAGCTCGAAATTTTGGCTAACAAAAATATACCATGTAAATGAAAAGTTATGAATCTGAGTGTTTGTATTTCTATATAACGTTCTAATTCTAAGTTTAGAGCTTAGGGTTTAGAGCTTAGGGTTTAGAACTTAGGGTTTAGGACTTAAGGTTTAGGGTTTAGGGTTATATCTTATATTAGTTTTTCCTTTTTTTCTTAATCATCGTTACAAAACTAGAATTTTGGTATAACTTGACAAGTCTAAAATTTCACAACTTAAGTAGTTATTCAGTATAGTTCAGAAAAAAAAAAGTGGATAAAATCTAGGGGTTTTAGGACTTAAAGTTTAGGGTTCTATCTTATATTTTTTTTACCTTTTTTTGCTTAACCATCGTAACAAAACTAGAATTTTGGTATAACTTGACAAGTCTTAAATTTCACAATTTAAGTAGTTATTCACTATAGTTCAAAAAAAAAAAAGTGGATAAAAATTGCTTATGTGATGTGGTTACATAAATTTCGATATGCGTATACTGAGTTATCTTCAAGTTAAATTAATTATTTACAAAAATATGTGCGTATTATTATAAATTTCATTATGAGAATATGACAGATGAACAATGTGAAAGCCAATAGTTTGATTGGATGAAATATTATAATTAAGAATGAAAAATTTAGATGAAAAAGTACTTTTCTCATTTTTTTTAAATATATTATTTCGTGATTTCTAGATTATTATTATTATTATTGCAATACTATTAGTATATATATATATATACATATATATATATATATATGTAAATTAACAGTAAAAGCTCGCGAGCTTATGAACACCTAAGTGGAAGCTCGAGCTCGGTTCATCAATAAGCTCGAGCTCGAGACATCTCGAGCTCGAACCGAGCTTTAATCGAGCTAGCTCGCAAGGCTCGCGAGCCGGCTCGGCTCGCCTTACACCGCTATTACAGATTGAGTCATGGATAGTAAGTTTAATTATATGTTTGATTGACGTTGTTAGGGTTGGGAACCTACTAGAAATTGTTAAATTATTTCGACATTTGGATTGGAATAATATATTGAAATTTTCACGCTTTCAGTTTGGGCCCTTTTAGGGCTGAAAATTGGGGGCGTGACACACACAATCATCAATCAATATTCATTTATTTCATAATGTTTTTCTCTTCCACTTCGATACTTTATAATCATTTAACACATCATATATCAATTAATCATTATTGATATGATACATTTTAAAAATTTCAACCATATTCTAAAAAGATAAATAAACACACCAACACATCATACCAAATTCACACAATTACCCGTGATGCGCATTTTCCGATAAATTTTTAAGATTTGCTCACAAATATAAACAAATAAAGCCCAATCTTTCTAAGATTAAAAGGGGAGTCGGCAAATATATTTTTTAACATTATATTTGAATTTCTTCAAATGATTTATGACTTGAGCGTCCAAGGGCCAACGTCGAGGACCCCTCGGCGTCGCACCTTCTAACTCTGTAATTATTTTGCTGGTCTAGGGACATTATCGACAAAATCATGGAGAGGATCCTAAAAAATTATGGCGTAAAATTCGCCCGTATAAAAAATAACTATTAAGAGTAAAATAGTTATTTCTAGCTATATTAACTGTTCAAATTATTTACTATCATCGTCTATGTGAAAATTGAAATTACTTAAATGCCCTCATTATGACTATATACACTCAGATTGTCAGGCAGGCCTCATCACTTCATATATATACACTGCAAATCTCAATAAGAAAAGTATATTCTCCATATGTTTTCTAATTTTTTTTTCTTATGAAATTTATTATCATTTTTATTTTCTCTCAAAGACTAAGGCCCGGGCCCCGATTGGATGGGATACTATTTTCCATTTCTCATTTTTCTTAGAAAAAAGTAAGAGATTTTATTTTTAGAGAGTAGAGATATGATGATGAAAATGTGTTTGGATGAATTTTCTTTTTTTTAAAAAAAAAAGTGATTGAACAATCGCTCCTTGGAGTTTCATTTCGATGTAGATGAATGATTGGAATTCCAAAATCATGATTAGATATGATGTTATATGTTTTTTTACCTTGTAAGAAAAGTTTTTTTTGTGATCAATGGTATGGATGAGTTTTTGTTTTATAAGAAAATTTAGACATATCTTAGATAAATTCATTGATATTGGTGGATAAAAGCTTTTTAGTTATTGGGTAAACGGTCGAATCATGAATAGTAAAAAATCTGATTTTCTTGAGAAAAATGCAATTAAATCCATTTTTCAAGGGAATGGAGATTTTTTTTTAGGGAATATTTACTGTAGCATTTCTTTAGAACATTTTTAAGAGATGTAAAACAAGTGCATTTTTTATGGACAAAATCTATGAAAAATTAAAAAATAGAAAATGGGATGTCATCCAATTGGGGCCTAATTGTTTGGCAAATCCTATTATAAAAAATATTTTTTAAAAAAAATTCTCTCAATATTATATTTGTTTGGCACATCAATAAAAAAAAATCTCAAAATTCTAGTTACTTTTGAAGAAATTCTTGCAAAAAATGACAAAAAGTAAATTTTTACTATACTTTAGAACATTTTTGAGAGATGTCAAACAAGTGCATTTTTTATGGAAGAAATCTACGAAAAATTGGAAAATAGGAAATGGGATGCCATCCAATTGGGGCCTAATTGGTTGGCAACTCCTATTATTAAAAAAATATTTAAAATATTTTCTCACAATAATATGTTTGGTTGGCATATCATCAAAAAAAAATCTCAAAATTCTAGCTAATTTTGAAGAAATTCTTGCAAAAAATGAGAAAAAGTAATTTTTTACTATTCATCACGATTTATCAGTTCACCCATTGACTAAAAAGATTTCATCTGGCTATTTCTCAACACCAAGAGTCAAATTAATTACATATTCTAATACAAAATAAGGCAACGTGCAAAATAAGATCTATTTTGCCTATCTTTTATATCTAAATCGTTGAGTTTAGCTAAGATATGTTTATAAAAAATTATATCTACACATCAATCCATACAACTTCTCACAACAAAAAATATATCACATCAACCACAATCATTACATATTTTTCTCTAAAAAACACTCATTCAAACACATTTTTAACACCACATTTATTATCCCTACAAGCACTTCTTTCTCACTTTATCACCAATAAAATTTCTCCGAAATAGATGTGTCATTCAATTAAACCCTATTTGACTCCTTTGTAGACAAATTCTCGAATTTAAGATCTCAACATACAAAATCCTTCTACGAGAAATATCAAAATAATAAAGAAATTATTTTTTCCATGTTACGAAGTTTGGCAACATCCAGGGATGGAGTCAGGGGGAAGGCTGGAGGGTGCGCTCCCCCCCCCCCCCCCCCAAAAAAAATTATTTCTTTTACCTTATAAAATTTTTTATATTTGAATTTCACCCCCCTCAAAATCGAAAAATATCACGCTTTCTCCTTTTTTTTTGAGTTCTTCCTCCCAAACCCAAAATCCTGGCTATAACAAAAAATATATAAGAATATAACGTATGTCAAACATTGTAATTGAATCTAGTTTCTTATTATATTTTTCCCCATAAATATAGCGTACCGTATCGCGAGGGGCAAGCCCCCAGCACCCCCCTTGAATCCTTCGTCTATCTAGCAAAAAAAAAAGTGTACAGCTATATCACAACAATCTCGCCTCCCTCAATAAAATTTCTAACTCCATCTCAGGCAGCATCACTTAGTATCTTGTCAAATAAACTTGTTCATGTGCTTCCCACCGCACCCCCATTAAATCCTTCGTCTATCTAGCAAAAAAAGTGTAGTTTATATCACAACAATCTCGCCCCCCTCAGTAAAATTCCTGGCTCCGTTCCTGCCTGCATCACTTAGTATCTTGTCAAGTAAACTTGTTCATGTGCATGACAAATTAGTGATGCTAAAATTAGAATGTTAAATTTATTAGTATACATTTAGAGCAATTATAGTAAGCCAACAAGTTGCAGTAAATGACACAAACAGTGTCAATCTTTGTGGGGATTTCCATTCCTAGATGTGCATGGTACTGTCAATAATGCTCTTAAGATTATGCATGTAATGATCATTTATTCATGGTGGCTTATATATATTGATCAATTAAACACAATATTACTTAATATCCTTGACAAAATTTGCCTTTTCCAATTAAAGTCATTAATTAATAAAATATCAAACTTATTTTAATCAAATAAATTACTTCTAAATAATTAAACCATTACTAATATGCCATCACAAAGCAAAAATAGCAGGGTTTTTACTGTGCTCCTTTGACTTTAAATCCACTTGTATTATGGGATCATCTGTTTGCTCTTTGAAGAATGGTTCAATAAATTCTTTCAACTCCATCATTTTGATCATTAATGTGATTAATTCTCTATGATGGTGTAGTTTATGGGCATCCCACTAATCTTGGCTCATTTGGTGGAGATCCCATCAACAAATTCTATCATATATGTGTGCAACTTTATAAACACCAAAATGCTCAGTCTATTTGAACAACTTATCACCACAAACTCAACAATTTCCAGGTACGTTAATTAAATGAGCTGTCATAGTAATCAAAATCCTAGGCTGGTGAAGACAGTCATCCTCCTTCATTTTCAAATGAAACCACAAAATTATATGTTTGAATCCAGGTTTTCTATCCTTTTATATAATATAATCTCGTAACATCTCATATTATACGGTTGGCTGGTGTGCAGCACATGTAAAATTGGGCTATTGTGATGTGAAGAAAAAAAATCGCTTTTTGCTTTTGTCTTCATTCCTCTATCAACATCACAACCGTCACATCATACACCTATCATATGTTCGTATAACAATTTGTTGCAAAATTATGTAATAGAAGATTTGAACTGCGCACCTTCGGCTTTACAAGGAGTAATTATTTCTTCTTTTGTAAGAAATAAATTATGTTTATAGTACATTATTCAATTGCTAAATACAATTTACACTTACTTTTCACAATTACATCTATTTTTTTACATAACATTGCCCGCTCCACTCAAAATTCTGGCTCCGTCTTCAAGAAAGAAAAGTATAGGAAAAGATAACATACATATAGATATAGATATATATATATATATAATTATATTTTAATTTCATTTATTTATTTATTTGACAAATGCTATAAACTATCGTTTTCCCTTAGTTCGGTGAGAACTTATTTAAATTAATTGATTTTGATAAACTCAATATATTAATGATTTCTAAATCAAGAGACAACGAAAAAGATTATATGAAAACGTGGTATATAAGATATGTTTCTATTTATTTTCTCTGGCTAATTCCCTCCCAATAATAATTGATTTGTGAATGACAGTTTACATCCAAAAGATGGCCAAAATGAGTTTCCTTGTGCTTATTTTACTCCTAATGCTGATAAGCTCCAAGCCCAGCTTAGCAAAAGCCAGAAAAGTCATGGACCAAAAGAAGAAGCTGGAACCCCAAAAGCTAATGGAGGAAAAAGCTGAAACTGGTTTGGATGACAATCACCATTACTATTCCATACCCGACTTCAACAGGCAAGGTGGTACAAGTCCAGGAAGAAACTGAGAGTATATATATATAAAAACAAACATACATATATATACATGTATGTATAAGTAGCTACCTATGTTTTGAATAATCACTAGAATAAGCTGCTTTTGTTTACATTTCAGAGTTCTTTTCTATAGTGGTCTACTAATGTAATATTACTTGTATTTTGTATGGTGGCTTTGATGAGGAGCTTTTGCAGTCAAATAATGGTATAAACACTTGCTCTTTTAATGTACAAATATGCTCAGTTAATTTGTAAATATCAATAATATATGTGGGCAAGCATGCTGCATGAGAGCTTAATAAATGTTTATTGAACACTTTAAAGAGATAAGTTTGTACTTGTAGTGATACAGCATATAACGCTCACAAAGATATTGCAGAATGGTCCTCAAATTATAATTAGGGAAAATTACACGCAGTTGTGTAATTACAAAATCTCCCCCTCACTTATTTAAAATTACCAACACACCCCTTCATGTTAAAAATTTCTTACAATTACACCCCTTGTGTGTTTAACAATTCCTATGATTCAACCCCTATAAACTTTACAAATAGACCCCTGAGGGAACATGTTGGTAATTTTTAATAAGTGAGGGGGATTTTGGTAATTACACAATAAGTGAGGGGTTTGTGTGTAATTTTCCCTTATAATTACATCAGGATTTCTCATATATTTACACGAAGGTTCTTAATACTTTTATATTTGCATTACACTACAAGATCCACACGTTTAATACAGGACTTGCATTATTGGTCTTATAGTTGTGGCTGCGAAGGCGAAAACTCACCACACAATTAATTTAAGAATATATATATATATATATATATATATATATATATATATAACGATATAATAATGCTTGAATATACCACTGCTGCGTAAAGGCCCCTCAAACTAATTACCCTTGGGTCCATCGTATAATTGCACGATGGTCCCTAAAACTTTATTATTTGCAATATACTACATAAGCCGTGTGTTTTATTGATCCGAGAGATCGACCCGACCCAACAACCCAGCATCCAAGCCGTCCATGAGCCCCAAGTCGCATGGTCCTGATAATTCACTTGTCATTTTCAAATTCCTACAACGTGGAATATATATATATATATATATATATACGCCCCCTCTCAGTATAAATAAAGGATTTCAATCTCTTTTCATAAATCTCTTGTACGTTCCATGTTTATGAATGTGGGTACTCTTGCATTGTACCATATATATGATGCTAATACTGGAAGCATATTAATTGTAGACTTGATTCTTAAGTAGATACATACACGACTTAGTTATATTCGAGAGTGCAATCTATAATCTTGATCACCCCATTCGTGTAGATAGAGACTATCCTGATTGAGTTAGTTTGATCCCCGAAATTGTAGGACTTCTTCAACTTTTTGTTCTAGAAGAAGCAACGGAGACTGGAGATTTTGCTTGCTACACTACAAAAAAAATGATATTGCCCATGTCAATATGTCATCGTGAAAAGTCCATTTGTCATGATTAAAAGCAATTGATCACGGCTTTGCTGCGGCTTTGGATGTGGTATTTGCAAGCATGGCCAAAACATTTACCATGACTTATAGTCATGATCAATATTTTGTTCATTGTAAAAATCATGGCTTTTAGCTATTGTAAAAAAGTGATGGGTTAACATTTCTTCCACCACAGCTAGTTAGTGCTTAAAATAACAAGCATTCTTTTTCACCACGACTAACTTTAGTGTGGCTATATGAAACATCTACCACGGCTACGTTAGCCGTGAAGTTAGACCTCTATAGACCACGGTTTTAAACCATATCATATATTTTCATTGTCAATACTCAATTTTTTTGTAGTGTTATAAAATTAAAAATAGCAAATTTGTATAAGTGGAACATGAAATTAAGAGTCAAATTTGAATTATAGAAAATTAAATAAAGGGGTGTGGTCCACAAGGCATTCGCCGTGAGAACTCACCCGGGTTCAAAACCCAGGAGAAGGGGATGGGGGGTTTACTCCTACATCCTCCACTGGGGGGCCCTGCGCTTATTAGGTCCGTCGCTTATGGGTGACCTAGGGCGGATTACCCTCATACGTGGTTTGTGGGCTATTGCGTATAGACAGGTTTGCTCTGTTGGGTGACTGATGGAGAGTTACCCTAGGATTTTCAAAAAAAAAATTAAATAAAAAATAATTAAAAGAGAAGAACGTAACAATGCAGAAATGTGAGAAAAATAAAAGAATAATATATGTAGCTCGATCATTTGTTCACACTGTGAACAAAGAATAACAAATTTATACTTCACAGTACCGATATGCATACGCAATCAATTACACATGCGATGAATAATAAAAACAAAATTTATCACGAAATCAGATAATAAAAAATCACATTTGCATATAGTGATATAAGCGTTTAACCTCCTATGTTAGAATCGCTTTAAAAAAATTCCAACAAAATAACAACCATTTTGTAAAAGCAATAAATTGGAGATTTTGGGAATCCGTGGTTTATAACCATTTTAAGTTTAATTTTTACTAAATTTCAATTATATATTACGAAAACTAATTAAGCTAAAATTAATTCATTAGAATCAACTTTTCAATAGGTGGACCAAACTTATGGTCGACTTTAATTTGGTCTAACATATATCAATTACGATGAGTGAAATTCATTTCATATTGGATCAAATTTTATATATATACTTGTCATTAAACTTGTTGGGTGAGGTCAAACTCACACTTTTCCGTAACCATTTTGCATAAACAATTAAAAAATTGAGATTCTTTACTTAAGCTAGATTGTTCCCTTAAATGATTGGGATTTGATAATTGTGTGGCAAGCGTTAGAAAATGGTAAAATAAAGTATTATTACTCCTCTTTGTGAACTTTTGGATGTTTCTCTTTTTGGTCTTTGGTCGTGGCTATGTGTTAGCTCTCAACAAGAGAGAAATTTACTAAACAATTTGTTTGGTTGATGAATTTGATAGTATTTAGAAGAAAGAATTGACCTTTCTTTTGTCATGGTTTAATTATTGATAATGTAGGGCTTTAATGTTTATAATTATTGCACCATACACGTAGTCAAAAAGATAATAATTTCCATTCTTTCATCCTTCCACAACTTTGCCTTGAAACGAGAAAGAAGTCAATAATCATTTCAAGAATGATTACTAAAACTTGTTTGAGTTTGCTTCGTATAATATATAAGTTAAGGTTAAACACCAAATTCTATTTGATTAGATTTAGATTTCGTCTCGAGCTCAACTCAATAAATTACAAAATAATAGTAAAATACCCTCTCTTTTTTTACGATAAAAACGATATTATTAGGCTAAATCAGCCAAAACCAAATTCGAAACATCCTCAGGAATATTAGACATATTCCTGGTTACAGACAAACGGGCACCCTGCGCTAAACAATGCGCAACACAATTTCCAGTTCTACGAATAAAAGAAAAACGTACGAAATCAAATGATTTAGAAATAGAACGAATATCAGACACTATCGAACCCACAGAAGATAAATCCTCCGATGGTGAATTAAGTTTCTGGACGAGGGATAGACAGTCTCCCTCAATAATCACTTTACGCCAACCCTGCACAGAAGCCAACTGAAGCCCCTCCACACATGCCAAAGCTTTTGCCACTTCGGCTGTAGTATGATATGAAAGGAATTTTCTTTGCCAATGTAAGCATGCTCCTACAGGATCTCTTGCAATAACACCAAGGCCAATACCGTTTGGTACGGAGAAAGTAGCCCCATCACAGTTTATTCTAATCCAACGCCGGGCCGGTGGAGACCAATGCATCACCGTGGTATCAATAATCTGAACCCCATGATTCTGCTCAGCTTGGAGAGTAGTCATGTGGAAGGATCGAATCATAGCTATCAGGGATTCCATATGTATATTATTATTCTCCCTAACTTGTTGATTCCGATGGTACCAAAGAAACCACATAGCCGTGAGGAACAACTCATATTGCTCCTGTTCAAGATTTCCATGACAGTAACGTACCCACAACTTAATCGTATCACTACTCCGCGAGATGACGTGATGTGGTAATCCTAATAGAGCCCAAAGCTGCCGCAAGAATGTGCAATACCGTAGAACATGTTGTAAGTCTTCTTTTTCTGATTCACACCGTTGGCATCCAGCAAAGACTTCAACCCTTCGATGAATTCAATTGGATGCGGTTGGCAGGGCATCCTTACATGTTTTCCATGCGAACACACGAATTTTAGGAGGGACGCGAGCTTTCCATATGAACTGCCACGACAAAGAGGGTGGCTTCTGGTTACTTGACGATGTGATCCCTCTTTCGCCAATGTCTTTAGCTAGATGATAGGCACTCCTCACCGCAAAAAATCCCGAACTCGAAAAATTCCAAATGAGTCTATCTCGATTGTTACTTGACCCGAGAGGGATCGTCTTGATGATTGACGCATCTGTTGGACAGAAAACCCTATCAATGAGATCAGAATCCCACCACCCCGTATTTGGATTGATGATAGAATTCACCTTCGCATTCATAGGTAATAATCGGTTCCGTGTTGTAGGCTTAAATCCCGACGTATTAGGTAACCACGGATCAAACCATATTGCAATATCCGCGCCATTCCCTACTTTCCATCTACTCCCCTGCTTGACAATATATCTCACATCAAGAATACTTCTCCACATGTATGATGGTGCCATCCCCAACCGAGCAGAAAAGAAATCAGTGTCAGGAAAGTACCGAGATTTGAGTAATCGGCTTAGCAAATTATTAGGGTGCTGAAGAATTCTCCAACCTTGTTTAGCTAACATAGCTAAGTTGATGGCTTTTAGTTCACGAAATCCGAGACCCCCTTCTTTCTTACTCTGACAAAGTTTACTCCAAGCAAACCAATGAATTTTCTTACTCTCCCGATTAATCCACCAAAAATTAGACATTACAGATTCGATCTCTTGTAAAAGAGACTCAAGTAGACGGAAACAACCCATAGTGTATGTGGGAATAGATTGAACTACCGCCTTCAGAAGGATTTCTTTCCCTGCTTGAGAAAGAAACTTTGAACTCCACCCCTCAATCTTCGCATGAATTCGATTCCTCAATGATACAAATATCTCCTTTTTTTACCTCCCCACTACAGCAGGTAACCCCAAATATTTATCATGTTTATCAGTCAGGGTCACTCCAAGAATAGTCGAAAGCCCCTTCCCCGCTTCTTCTGACACATTCTTACTCACTACCATGGACGATTTTTGTAGATTGATTTCTTGTCCCGAGGCAAGAGCATATGAAAAATGTCCTTAATCACCCACATTGATTGAGCATCGGCCCCCGTGAAAATTTGCGTGATGAGAAATGACCGGTGCTCCCCGACAAATGCTAACTTCTCTAAGCTCACCTTTTTGCTCCTCCGCCTGTAATAGACAACTAAAAACTTCTGCGCATAAAAGGAAAAGATAAGGCGATAACGGATCACCCTGCCGGATACCTCGCTGCGGAGCTAAGTATCCAAACTGAGATCCCGTTAGCATGAAAGAATAAGTTATTGATTGTACACACATCATAATAAGATCAATAAAACGTCGATCAAATCCAAATCTTACCAACACCCTCTCTAGAAAGAGCCATTCCACTCTGTCGTATGCTTTGCTCATATCGAGTTTAAGAGCTGCAAATCCATCCTTACCCGAATTCTTGGTTTTCAAACAGTGGTTAATCTCATAGGCAATCAAAACATTATCAGTGATTAGTCGACCAGGAATAAAAGCAGATTGTGATTCCGAGATTATATCATTAAAGAATGGTTTTAATCTGTTTGCAATGCATTTAGATATAATCTTGTACACTACATTACACAGACTAATAGGACGAAAGTGAGAAACATATTCGGATCTTTGGGATAAGCACAATATGAGTGTAGTTAAATTTAGGCATAAGAGTTCGGTTATTGAGAGAATTAAGGACACATGACGAAATATCATTACCAACCACATGCCAGAAATGTTGGAAGAAAATAGGAGACATACCGTCTGGCCCAGGAGATTTGAGTGGATGCATTTGATTCAAAGTAATTTTAACATCCGATAAAGTGTACGTGCTACAAAGGATTCGGTTCATAGCATTAGTGACACGTGGATGAACTGATTCCAATACCTCTTCAAGGATAGTAGGTGACGGTTCTATGGAAGAAAAAAATTGCTGGAAGTAGTTGGATATCACGGTATGAATCTCTCTTTCTTTATCACACCACACGCCCTGCTTGTTTTTTAACTTTGAAATCGAATTACTTTTTAGCTGACTCGACGCATGGGAATGAAAAAAACTAGTATTACGGTCCCCCTCTTTCATCCAAAGGACACGACTACGCTGCCTCCATACAGTTTCCTCACACGAACAGAACTCTTCGAGCTTTTTTCGTACTTCGAATTCTGCCTGTTTAAATTCAGCTGTAACCACTCCTTTACGTAAATCTTTAATTAAAGTTTCAAGTTCAGCAATCCCTTTTTTATTATGATTTACGGAGGATTTATCCCAATTTAGAAAACCGATGCGACAATTTTTAATCTTCAACCGAACATTCTCCACTATTTCATTATGACAACTGGGTCCCATGCAAACTTGACAATATCCTCACACTCACTTTTGCGTAACCAGATCGATTCAAACCTAAACCTCTTTTTTTCTTTGGCCGAGAAGATACAATGGTCGGGGCTGTGCTAATAAGAATGGGGTTGTGATCCGAGTGCAATGCCTCAAGATGGAAAACACCGGTGTTGGGGAAAAGATCACACCATTTCGAGTTAGCACACCCTCTATCAAGACGGGCACGAACCGTGAGAGGAAATTCATGGTTATTTGACCAAGTAAAAATATCCCCCGAGAAACCAAGATCATAAAGATTCATGTCAGAAAGAGCTTCCCGAAAGTCCCTCATTTGCGAAAGAGGTCGTTCGTTTCGGCTCTTCTGCTCGTGGGGTTCGAGAATTTCATTGAAGTCCCCACACACAAGCCATGCAGAATGGTGACCCTCACTTAACCGTCGAAGAAGATCCCAACTATCTTTTCGTAAGGAAGTTTTAGGATTACCACAGAAACCCATAAGACGCCATGCAGACGACTCAGGGGATGAATAAACAGAAACATCGATATGAGACCTAGAAAACGATTGTAAAATAATATCAAAACCCTTGACCCAAAGAAGACCAAGAGCCCCCGACTGACCCGATCCTGAGACACAAATACCAAAAAGACCTAGACGTAACTTAAGAGAATCAAAAGACAAAGAATTAAATTTAGTTTCAGACAAAAAGATTACATACGGACGATGATGACGGATGAGCTCCGTCAGCTCCTGAACTACCCGGGCTCCTCCCAAGCCCCGGCAGTTCCAACTTAAGATATTCATTGGGAATGGCGAGGCTACTCCCGAAGAATCGGAGATTTCCAAAATGCGAACGTTAGATCGCTTGGCAGCCAGTTCAACTTCATTTGTGATAATTTCCACGGGAACCGTAGAGATATCATGCATTTTCCTTTTCAACGACCTTGGTGTGGACTTCCTATAAGACCGATTTTTGCTCCTAGACGAGGAAGACCGATGATTAGTTTGAGCTGGGGACATAGCAAACTGTAGAGGAATATTGATTAGAATAGGCGAAGAATTCGGAAGATTAACTTCAGCATTCAGACTTCCCTCACCTATAGGCTCCTGGAATAAGCGCCGATGTTAGGCGGGTGGTGGAGGTGTCTGAATTAACACTTGTATCGCCTGAGTCTCACCCAAAGGTGACTGAATGGAACATGCGATAACAGGCTGCATAGGGGATACGGGGTGGTGAGAGTTAGAGTCATGCATATGTCGTGGCGACTCAATTATCTTATCCCCAGGTGATACAATTTTGACAGGAGAAGTAACCATTGGTATAATAGTTCCTGGGGAGTTGACATTATTCCAAGGAGACGGGACATTACCAGATGCCTCTCCTTTTTCCCAAGTCATTGAAAGAGGTGTAGAGGATGGTATAGCGTTACCATCTCCCACTCCTCTTGCTTGGATGTTATCCTGATCAGTTTGCAACGGGGCAGAAATATGGCGTCTAGGAGACCGAGCTGCCTGATCCTTGGGGCCGTCCCCACCATCCCGTCGTGATGGATCGAAACGGGCTGCGTGGGGATTGATGTCCTTACGCCAAGTCGTAACTTGCGAGCTTCTAGATGGACTCGGATTACGGGGTGAGAAAGTGTCACTACCACGTCTCATGGATCGATACGGATAGTGAACCTTATTTGAAGCTCGTAGGGAGGGGCCAAATGGAAATTCCTTGTTCGAGTTTTTAAAGTCATTTTTGTTCGGGGCATCGCAAAATTGAAAAATATGGCCCATAATACCACAAATATAACAGAAGTTTGGGAGCCTCTCATACGTGTATGAAATTTTAAAATTGTTTGCACCAGCTTTGAAAAAAGACACACGAAGTAAGGGTTTAGTAACATCCAGGCCTACCCTAATACGCATAGATGATCCCCCCGACACTCCATTACTAGCCAGATCAACAAAACGGAATTTTCCTAGAGAATTCCCTATGAAAGAAGCCATATCTTTTGTCATCTTACTAATGGGTAGACCCCGTGTAAGCACAAAAAAATCTACCCAGACCATCGGAACTGAGAGAGGGTCATCATTTTCAAGGAGAAGTTGTAGAATTACGAGATCATTATCATAGCACCAGGGACCCCCATCAATCACTTTTTCTAGGTCGTGAGAATTTTCAAAGTTCAAGAGAAAACGACCATTTTCAATTTTTTCGAAATCAATTCGTTTCCTAGGTTTGAAAGCATTCAACATAGTTTCTTTGAAAGCCACAAAATTAAATCTAGATCCCGAAAGTAAACGACCAACAACTACCTTATCATAAGGGTTACTACCTGGTTTCCAAACATCATCAGGTATTTCAATTTCAGTTTTTTCAAGAGTCGTTAGAGATATCCTTTCCAACCGAGTGATTTGATCTTCCATAGTTTATCACACTGCACACAGGAATCGGTGTTGTCCACAGTCCAGAAAAATGACCCTAAAGATATGAACCAAATCCTCCAAAGCGCGGACACTGTCACGAAAATTTGAAACAACGTAAGAAACAAAGCAATTACACAAACCCTAGGTGCAGAAACAGTAAATAACAGCACTAAAAGAGAGGAGAAGGATGATGTTTGTTGGAATGGATGGCACAGGTTGGTGGATGAATCACTAGCAACAGAGATGTCCGAATTGCCACAAGATTCCCTTCCTAAAATCCTCTGAATCGGAAAGGCTGGCTGCGTCAAGAACTCCCACAAGCAAAACTCGCAGAAGTAGAACTGGTTCTTCCTCACTCCTCTCGTGTATAGTCGATGGATCCTCACTAAACTCTCGTGTATCTCTCGTCGTGTGTATGATCAGTAACAAGGAAGAAGAGAAGATTTGGAGGCGTGAAGAAGATAAAAACCCTAGAAAACTCACAGAACGTGAGAGAGAGGACTCTCATGCAGAGAGAGACTAAATTTTTTCGAAAAAAAAAATATAATAAAATACCCTGAGAGGATCTAACTTATTCTTGACATTTCAAAAATATTTATAAATTGGGACAATTTAAGTTTGAATATACGAAACTTTTAGCATACACTAAATCAATGCTTAAGCAATGATATATTCATGCACCCAAATGTATAAACTTGATTCATGTTCTAAACATTTAATCTCTTTCTCATTGCCATCATTATTTTATATAATTATTTTATTTTATTTTATTTTGCTAAAGTTTTTTATATAATTCAACAGATCGAATAGTCAGCTTTTTATCATTTACTAGTAATGAAGCATAGATATAGTATTATTTTATTAACAAAGTTGTTCACTATTTATTGATTTCTGCTATGTTATCTTCAAAATCGATTTATTTAGAATTTCAACTATATTGAATTTAGCTATTGCTACAGCTGGAAATCTGTACTTTTTATTTTTAATTATTTGTATTTTATTTTTTTATTTTTATTTTTTTTGGTAATAATTTGTATTTTGTATGCTAGTCGATTATGATATCACTGCCCTTAATGAATACTTCTTTTCCAAGTAAAATTTTTAAACTAAATGACACCTATAGCTAGATTGCCAAAGTGGAATGAAGAGAATCTTTTGAAAAATTACTTTTATAAAGGGATTCATTATTTTTAGAAATTAAAGTATTTTCTCATAATTAATTTCTCTTATGTCAGAAATTATTTTCGAATGTTTGAAACTGTCTTTTCAAAGTTTACGGGTGATGGAGGATTATTAGAAAATAACCTCTATAAATTTAGGGCCAGAAACACATAAAAATGTCAAAAAAATTGAATTAATTGAATGAGAGTTTCGTCTCTCTTGAATAAGAGTGTGGTCTTTTGCACAAAAGTTTTCTTGTGTTTGTTTGTTAGTTTTTTAGATTTGTTATCTTGAAAATTCTTGATATTCGGTGCTTCAATTGTTATAACTACATTGTTAGAAACAGTTTAAGTTGTATTGTTTTTGACATTGTAAACTTTTTATAATGACCTATTTTCCCTAAAAAAAACATGATTAGTCATAATGGTAGTTGTGAAAGCAAAATAGTCAATTGATGAATTAGTTTTAACAATCTTAAAATTCTCAGTTTATTGATATATCTAATTATGGAGAGATTGTGACCCATGCATGCACTTTAAAATAATATTAAAAGGGAAGCAAGTCAGAGGAAATTTCCCAATTATTCTCCAAAAAGGTCTAGAAAATGTCAAAATTGAGTTTCCAATAAATTAGCAACATTATTGGAAGAGAAAGTAACGTCATGACTCACAAGGATCAATAATTCAAATGTTATTCTATGATAGTGGTGGGAAAAAAAAATTGCATTAGCTAGGTAGGTTTTCAATGTTTCACAATTATTTCACATATTTTCATGACTTTTGGGTTTGACTATAGTAAATATCGTTGCGGTAAAAGTCAACGTTCCTTGTACACATGATTAGATGTTTAAATAGTTGAATGTGTTTAAATGTAAATTAGGTTGCCCTAGTAGACCTTATTAGTGGATAAATTCAAATTACTGTGTATTATATTATAGTCGATGTGAGAGGCTCATTCAATCAATATGGAAAACTTTTATGATCACGATCAGCAAAAGATTAATAAACTAGTCGCACCCCGTTACCTATTGCTTATATAATCGCTTTATAGGCAAATCTTAGTGGTCTTAATACAAATAAAAATTGTTAATTAATAATAACTTAGATCCAACAAATAAAATTGATGTTGGGTGATTTCAGTTCAATTTCTTTTTCCTTGTTTTTATCCTTTTCGTCACCGTGTTAGGTTTTTTTTTTTTAAATGTTATGTTATTTGCAAATAATTGTATATTGGAAATATAAAAACTGGATTTTATCCGTTTGAAACTCCATTAATGTTCAGGGCTTAGGCGATCTCACAATATAAAAAGAATTAATATCCTGTTAAGAATCACAAAATTGCATTTCAATCTGCAATTATGATTTTATTTTTCAAAGACAATTTGAGATTGCTATTATGCAGAACCGCGTATGATTAATTCAGTTTCAAATTAGTTTAAAAAACAGAGCCTCATGATGGGCACCTTATCGACCGGCTTTGCTCAAGAAATTGTTCCACAATTCAAAATTTTACAAAAGATTTTTGGAGGAAAATATTGGGTCTTAAAATAATAATGTCGAGTTTATACTTCTTTGTTTAATTTCATTTTTATTGAGTTTTTCTTTTTTAACTTTATAATCTTCCACTTATAAGAAAATTAAACTAAAATTACCAAAAAATAGAGGACTAAAATTTAAAATAGAGGACTAAGTGCACTTTGCCCCATCATATTATATTTGATCAAGAGAAAGCTGGTCCATCCATTTTCTTTTTATTGTATATCAACACTTGAGCCGCCGCCTATGGTCTTAAACTTCCCTCAAAATCTTGAAATTTCTACGAAATTTTGGATTTTCGGGGGTTCCGAAGCGAAATATCACTTTTGATCCAATTTTGCAAAGTATCTTCCGAAATTCGAAATATTCCAAAACTTAAAAATAATATCAAAACACTTTTCTTAAAGGAAAATGTTATATACTACCGTTTTTATACCACCGATTTTTCAACGCTCCTTGATTTAGAAAATATAAATGTATTAAATCTATTAAAATCAATTAATTGCATGTGATTTCTTACCAAAATTAGGGGGAGGTGAAAAATTGGTGGTATGTAAAAGGTGGTATATAGCATTACTCTTTGTTAAATATCCATCGAAATTTTGTCCAAAACTCGAAATCTCCCAAAAAATTTAATAATATTTATTTTTTTATACATTTTAAAATTTATTATTTAAAACTAATATTTGAAGTTGGTCCACACCTACCAACCATACAAACGATTTTTACTAAACTTGTAGTACACTTTATTTTAATGAAGTTCTTATGAGATTTAATTATTATTTTACTTTCAAGTCATATTTATTTCATATTTTTTTGTAGCAGGTTTTGATCATACTATTTAACAAAATTCATTATACATATATTATATATATAGAATATTATTAATGTAAAAGATGCATAAGTATGATAATTAAAGTTACCAAAAGTTTGATTGTAAATTTTCAAATATTTCTATAAATTTTCATGATATCTTTAAAATTGAAATCGAAATTTCGAATATCCTCAAATTTTTTGTAAATTTACTATCCCGATATCTATACCGAAATCAAAATTTAAGACATTGATTACATGAGCCAAAGCAATTAGCATACTAAGGTAGAATCAGATCAGAAAAGTTAACATTTATTCTCAAACAACATCATACTAAACTAAGATAAAACTACAAGAAATAAACTATTCTCACAAAATATAAAACAAGTAGTATGCGAGCTAGGTATTCATCTCATTTCCATACTTACCAAAATAGCCTCGGCTTACCAATATTTATACCTTACAAGTAAGTTGAATTTCATAAATTGCATGATTTTCAAAAATTTTGAACTTCATGATTTTCACGTAATTTTAACAAAATAAGACTAACATTTGTCCATAGCCTTCATTGGTAGTCTTTTCCCGTTGATTATCAATCACTAGTTTGTAAAGTCTCTTGAGGAAGATCGATTTCTCTCTCTTGACCCCTCTTTCAGTGATGGAAAACAACATACACTTTTCTAATGTGTGTAGAGGTAGGGAGAGGACCAATCCTCTTTATATTAAAACTCTAAAAGTTGTCTTCCATCAAGTCACTTTTTCACTTAAATTCATGACTTTACGTGACTTTACATTACGTAAAGTTATGTCATTTCACTAACCAATTGAGATTTAATCACATAATATCAATTAAATATATATTCTGTCAAATAGACTTTAAAATTGACAAAATAATAATATGTAATTTAATATATGAGCCATAATATTTCTTACATTAATTGGATCCATGAGGCAAACCCGTGAAACATACCAAACCCGTTGCGAGCCTGGCTCTGACAACGCCGATTATTGAAACATAGCTCAACTCCTAGCTCCACGTATCCCCCTCAAGATTAGGTCGTATGCATGCCCATCACCTATAAATTCACCCTCATTCGTTCCATTCAGATATGCATTCTAGTGTTATTATCATTTGTCAAGTTTACAATTTGTGTGTCTGATCTAACTCAAATTCGGGGGACTCGAACCTAACCAGTCTGGAAGGACTCGAACCATACCACGAGTAGGGTGATAATGATTATAGACTGCACTCGGTACTAATTGAGCTACCTACGTACCTAATTAAGATCAAGTCAACGTAGTTCTATAGTAAAGTATGTAGCCAAGTCATACTTGGTAGACAATTCTAACTTCGAAATTTATAAGAGAACGTACTTCTCAGTCTATAAGCTCATTACTCTGGAGATACGAGGCTAAAGCTAGGGAGAATATTCTTTAGATTCCAACCCCCAACAAATGAAGTAAGGGAGTATTTATAGCACATACATCTTGTACGGATGGTTGGTGGACATTTGTAAGATGATGACAGGTGTCACTTATTGGACGGTAGATGAGCCAGGTTATAGGGTCGGGTCAACGAACGCCCGACCTGCTATTGTTACTTAGCGCGAATCTTGAAGTCTGTAATGGGCTTTGAGTCAGTATTGGGCCTTGGGCCCTTATAATAATATTTATGAGTCTAGTACCATATTTTGATATATCATTAAGTCCCCCATTTCACTAGCATGAGAGATGAGAGGAGAAATGACTTGAATTCATGCTGGAGAAGTAGTATTTTTAATTGTAAATTTGGACTCGTAGTCATATCATGTTACCAATGAATATCAGTTTGGCCGTTTCCATATTAATTAGCCGTTTTCACCATAAATAGATGTTTTATGAACAAGGGGTCATGCTTTGATAATTACTTAAATTATTGAAGTAATAAATGATCACGGCATTTGATAAATGATCACATCGTTTCATAATATTAATACACAACTGACGCGTCTTTTAAGGTGGTCACGTCCTTTGAGGTAATTATTTCATAACAGTCACATCCATTAATGCAAAGCGGCGCGTGTTCCCATTTAATCACATATCGGTTACTTTATGAAGTTTAACCGTCGCCTCTTTTGAGGCCATTAGATGCATCATTTATTAATCGATCTCAACCATTGAACCTTTCATAAGTTACCCTCCTATAAATAGGCCCCTCCCCCCCGGTTCACTTTTACCTTCATCCGAAAATGTTAGAGAGAGAATTTTTTCTTTATCAGAGAACGAAGATTTGTTGCTCGTTGTTCGTTGTGAGGTTTTCTTCCCTTGCTGCTCGTTGGTCTTTCCTTGTACGAGTCCCATCCTATAGGTATTTTTAGGTCTCGTTCTTTTTCCTTTTTATACTATTTTCATATTATGGCTCGTACTAGGTCTCAGTCTTCTGTGAATAATAATGAGATATCAGATTCGTCTGATGATTCGAGTAATAGACCCGTACCATCAGACAAGTTGGAGCGTCTGGCCAAAGAAACTAGTATTCGCGGAGAGACAGCAGAGTCGTCTCCTGGGCACGAGGGTATAGTTGATTTAGAGAGTGAGGTTAACGTCAACTCGCATATCACTTGGTTAAAAGATGTCTCAACTATAAGGTTGTCCAGGGAAAATGAGTTGAGGGTTAAGTACTTTATTCCTCGAGATTATGGAATCCGATTCCCTACTAAAACAGACCATTTGCATAGGCCACCCATAGGATTTCGTACTTTCCATCTTGCTCACCTAATCTCTGGGGTTAGATTTCCTTTGCATGAGTTTATTAACAACCTCCTTCTTTCTTATGGATTATGCCCAACCTAGTTGCTGCCCAACTTGTGATGCCTAAGATTTTTAAGTATACATTTTATGTGTATAGATATGTATGTGTGATCAATTTAAATAAGAAAGAAAAGTGAAAAATGGAGTAAATAAAAGGAAGAGTAAAGAATTATATTTTCTTGCGAATTTACGTTTTGGAAATGCTTCATTTTCGTAAATCATTCTATTCTAGAATTGATTCTTGACAATATGAATTTTTGACAATATGAATTTTGTTACTTGCTTTCATAGCTAATTGTTGCTCCAAAAATTTGTAATTAGATTTTTACCATATAATATAGTGTGTTGTAGGACATAAAGCATGCATACTATGTGTAGAAAAACGTTATGGGTGCATCTTGAAAATAAAACAAAAAGGGGGAGAAATGGGCAAATAAAAGGATAAATAAGAAATTTCACTCAAGCCCTCCTTCATACTCTATATATACCCTTATACCTTTCATTTTCCTTCTTCTTCCACCAACAAAAGACACCAAAAGTGAAAAAAAAAATTTGTCATTCCCGTAAGAAAACCCAGCCCTGGCAGTTTTGGTTTCTTCAAGATTTGAAATAGCAAATGACCTCCGAATTGAGTGTTCTTTAGCTCAAATTCTTCCTCAGAGGATAAGCTACAACAATATGGAAGCCAATTACACATAACATTTGCCGAAATTTCTAGAAACATCTCCAAACCAGAAGCTTCTGCAGAGAGCACTTATAATTGCTAGTGTGGATGTTTTAGCTATCCATTGTTCTATAATTCTTCATATAATTAGGTAAATCACCCTCATCTATGCTACTATGTGCTTATACTTGGGTTATTAAAATTATTGATTGAAGCTTAGTTATGTGATTGCATGTCAAATTTAATGGGTTTTCAAAGAGCATCTAGGTCATGCATTTTGTTTTGAAATGAAAGTAAGATGAATGGAAATTTCAGTTTCTGCAAGTGATATTCCAGGCTGTAATTAAGTGAATCAAAGAGTGAATTTGATTATGTAAAAATTTTATAAAGTAATATGTATGTGTTTTGAGTCTCTCTGTAAAATTTTGTAAAGATTGGAGTTCTGTAGATTTTTCTAAAATTCGTTGAATAAAATTGTCAGTCTGTTTGGCGGGATTTAAAATTGCTACGGTTTTGGGCTTATTTGGTGAGTCTAGAAATTTTTGTTTGCTCTGAAAATTTTACTGTAGCTATATACATGTGTTAGAAAGCTTTCATTAAAATCTGGGAAGTTTTCAAGAAACAGGGAATTTTATACAATATTTTGAAGATAGACTGACTGTTTTGAAAAATCTATTGGGACAACTATGTTTTGGAAATTGAATCACTAATTCAATGATTTCAAATAAAGTTGAAATTTTTTCGGAATGTTCCAAAATGTAATTTTTTGTGTTTCTCCAAAGTTTCGGGGAAAATTCATATCTTGAGAACTTATACAAAATGCTATAGTAAAACTGCGCAAATTTGTAGTTTACTTGAGTCTTCTTTCAATTAAATTGCCTATGGTCAAGATTATTCTTATTTTTCTGTTGTGCATATTGCCTTATTTAGTAGGACAAGCTTAGTGAGGAAGAGGGCAAATCATGGGTAGAATTTTTAGGTATTCATAAGGTTAAGCCTGAATACATTATTCATTTCACCACCACAGGTAGCACACCCGACTTTTCGACATCCGAACCAGTTGAGGTTATCGTACTTTGTGAGTGCCCCTAAACTCTATAGTAGTATCTTTTGAAAACTAGAAGTATGTATGTAAGTTTCCATTGCTATATATATATCGTATAAAGGTAAAAGTTCATGGTTTTGAAAAATTGTGGAATCATGTTTCTGTTCTGAACTCCTATCTTGAAGATTACTCATCTGTTTCTCCACAATTTTGGAATTTCTTTTGTTTATGATGATCAATGACTAGTATGGTTCTGTTCTGATCTGTTTTTGTTAGTTGGATCCAACTTGGCTTGGGTTGACAAAGGGTACCGTTGGGCAGTAGTGGACTTGCCGGTTGGACCCCGAATCCCCAAGCCCCCTCACAACGCACAACATAAGCCATTTGTGGTTGTGTTGGGTAATATCTGTTTCTGTTCCACATGTACTCGAGCATGTGTTTCTGTTTGGTAAGGTCGCTCCTTGCCCGGAGTGATAAGGTGGTCTGTCACTATCGGTTGGGAGTCATAAGGTTGTCTGGCATCAACAAATATGGTTATTTGATCATCATAATCATAATCATTTTAAATTATTTTACTGCTTAATAGTTTGAACTTTATTTGGACGAAAATATATTTCTGTCTCGGATTGAGATTTATGAATGTCTTAAATCGGTTACTATAAGTTTAAAGCTTTTTAAAGATTCAGTTTTGTGAAAGAAAAAAATATATATCATTTTTATTATGTTCACGCATTTTGAAAATTATATGTATTCGTTAAACACATTACACACATCGGGCATTCACTGAGTCTTTTACTCACGTACTCTCTACATTTCACTTCCTTCCTTCCAGCATTAGATGACCACTTAGGCGGGACTATGGAGACTCATCTGGAGCTGAGTGATCTATGAAGTTCTTTGCTTTGTAATAGATAGGCGTTGACGTTTAGTTTTTTTTCCAGTGATGAGTTTACATTAGATTACCATTTCTTAAGATGTGCAATTATGTTTATCGAGAGCACCTGATTAAAGGAGATTTGTCATACATTTTATTTTGGATATAATTTTTAGAATTCACGCCTCGAGCTTGAACCCCTTTTCAGTGATAAAAATTGGGGTGTGACACAACTCGTATAGGCAGATAATTCTTTTTATAGTGTTGATGACTGCCTTCGAAAAAGATGTCAGTCTAAATAATTTCCATAGAATGTTTTTCTTGAGCAAGCGTCGAGTGGTGAAATCTAAGGGTTTTTTCTTCTTTTCTCCTAAACAAGACGCGAAGTTTCAAGAAGAAGCTCGCAACTCGTTTGGGATTTGGAAAGATAAATATATCTTTATTTCTCCCCCCCCCCCCCCCCAAAGGTGAGAGTTGGTTAATGATATACCAAAATATGGTACTAGACCCATAAGTATTATTATAAGGGCCCAAGGCCCAATACTGACCCAAAGCCCATTACAGACTTCAAGATCCCCGCTAAGTAAAGTAGCGGGTCGGGCGTTCATTGACCTGACCCTATAACCTGGATCATCTACCATCCAATAAGTGACACCTGTCATCATCTTACAAATGTCCATCAACCATCCGTAAAGGATGTATGTGTTATAAATACTCCCTCACTTCATTTATTGGGGGTTGGAATCTCAAGAATATTCTCTCTAACTTTAGCATCGTATCTCCAGAGTAACGAGTCTATAGACTGAGAAGTATGTTCCCTTATAAATTCAGAAGTTAGAATCGTCTACCAAGTACGACCTGGCTACATACTTTACTATAGAACTACGTTGACTTGATTCTAATTAGGTACGTAGGATCTCAGTTAATACCGAATGCAGTCTATAATCATTATCACCCTACTCATGCTACGGTTCGAGTCCTTCCAGACTGGTTAGGTTCGAGTGCCCCGTTAGATCAATGTCAAACCTCTTTGAATATTTATTTATCTGAGGATCTGAAACTCAAATCACACGCTCGTCAGCTTGTAGTCATGCAGTTCAAATCTTCTGTAATTTGTAATACGCATAAATATGTGACAAGTATATACATGGGTGGTTAGGATGTGGCAGAGAAAATTTCTAAATTTTTCTCCACAACAAGTTTCTCTCTACACATCTTAAGCACTTGTGTATACACTTGTCATACATTTATGCATGTTTCATGAACTGTTATACAAGAATGTTATAGAATTTGATTGGGAGCTTGAGATATGACCTAATAGCTTATAAGTCGGGTCATATATGTACCATCTGATATGGCAATTGGATCTTACTTGATAGTCCAAACAAAAAATGAAGCAGAAACGTGAGGGCTATTGATGGATGAAAGATTTTTGGTCGTCCAAATTAGCATCTGTTATGGATCATAAGAGCATGGAGTCCATATTTCCACTTCTAGCCCAACTGCCCAAGGTAGCCCCCAGGGATCGGGTTAAGGTTATGGAACCCGGCCCTTACTCTCCCTTATCTTGGCTGTGATCAAATTCAAGGGTCAAACCCGACTTGAGTATATATATATATATATATATATCTTCTAAGAAATTTATTATGTGTCAAAATTGATGTATGTAAAACATGGTTATATATTGGACTAAGTTGAACACATAGATTATTATTATGGCCTAGGCCAAATAAACTTATCACAATTAGGGTTTTTTGTGCCCTATTATTGAGAACTAAGGTCTTGTTTATTTATGTTTTTAAATTCTATTTTCAGTTTTTTAGATGATTAAATCCTAAAAATACACACTACAAATTATATTCAACCAAATTTATTTTTTTTTCAAATTCACTTTCTCACTCTCCAATATAATTAATTATCAATCAGTACATCCATCATTTCACAAAATTTCCAATCAATATTCATTTATTTTATAATATTTTTCTCTTCCTCTTCGATTTATAATCATTGAACACATCATATATCAATTAATCATTATTGATTTGATATATTTTAGAAATTTCAACCATATTTTAAAAAGATAAACAAACACACCTGCACATCATATCAAATTCACACAATTACCCGTAATACGCATTTTTCGATAAATTTTCAAGATTTAAACTCATAAACATAAACAAACAAGGCCCAATCTTTCTAAGATTAAAAGGAGAGTCATCAAATATATTCTTTAACATTTATTTGAATTTCTTCGGATGATTTATGACTTGAGCGTCCAAGGGCCAACGTTAAGGCACCTCGGCGTCACACCTTCTAATTCTATATTTTTTTGCAAGTCTGGGGATATTATCAACAAAAACATGGAGAGGATCCTAAAAATTTATGATGTAAAATTCGCTCATATAAAAAATTATTTTAAGAGTAAAATAGTGATTCCCAACTCAATTAACTATTCAAATTATTTACTATCATCGTCTATGTGAAATTTGAAATTACTCAAATGCTCTCATTATGGGAAAATTCTAAGGCACTATTGGTCCATTTTACACCACATATTCAAAATGAGTGTGGTGGTTTTCACACCCACCCCACCTGTATAAACCAACCCACCCAAAGTGTTTATATGGTGAAAAAATAGACAGGAAACAACATTCCCAATCCACCATAGAATTACCCCTCATTATGACTATATACACTCAAATTGTCAGACAGGCCTCATCACTTCATATTTATACACTGCAAATCTCAATAAGAAAAGTATATTCTCTATATGTTTTCTAATATTTTTTTCTTATGATTTTTATTATCATTTTTATTTTCTCTCAAAGACTAAGGCCCAAGGCCCGATTGGATGGGATGCTATTTTTCATTTCTCATTTTTTTTTTAGAAAAAGTAAGAGATTTTAAGTTTAGAGAGTAGAGATATGATGATGTAAGTGTGTTTGAATGAATTTTTTTAAAAAAAAAAAAAAGAAAGTGATATAATGATTAGGTATGATGTCACGTGATTTTTTCTAGTAAGAAAAGTTATTTTATTTTATTTTTTGTGAGAAATTGTATAGATGAGTTTTTGTTGTATAAGAAAATCTAGACATATCTTAGATAAACTCATCGATTAAAACATTCAAAAATATGTAAAGTGGATCTTATTTCGCACATTGCGTCATCTTGAATTAAGATATCTAATTGATATTGGTGGATAAAAGTCTTTTAGTTATTGGATAAACTGTCAAATCATGAATAGTAAAAAATCTGATTTTCTTGAAAAAAATGCAATATCCATTTTTCAAGAGAATTTGAGAATTTTTTAGGGAATAATTACTATAGCATTTCTTTAGAACATTTTTAAAAGATATCAAACAAGTGCATTTTTTATGGAAGAAGTCTATGAAAAATTGGAAAATAGGAAATGGAATGCCATCTAATTGAGGCCAAATTGGTTGGCAACTCCTATAATTAAAAAAAAAATTAAAATTAAAATTTTTTCTCTCAATAATATGGTTGGTTGGCACATCATCAAAAAAAATCAAAATTCTAGTTAATTTTGAAGAAATTCTTGCAAAAAATGAGAAAAAATAATTTTTTACTATTCAAGATTTTTTTTTTGTAACTAGAGAACCCGCAGCCGCTACCCGAAGGTGCGCTCTGAATAAACTCCGCTCTCATGCAATAGCCCGCAAACCACATGAGGGGGGTAAGCCGCACTAGGAAAACCCTGTGCGACTGCCTCATGTCCCCAGAGCAGTTTGAACTCGGGTTGCCTTGGTAGGAAATACCCTACCAAACCAACTCGGCCAACTCTTGGGGACACTATTCAAGATTTGACAGTTCACCCATCAACTAAAAAGGTTTCATCTAGTTATTTCTCAACACCAAGAGTTAAATTAATCACATATTCTAATATAAAATAAGGCAACGTGCAAAATAAAATCCATTTTACCTATCTTTTATATCTAAATCGATGAGTTTAACTAAGATATATTTACGAAAAATTATATCTACACATCAATCCATACAATTTCTCACAACAAAAAACATATCACATCAACCACAATCATTACATGTTTTTCTCTAAAAAAGACTCATTCAAACACACTTTCAACACCACATTTATTATACCTAAAAACACTTATTTCTCACTTTATCAAGAAAAAAATTTCTTCGAAATGAATATATCGTTCAATTAAACCGTAAATGACTCCTTTGTAGACAAATTCACGAATTCTCAACATACAAAATCCTTCTACGAGAAATATCAAAATAATAAAGAAACTATCTTTTCCATGTTACGAAGTTTGGCAGCATCACTTAGTATCTTGTCAAGTAAACTTATTCATGTGCATGACAAATAGTGATGCTAAAATTAGAATATTAGATTTATTAGTATACATTTAGAGCAATTATAGTAAGCCAACAAGTTGCAGTAAATGACACAAATAGTATCAATCTTTGTGGGGATTTCCATTCCTAGATGTGGTACTGTCAATAATGCTCTCAAGATTATGCATGTAATGATCATTAATTCATGGTGGCTTATAAATATTGATCAATTAAACAGAATATTACTAAATATCGACAAAATTTGCCTCTTCCAATTGAAGTCATTAGTTAATCTAAATATCAAACTTATTTTAATCAAATGAATTACTTCTAAATAATTAAACCATTACTAATATGCCATCACAAAGCAAAAATAGCAGGGTTTTTACTGTGCTCCTTTGACTTTAAATCCTTTTGTATTATCGGATCATCTATTTGCTCTTTGAAGAATGGTTCAATAAATTCCTTCAACTCTATCATTTTGATCATTAATGTGATTAATTCTCTATAATGGTGTAGTTTATGGGCATCCCACTAATCTTGCCTCATTTGGTGGTGATCCCATCAACAAATTCTATCATATATGTGCAACTATATAAACACCAAAATGCTCAGTCTATTTGAACAACTTATCACCACAAACTCAACAATTTCCAGGTATGTTAATTAAATGAGGTTTCATAACAATCAAAATCCTAGGCTGGTGAAGACAGTCATCCTCCTTCATTTTCGAAACCACAAAATTATATGTTTGAATCCAGGTTTTCTATCCTTTTATATAGTATAATTGTGTAACATCTCATATTATCCGGTTGGCTGGTGTGCAGCACATGTAAAATTGGACTTGTGTGATGTGAAGAAAAAAAATCACTTTTTGCTTTTCTCTTCTTTCCTCTATCAAATCACAACCGTCAGATCATACACATATCATATGTTCGTATAACAATTTGTTGCATAATTATGTAACAGAAGATTTGAATTGCGCACCCTTGGGCTTTACAAGGAGTAATTATTTCTTCTTTTGTAAGAAATAAATTATGTTTATAGTACATTATTCAATTGCTAAATACAATTTACACTTACCTTTTCACAATTACATTTCAATTTTTATTAAAAAACATTATCCGCTCCACTCAAAATTCTAGCTCCGACTTCAAGAAAGAAAAGTATAGGAAAAGATAACATAAATATATATATATATATGTAATTATATTTCAATTTCATTTATTTATTTATTTATTTGACAAATGTATACTATCGTTTTTCCCTTAATTCTGTGAGAATTTATTTATTTGACTTTGATAAACTCAATATATTAATGTTTTCTAAATCAAGAGACAGCGAAAAAAATTATATGAAAACGGTGGTATATATCATATGTTCTTATTTATTTTCTCTGGCTAATTCCTTCCCAACAATAATTGATTTGTGAATGACAGTTTACATGCAAAAGATGGCCAAAATGAGTTTCCTTGTGCTTATTTTAGTCCTAGTGCTGATAAGCTCCAAGCCCAGCTTAGCAAAAGCCAGAAAAGTCATGGACCAAAGGCAGAAGCTGGAACGCCAAAAGCTAATGGAGGAAAAAGCTGAAACTGATTTAGATGACAAGCACCATTGCTATTCCATACCCGCCTTCAACGGGCAAGATGGTACAAGCTGTCCAGGAAAAAACTGAGAGTATATATATATATAAACAAACATACATATATATATGTATGTATAAGTAGCTACCTATGTTTTGAATAATCACTAGAATAAGCTACTTTTGTTTACATTTCAGAGATCTTTTCTATAGTGATCGAGATCTACGTACCAATGTATAATTACTTGTATTTTGTATGGTGACTTTGATGAGGAGCTTTTGTAGTTAAATAATGGTATAATTACACTTGCTCTTTTTATGTATAAATATGCTCAGTTAATTTGTAAATATCATTAACTTATATATGTGGGCAAGCATGCTGCATGAGAGCTTAATAATTGTTTATTGAACACTTTAAAGAGGTAAGTTTGTATTTGTAGTGATATAGCATATAACACTCACAATGATGTTGCAGAATGGTCCTCAAATTATAATTACATCAGGGTGCCTCATATATTTACACGAAGGTCCTTAATACTTTTATATTTGCATTACGCTACAAGATCCTCACATTTAATACGGTCTGGGTCGAGTCAATCCAAAACCTGACCCTACGACATCCTGACTGTCGGGCCATGTGGCTTTATCCTAATAACTCATTTATCACACTTAAATCCCAGCAACGTGCATACATCTATAAATAACTCTTCTCACATATTTGGGAATACAATCTCTATTGATAAATTTCCTGAAAAGCATCCTAATCCCTATAGTACTTTGATTATAGGCTTAGATGTAAGTTCCCTATTTATAAATTTTTGGGTAATATAGGGTGTACTGCACAAATCACATATTGGAGCCTATCAACTAAGTAAAACGTTTTAACTTGATCCTCAAGTAAGTACGTAAACAACTTGATTATTCCCGAGTGCAGTCTATAGTCATTATTCCTTTACTTCGTGTGATAATTCGAGGGTACTCAAACTGAGTTAGTTCGGTCCCAAAGTCATGTAGAATTCGCTGAAGGTTGGTTGGGCAAGTGGTAAGCGGCTTGTGGCCCCGAAAAGCGACAAAAGTTTGAATTCTACTGGAGAGACCACCCTAGGGAGGGATTCTCTTTGCGCCAGCCGATCCGAGAGATTAAACTTCTCTGTCTAACCGTTTGTGAAAAAAAATTATAAAAAGGAATTGGCTTAAGGTAATTGTTGCCAGTGTTTGGTACCAAGGAATTAGTGATAACGAACCTTGTTTATTATTAGATTACAGTTTTGAAGTTATAATGATCCATCCTTTAATAGATAAGCTCTCTTCATTATTTTTTCCTTTTTTTTTTGGCGGGTGTGGGGGCCGGGAGCGTAGCGAATCTTTTATCCCGCAATGGTATGCCACAATAGTGTTACATCATTGTGGGATTGACAAGTGTCCATTTAATTTGAATTATTATTAACAGTTTTTTTAAAATGAATACTTAGTAATCTCACAATGATGTAACACCATTATGGCACATCGTGAGATAGAAAGTCATAATGAGATCTAACCCTTTGGGCTTTAAGTTACATATTACAATTATGGCTCAACACTATCGGACTTTTGTTCTCAGGACTTGATTGCCTTAATCATCGACACAGACTCAATTTGATTTGAAATCATAAGAATCTTTATTTAGAAAAATTCAAGTCAAACTGTCAGGGTATAGGCCCAACAATGAACTTCTGAGTGGCCTGGCCCAATTGTTTTTTGAACAAAATGACCACTTTAGAGGATTTATGGGGACACGGTCACAACCTTATCGTGTAGCTATGATGCACAATACTCCTAAAAATTACTATGCCGTATTGTACCGTACATATATACACTCTAGGATACCGTCCAATATCATATCCAACATATTTTTGAAGTGTCCAAAAATACAAAGAAAAGACAAGATTCTGAATATTGCATCCAATACACGATTTGGAGTAACCGACACATTTTGAATACCAGATAGAGTATGTTTTAATATTATACAATACTTGAGGACTAAAATAGGAGAAGTGACAATATGTTTTGCCTTTTCATGAAAAATTATAATTTCAAAGTTCAACAAATAGCAAAGAATTTAAAGAAGTAAACAAAATTTTATTTATATCAATGAATATGTTGAATCAAATTTATTTTTAAATATTATACATAAATGTATATACATGTTTCCTAAACGTATTGTATTATAGAATTTTGATATCAGAGTGAGCACATGTGGTCCTGAGGCTGGTGTCAGGTGATAAAGTGATTGTTGACATTGACTATCAATATCATTCTTTGATTTGGGAGCACGTAGATGGTCGAAAACTATCTCATGGTGCATGTGAGTGCACAACCACTTTAAGTGGATTGCTCTTTAGAACGATATTTTGCGTTATCAAATATATAAGCGCCCCTAATAACAGATTTATATAGTTTTTGGTCTGATGTCATTGATTCTATGATATCTAAAAGGCCAAACTACTTTGAGGATATGCTTCCTAGCTTCCAGATTTTAGAACGTCAAATTTTAGTTTCCTTTTAGGAATTTTTCTCACAAGTTGTAATTTTTAATCCAAAATTCCTAATTTTTCTTCTTTTCTAATTTTTTGTAGACACGAGAATTTCTAGGACATTATTACACACATAGTAGAACTTTTAGCCATATTTTAGCATTTTTCTTTTACTAATTTAAAAAAACAAACATAAATGTCTTTTGGCTTTTAGTAGTAATTTCTTTCTATTTTATTAACTTATTAAATTTTTTAAGAGTTGCAGATGACATAGGAAGTCTAGGGATCACCGTTTAATTAGAATCATCTATTTTAATTTGGTATTTTATCTCTTATAATTTTTATTTCATTTGATATTGTTTTTGTTTTTTAATGAATTGATTGCATCATACAATTTTAAGAATACCAAACAGTAACGATTACAATCAACCAATGACTATTACAAATTATTACAATCAACTAACAACTATTATGAAAGTAGAAAAATGTCCACACACATATAGGAGTCGAACCCAATACCTCTTAACATTTTGGAGCCTCATTTTTGCCTGTAGAGCTAGGCTTGATCGATTATTGTAATTTGATATTTCATCTCTTATAATTTTAAATTGGTATTTAATCTTTTATGTTGTATTATACATTCAAATTTGGCGCGGACAATTGTGAAATTGGCAAGCATGAGTGAGATCAGATATGTAGTAAGAGAGAAATCACAAAATTATAACAAATGATAATTGCCAATGTTTATATGTGAAATAAACCAAAAATAATCCCCAGAGGTAATGATTTCTACTCCCACTAAAAATGTATAGAATCCTCTACTTCTATAATAATTGTTAGTTGATAATATAGAATTCTCGACTTTTACAATAATTGTTAGTTGATTGCAATAGCTATCGCAATTTGATATTCAGAATATATATCATATAACTGATTCATTAAAAACAAAAAATAAACGAAAAATATAAGTACAACAACTAAAAAACAAATACTAACAACTAGATCAAAAATCCACATATATATCAGCCGCAAGAAATGGTTTTTGAACCCACTTTCACAAAATATTGGCTCCAAATATTTCATGTTTTCATCTTAATATTTCAAGTACGATTGCTTTTCAAACTCCTTTATCTTACAATTCTGGTAAATTTCTTTTCATTTCTCCTTGAGATGTTTTGCAACATAGCAATTTGCTCATCTCCTTATTTCTACCTTAATTTCACCATCACCAAAGATAGCAACTAATTAAAGCTTAGCCAACATAATCCCTAATGATCTGACCTCCGAAACGTTGTAATGGCGCTCGTTGAGCAGCGCTCTCCGCACTTTGCCTCAAACCTAACGTCAATGAAACCGCACCTAGGTCTCCAATCTCGATTCCATGTCGGTGAGAAGGCACAAACCCGACCAATGACCCGTCAACACTTGTCGGAATGTGGTACTCGGTTCTAGAACGCTTTTCTTGATTCCATATACTTGAATTCGACTTCTCGATCGCGCAGCATTCAGATTGGCTAATCTCAACTTGCTTGTCTGATGATGTGTTCGAAGATTTGCTGTGATCATAGCCGTCGATTGTGGTCTTCCCGACATCTGATCCGGTCTGGGTGACTCCTTTGGTTTCTAGCATGTGGATCTCTTCGACCATAGGTTTCCATACACGAACACGGGCATTGATAAACCAGTTCGAAACCTGAATCAAGCATCGGAAGTCGAATAATCATATTAGATGAAAAATGAAGCGCTATAATTACTTTCATATGAAAATGATGCCAACAATAAATGTAAAAATTAAATTAATTACCTGGTTTCTGGTTAAGCCAGTTTGCGTCGCCAGCATATGCTTATCAGTGTCTGTTGGATACCTACACGTAAAAATAAACTTATATTCAATGCATGTCTGAATGGGAGCAAGTATGGATGATGACCAATCAAGTTCCGAAATGGGAAAATTGTAGTATTAGTCCCATACGATAAGAACTTATTGCAATATTAATCCGATTGTTTTCAGAGTTGGAGAATTAGTCCTATAGGATTCTCTTTTTGCAATTTCGGTCCAAACCGTCAAAAACCAATGGAATTCCATGTGTGGCGGTTTAATAATGGGCCAGGACACATGGCTAAAGTAATGATTTCCACCAATTTTTTCAACGGTTGTACTAAAAACCAAAAGAATACATCTATGGGACTAATTTTACAAGTTTGTAAGCAATTAGACTAAAATTGCAAGGGACCTATCAAATAAAGCTAATACTACAATTTTCAATCCCAGTAAATACGAGCTTCCAAGTGCCAAAAAACAAGTTTAGTAATGGCCATCTACAAGGCACATGACCGAAGTAACGATTTCCACCCGTTCTTTTAAGGGTTGGGAATAAAAATGCAAATGAATATATCCTATGGAGCTAATTTTGCAAGATAAAATTGCAAGTGAACCTATCTTCTTGGACTGATACTGCAATTTTCCATTATAAGAAATACTTGTTTCCAAGTGCGGAAAACTTGACTCCCTCTCTAGGTGGGACGACAATCACAATCATCTAAGATTGTCAAATCTGACATGGACGCTTGTGATTGTCCAAGTCCAGGGTCCTTCTACCAATAATACCCCCGGACATACACATGTGCACACGGAAATAGAGAGAGATGCTTACGGATGAAGAAAATGGTCAAAAAGCCATGCCCGCAGAATAGAAACTGCACGTTCGGGTAAACCCCTCTGGGGCCTCCAAATGTGTTGGCTGTCAATGATGCTTAGATTGCTTGCCCCTTTCTGCTTTTGAAAGCTTTGGTCAATGAACTTTAACATGGAAACACTGGCATCGTCTTTGCTTGTTCCAGCAGTGGGGGCCAATAAATCTTCTCCCAAAGCATTTCTTAAGCTTCTGAGTTGGTCCATTATTGTGTTCTTTAGACACCGAAAATTATTGGAGACCATCTTTAGAGCTAAAGAAACATAAGGGGTGGCTGCACTAAGACCTGCAACTGATTCGAAGGACGAGACCACCATTTGCATCTGCTGGTGATACTGCGTGTACTTTTTGCAAACCTTTAATAACCAAAACAACATTTGTCATTAATTTTAATACATTACGGAAAATTGTAGAAAAGCAAATGGAAACCGAATCAATGTTTGGTTAAATGAGGAAAAGGTCCAGACATTGTTCAAAGACCTAAATCAAAACTGAATATGAATTTTTTTTCAATTATTGAGATCAACGTAGAGCTAATATGCACACAAGTTCGATATTTTTTATGTGTTAAATCGACCGTGAACATACCAAAGGACATCATTCGCTTTTGTAGCCAAAGAATTCGGAAGAACGTGTCCCTGAGCCTAGACTGATATCGAGAATTAGATCCTATCAAAAAGTCCATGATTTATATATTATGTTCTCCCTCGTCATCATGAACTTTTAAAGCATCGGGGAGAGAGAGAGAGAGATGAATAATCTCTTTACAATGATTTTGGAATTAATATAATTCTCTAAATAAAGCTATATACATATATACATGAACAATCAAAATTTATTACATGTAACAAACATGAAAAATACAATGGATGATCTTAAATCTGAAACTTTGTGCCTTTCGAAATATAAAACTTCGAAAATTCTACCCCGGACTAGGTCTGTCCAAATCTGAACTAAATGCTAGGTTCAGCATGAACTAGGGAGACTGACAGCGTGAACTAGGGAGACTGACCATTCACAAGCCAAGTATATTATTGCAAATACTTCTAACTGCAGGAACTATTGGGAGGATACATCTAACCAGAAAAAACGTAAGTAAGCACATTGTACGCCATAACAACTTATGAATCGAAGGTCGTTACGGAAAAATCACACCATTAAGCATGAATACTCATTGATCTTGATAATTATTGATCATAAGTACACAAATAATTCATAAACATTTATATAACAATGAAATCAAAGTCTACCAACCTCATCCTGCATATATAAGAGTTTTGTCTTATGTTGAAGATTTTTGGGCAGGTACGAATCCATCATGCTGCTCATACCTCCCGGATCCCGGCTCTTATCATTGGAGCTATTGAAGAAAAACAATGACCCACTCAAATCACCAGAAACCCTACCATTTTCCAACATCTTATCAGACACCTCGCACGTTTCAACGTGCTTGGGACGGGCGATATTACAATGTCCATCCAATAACTGCTGAGCTGGCCTCAAGAATTTCGAGCTTTTGAGAATGGTAGCATAGCCCGTGAACGGGCCGAGTGGCCCGTGATTTCGTTGAATTAAATCTTGACGGGCATTTCCTAAAACTTTATCACCAACCAACAAATTTTCGGGATTTTCTTGAATATCACTGTTGCTATAAACATTTTTCGAGTGCAATTCCGCAGAAGTATCTCTATAAGCAATTTGAGTTGAATGTACTTTGGGAGATGGAACTGATGAAAGTGATAAACAAAGAGCCTGAGTGTTAGAATTATCATTTGCCACTACTCCAAGGTCTCTATTACAACTCTTAATAGGCGAAAAATTCAATTCGTTACTCCATTGATAATCAGAAGCGCTTTTAAGCTCATCTGCATAAGCTGGAAGAAGCAGAAGTTCACCCCCACTCCCAGGAACCACCCCCCACGACTCGTTGCCCGTTTCATCTGTACCCCGTTGCCTAAGAGAAGACGATTGCGGGCCAAACAATCGAGTATTCGACGAAGTAACAAGTTCTTGAAGGTAAAGTGAAGAATTCTCACTAGATGGATTATTAAAAGCCGGTGATTGCAGCTCTTGATATCCTACATAAGGCTTATTGATGAACTTCAACGGGCTCTCGCCGACAAAAACCGCGCCTTGATCATTAGACACCCAATTACTATCGCAGCCCGATTGTGAGCCATTAACGCTTTTCCATGTGCTAAAACATTGTGGGTGATCACTAGTACTCATTGTGGCCGAAGGATTAAAGTTCGTTCGAGAGAAATTACCGAGAAAAGCCTCTACAGCCCGTTTATCGGGTTCATTCACCCGATAATTGATCATTTCCGAGCAAAATTCTGAAGGGTCATAGGATATATTTCCAGGCCTACAAGCTAGACCATTATCATGGGCAGGAAATTGGTCCAAATTGTTGATGTAAATTTCTTGTTGAATCCTCAATTTATCTCTACGGTTTTGCTGTGCAACATGGAGTTCGGGCCTAAAGTTGCTCATATCCATGAAAAACACTTACACTAAATCACAAAAGAATTCATGCCCCCTCAATCCTGCATGCAATCAATAAAATATATCAGAAGCTAAAAAAAAAATACAAAATGATAGAAAAATTCGCCATGAACACCACAAAACACAGTTTCACTTTATAAATGAGAGAGAGAGAGAGAGAGAGAGATGTAGATTAGCTGGAGGATGAACACGACAATGAATATATATATATATAAGGATATATATATATAAGGTCCATGTGAAGTAATCTAGGAGAAGTGAAAAAATGGACAAAAGATTGTGAAAAAACTTTGAGGAATCTGAGTTATTAGCAAGAAAGAGAAAGGAAATAAAAAATATATATATATATTAAAAAAAAAAAAAAAGCTTTTGCTTGAGGTGATAGACTTACGCTAACAGTGAATAGACTTAGTATTCACTGTATAATCATATGGCTGAAAACTCACAAAAACGAATATAAAACCAAACAAGGCTTTACCCCAGCTGCACTGAAAAACCTTGAAACAAGAACACGAAATCACTGTACTACACTACAGCAGTACATATATGTATATATATATATATCTGTATGTAATAAAGATTTCATACATAGCGTATAGAAAAAAAAACCCTAGATTTCAAGGCTATACGAAGAAGATCTGAACAGCTGTTACACTCCCCGAGCGGATCCACTTCATTTAAACTCAACAAAATCAAAAAACCAGCAAATACATATTAAATCAATTGAGAAATTAAGTAAGTAAAAATTAATATTATTTTTTTTGTTATTGGTTCAGAATTCAGAAATGGAACCAAAAAAAATAATAAAATAAAAGGTTAGTGAAATCTGCATGTATATATGCATCTTCAGAAGCTTATGAAAATGGAGCAAATTCAAATGGGGATACATTTAAACTACAAAAAACAAATCAGTTCCAAGTATAGCACAAATGAAAAAAAGGGTTTTCTGAAAAAGGTATGTACGTGTGTGTATATATATATATATATATGGAACTGATGCATATATATACATACATATATTTTAATCACCTGTGTGTAATCTGATGATGGGTTTGAAGAGAGACCCCTATGGAAAGAATATTCCGGTGGGATTTTCCGGCGAAGTTTTTGAGGGTGGGGTAGTAGGGGGGGTGGGGGAGCAGAGCTAGCTGGAAGAGTAGAGAAGTGTAGGACAATGATTGCCGAGGTGATCTAATTAATTGCCGTTTGGGGTTTGACGAATGTTTACGCTGCTTTTTCTACCCAGAGAAGGGAATTAACGTCGTTTCGCCGTTACATTTAACGGCGAATATCTACGTACTGTTTGTTGCCATTGCCCGATTGGATGGAACGTTTTTTCTCATTTTTGGATTTCTCATAGATTTTTTTTATCAAAAATTTCCAAAAAAACATTACACACAGTTATTCAAAAAAAAAACTCAAATTTCTTGGAAAAATGGATTACTTGGCATTTTTTTCAAATTTTTCTGAGAAAATCAAAATTTTTACTATTTATGATTAGACAGTTCACCCAATAATTAAAATTACTTTATCCGTCAATATCTTAATATAATTATCAAAATAATTACATGTCTTTATTTAAAATGATGTAGGCTACGAAATAAGGTCCACTTTTCATATTTTTTTATGGCTTAATTAATTAGTGTAGCTTAAATATGTTAAATATTCTTACAAAAACAAAACTCATTCGTACCAATTTTCTAAAAAAAAAAAAAAATCTTACAAAAAAAAATATTATATCACACTTAAATATTAACTTTTTTCTATTAAAAAATTCATCCAAACACATTTTCTTTTTCATATCTTTATTTTTTTAAAAATAATTTTTTTTTATTTTATCTATAAAAAATGAGAAATTAAAAATAAATGTTCAACCAATTTGACCTTAAAAGAAATGTCTCAATTTTGGGCCCACTTAATTACATAATCGTATAGATAGAAAGCGACAGGCAAATTTATTTTACTTTATTTTTTAAAATAGTATAAAGCATAATGCATTCCATAAAATATGATTTTTGTCAATTTTCACCCTATAAAAAAGAACACACACACTTTGCACCCTCATTTCAATACTCTTTGGCAACTTGCACCCTCAATTCATATTACGACAAAAACATTTGCCGGCGTTCTTTTGAGTATGGGCAAAAATGTCCTCGGAGCCTTCTTTCCGGGCATGCAGTATTGTTGCAAACTTGCAATAGATAAAAAGGTGGAAAAGTCCCAATTTTTTTGCCTCAAATTTGAGTCAACAATATTTTTTCTCAAAAGAACATAGCAACAACATTTCTTCTCACAGTTTATATTGGAATAGAACATAACGAAATTTTCCATAAAAAATTTATACATAATTAATAGTGGTGGGCCGGCACAACACACAAAAATGGGCAGATCATGAGGTAGGAAATTACCAAACAGAAAGCACATTGAGTATTTTTATATGTTCGGGCATTTACCAATTGCAATTAAAAACATTCTTTTTTTTTTGGGGGGGGGGGGGGGATTCTCATGCAAATATAGATATTATTGTTTTCAAATAATTGCTTATCGCTAACAAGGAAGACTGTTGATTCATAGAAGTTACAATACCAGTTCTCCAATAAATTCAATTTGAGAAATTTTGAATAGGTATAAAAATTTGAGGGTTTTCTAACTTCAAGTTTATTGCATTGGAAAGTATTCACTAATTGTTTGTTCCTGGAATATTGAGAAAATTCACAGGAGATGCTTCATTGATGACTGTTTTGGTCAGAATATGAACGAGGGTGCAAGTTGCTAAAGATCAAAAAGTGAGGGTGCAAAGTGTGTTTTTGAAATGTTCCTCTGTTTCGCGTTTGTAGGATTATATAGCCCAGAGTTAATTTCATAATTTTTTATTTGAAAATTGGTATACGACAGTTATTTACGGATCATTCTTGGTGAGTCCCATGACCTCAAGTCCCCGAACAATCTACCCGCTTTCTCGTGTGTACATGGGGCCCCTAAGTGTTTATTTCTTAAAAAAAAGATTGAATAAGTAAGTGCATTTTGATCATAACACCCTACCAATAGGGGTGTACATAAACCCGCCCAACCCGCCCGAACTGCTCAACCGGAGCCGATCCGCCCGAAAACCGCCGGTTTAGAATTATTAAATAATAGTGGCGGGTTGAAAATATTGCAACCCGCCACTTTCGGGCCTAGTGGTTGGTTTAATAATTGTAACTCGCCTAACCCGCAACCCGACCGCTAATCACTTATGTTACGAGTATAAGTATATATAGTTAAAGATTAACACTAAACTTTGAAAACTATATATGCATATATACTATCTAATAAAAGTGGTTTATTCATATTCATGTAACATACTTTATTTTTTATTTGAGCAAACAAATTGACTCGTTTGAACACTTGTTTTTATTTAATTTGAACGAAAAATTTATATGTATATATATATTTTGATGATAAATTTATAAAAAAACATTAATTTTATTATTATTTTAGAGCTTTTTACTCATTAGAATCATGATAATATGAATTTTATTTAATAACACCACTTATTTGTTTATTTCTCACCAATTCAATTGTTTTTTAGTTAAATGTACAACTAGTATAATATTTAATTACTTACTTACTAATTATAACTAAAATTAAGTCGTAAGAATTATAACTATAATTTGATAACCTGCCAACCCGCCCGCTAAAACATTAAATCCGACCGAACCGACCCGCTCGGTTTGAAAGGATAATTATGCGTTTTCGGTTTGACATTTTGTCAACCCGCACATATCAAGTCGGGTTAATTTTTTTTCTAAAACCGCCCGAACCCGACCGTGTACACCCCTACCTGCCAATGCACTATAAAATAAACTTTAGATATTATTGGATCAGACATTTATGTCAATAGTCATTGTTAGCCTTAATATACTCATATAAAATGGATAGTTCTACACCAAACACATGTTGATCTAGCGGTATCTACTACCCACTTTATGTGAGAGGTCTGGATTCAAATCCAAACTGCCATAAGTTGTGGCTCTTCTCTCCTTTATGGAGTTAGATAGAATCTTTATGACTTAAGATTATAACTATCAACCCAAATTTATCGGGCTGGATATGTGGAATATCTCCATTCCTCTTGAATTAAAAATAAATGAAAATGGATAGTTCAACTATATTAACAAGGTTCGCGCAACAATTAGATGGAAAGTGAAGAGAATCAATTAACCATTAGACCACCGGACAAACATTTGGTGGTTGTTTAATTTGGTGTGCAGTTTCATGCTTAATTGCGATTTGATCAGACATGTTAACAGTGGTATTAATGGAAGTCTATGTTGCATCAGTCTCCTGCGACTAGATAATTATAGCTTAGCATTCTAAAGTTTGTCGTAATATAAGTGGGGAATTTTAGTGGTAATTAAAATCTTCTTTAATATTCTTTTTAGTACTCATTTACGAAATGGATGACAGTTAGTAGATGGAATTAGACAATACAATTAGGTAAATTTTAAATCTTGATGAGATTATTCAATCATATTTATTGTACGATTGCTCGCAAAATAAATAAATAAATTATAATTTTTTTTTGGTCAGAAAATAAATTATAGTTAAGTTTGATCAAACCAAATCTAACAAAAATTTCAAGAAAAATCAATGTTATTGGATTTTGATGTGAATCCAAATTTTATATAATCATATTAATAAATATAAGTATTTATGTGACATAATTAAATTGAATTAGGTAGGCTAGCTGCATAAACACGTTTTTTCATATATAGATTCAAGTTGTTTTCTTTGTTTTATCTTGTATAGTATTTATGTGACATAATTAAATTGAATTAGGTAGGCTAGCTGCATAAACACGTTTTTTCATATATAGATTCAAGTTGTTTTCTTTGTTTTATCTGGTATGCTAAATTCATCATTTGGTCTTTACAATTATTGTGATATGTCCATCTATTATATTGCAATACAAATGATTGACTTTCTTCAAAACTATATTAGTTTATACTCAAGAAATTCCCAAAACCCCTAAATCATTATTTGAATTCTTCTTCTTTGTTCAATCAAAAAAAAAATTCTTCTTCTTTGTAGGGATATAATGGAGTCGGGTCAAAAGCAAGATCAAGAGCCGGAAACATGATTTGAAAAGACTTTTTTGTAGGGTTGAGGGCGCAGCTAGCACTTTTGCTTGTTACAGCCACTACAAAAATTTAAAACATTTGTTACAAAATATCAAGTGATAATATTAAGGCTTTGTTTGTTTATGTTTTTGAGTTTAAATTTTGAAAATTTTTCGGGGAACGCATACTATGGATATTCGTGTGAATTTTATGTGATATGTTGGTGTGTTTGTTTCTAGTTTTATAATATGGTTGAAATTTGTAAAGTGTGTCTAATCAATAATGATTAGTTGATGTGTGATGGGCTGATTGATTAAAAAGTATGAACGAGAAAGAGAAAAGTAATGTAAAGTAAATGAATATTAATTGATGATTGTGTGAAATGATGGATGTGGTGATTGATAGGTAGTTATATTGAAGAATGAGAAAGTGAATTGAAACATGATGAATTTGGTTGAAAATAGTTTAAAATTTGAATTTTTAAGATTTTGTGATCCAGAATACTGAAAATGAGATTTGAAAACATAAACAAACAAGGCCTAAAGTTGTCAATAATCATGACAACAAATTTTGTTTTGTTACATAAGTTGTTTCACATGTAAAATAGTGAGAAAAATTATATACAAGTTTTCACACTTAATAATTGGTGACAATGAAATTAATACTATTATTGATAATTAGTGACAACAAATAAAGTTGTCAGTACTCTATTTATGTTCTCACTATACATATATCATTATTGTCAATGGTGACAACTTAAAAAATACTCGTCACTAAAAAATTATTATTTATAATAAAATAAAATTATTGTCACTCATTATGTATATTTAATGACAATTTATATATTATTACTTCAATTTTTGCCACTAATATTATATTTTGTTGTAATGAGCACTAGTCTAAGGCCCCAGCCAACACTTTTCAGGTTGGAGCCTGAATTATACATAAGTTGTTAGAGGTCTAGCGGCCCACCAAGTCTTTTCTTGGTTGAAGCACGGTTCAACCAACTCGATGGATATGTTTTTGAGTTCTAGCTTGTTTGAAATTGTTTCTACTTGATACGATTTTTCGTAGTCTTTTAGGATTGTTTTTCCTAATCTGTCATGTTTTTGACTTACTTCACTACTCTATAAATATGAGATTTCACCTTGTAATGATTAGATTCACTCAATTAACTTAAAAATAAATATTTAATCTAGGCAGTTTGGTGCACCTGTTAGGAATGTGCCCTAAAATCCAATTATTTAATGTGTTTATTATGAATAAATAAATAATATATATTAGAAGTTATGAGTATTACTAAATGTCCTATGGGATAAACATAGTCCATAATTACATATGAGAATCCAAATGGAAGTGATGTTCCATGAAAGACTTGGATTACGTATATCATGTGTTATTATAAATTGGTTATAGTCGATGATAAGAATGGACGTCTTATCTGCTAAAGACTATAATATGCTATATTCGATGATTTGTCTTAATCATGGGAATAGGGATTCCATATATAGTATATTCGTGTAAATCAATTAGATTGAAACACTGAACCGGACCAATCAAATTATTTATTTTGACTACTATCGAAAATAAATAATTTTGAACAATAACTCTTAATCCTATGATTGTCGTGGACTAATGCATCTAGTGCACATTGCTTTGATGTATTTAGAAGTGAGGTCTTCGGTGACCAATATACTTTATACATTGGGTAATGACATAAAAATGTGATTGGAAAGGACATTCATATGGGATCTATAATCTCTATAAGAGATAAGATATATCCCCTATAATGGATTTGCAATGTTCGACTTTTCTAAAACTTTGACCAAAGTGTTTCAAGTGAAGTGTCGCTGAAATTATATGAAAAATAGTTTTTCATTTGGAAAGTTGATAAAAAGCAAATTGAGCATTATAGGATAAGATGTGATAAATAAAATAAAAGTAGTCTCAATTTTATTTTTTCATGGATATTTAATAGAGGAGTTAATGAAATATTTCTTTACGAAAGAATGAGAACTCAAAAATAAATTGAAGTTAATTTTAGAGTGCAACAATATTTATTTAGTAGAATTAAATATTGTTAAGTGATATTAAATATTATCATGTGATGATAATTTGATTTAATCTACTTGGAGCTAAAATTAATTTTCCCTAAGGTCCTTTCGCAAACCTCAAATTGAAACTCTACAAATAAATACTAAAGTATATCCATTAGATGGATAAGTTTGAACTTAGATAAAAAATTAACGTGGAAAATATGTTTGGAAAAAGATATTTAATTAAATAGTGATTTAATTAAAAAGGAAAAAGAAATTTTTTTAAAAAAATAAAAATAAAAAAATTGCACGTGAACAGGACGCGCGTACTGTTCACGTGCGTGAACAGTAGCGTACTGTTCACGCGCAGCAGCCAACCACCAACTGCTATTGTCAAAATTTCTTTTTTCCTTTTTCACCCCACTAAGTTTTCTTTTTCTTATTTAACAATCTTACTTATTTTTTTTTATTCAAATTTCTTCCTTTTTCACCCTATATAAAGGGGTATCATTTACAAGTTCAAACACACCAAACAAAAACGAAAGCAAGAAGTTCTTGTATATTTTTACGAGAGCAAGCTAGCTTTTAAGAAAATAAAATTCCTCTTACGGAGTTTTATAATAGTAGTATTTTTGGAGCCCACACTCCCGAGTTTGTTGAGGCATTGCGAAGAAGGCTTTCCGGTGAACGAGTTCTTCTTTTACCGGCGAGTTCCAATCTTCGGTGTAAGGTTTGTTTTCCTCGTTTTCAATTATTATTGTTTTTATAGTTATTCAATTATTGTTTTTAATTAAAGTGTTTAATTATGTAGTCTTTTAATTATTAGCTATAGATAGACAATAATAATTATTAATTAAAGTGTTTAATTAATTGCTTTAAGTCATAGTATGTATGTTTTAATTTTTTGATGTCATGCATGTGCGCATAAAAGCTAGATCTCTATTATAATTCCGCTGCGTACCAATTTGAGTTTGATTTTGAAACGATTTTCCCAACAGCACCACATTATAAAATTACAGTTTCATCATCATACTTAGTTTTATCTTTTTTTATTTAGTTTCTTCATTTTTCGATACTATGATACTACGGTTCCTAATATTTTTTGTTACAAAAAAAATCTTGATTTGAATAAGCAATTAAAGCGTGCGATTGAAGAAGAATAGGTGATGTGAAAAGGACAGGCTGTAATCTGGTGATGATTGCGTGACCTGCGGGTGACAGCTCCCCTTGGGAAGTGGCTAAAGATCTTTTGCTCAATGGCAGTGCACATATTATCAATTACCCATAAAAAAGCCGGTCACTTAAAACTGTACGGTCACACAACACTCTCAGTCTCAAGTTACTTTAACTTCCACTTGAGTGTTGCCAAATATCATCCGTTGGATTTGTGTGAGACCTGGTCAAGTTTCACATCGGACCGTCTAAATTTATTAAAATTTTGCTAATTATAAAATTTGTTCGGAACTTCTTTATTAACACGAGAATTTTAGGCTTTGTTTGGATGTATTTTCATTTTATTTTTAATCGTTATATTTTAAAATATATGAGAAAACATGTTTTTTTATTTTCGTATAAGAAAATTGAAAACGTAGTTTTGTTTAGTTGTGTTTTTGAAAATAGTTGAAATTTGTGAGTGTGATATGACAAATAATTGAAAAGTAATGATTAAATGAATAATATTGAATTTGATGTTGAATATTGATGAGAGAGGACTGTGATAGGTGGATGAAAGAGGAGAGAGAGAGGATAGTGATAGGTGGATGAGAGAGAAAATGTGAGATAAGTGATGTGAAATGTAATTTTAAATAAATGATTGAAATTTTTCGGGAACGTAAAAACAAGAATGAAAATGATAGTATTTTCAGTTAAAAATAGTATAAAATGTGTATTTCCATTTTCAGATGAAAATGGAAATGAAAAAAGTATAATGAAAATACAAACAAACAAAGCCTTAGACTATTATATTTATTAAGTAGATACAATATTTTTATTATAATATAAAGTTGTTTTAGATTATATACTCTTTTCGGGTGAAGCAATATTATGAAATACAAGATAGGATATATAATTCAGGAAAAAATATAAGAGATAACCTACGAAAGGATTTTTATTTTATTTTTTTTGTACTACCCTAAGTAGAATTAGACAAACAAAATAACGTAGCAGAAGCAATAGATTTTTAAAAAAAATTTAAGAACACGTTTTCAAACTTTAAGATAAAATTTGAGCGCACTCAAAGAATTGTAAAAGCAAGATTTTATTAATAATTATGAAAATAATCCCCTTAATAACAATCTAAAAACTTATATTTATAGAAGCACTCCTCCAAATCCTAAAAGAATTGGAACTCTTCTAATCTAACTTTAAAACTAATAGGACTCTTCTAATTTAACTTAAACCAAATATAACTCTATTAATTTATATCCATAGAATTAGAACTCAACTATAACAAAATAATACTAAAATTCGTCCAAAAATATATAAAAAATAGAAAAGCGACTTAAAAATAACTAAAAATACATAATTATTACTTGAAAATTACTATCAACAACTATATTAACACATCATAAACCTAGAATAGGTCTCGCGTATATATATAAAATACATCTTATCTCCACTCAAAGAAAAAATTATAATTTTCTAACATCTTAGAAAATCTCGAATTTCATAGACTTCTCCTGCATCACAAAATAAAAAAGGATAACATTGTGGGTTAATTAACCTACAAAAATGAGACAAAGTGAGGATCAATTATGGGCACTAATGAGCCATGAATGAGTTGTTTAATTTGTTTTGACTATAGTACTTGCTTCTATCATTCTATTTCTTTTTCGGTTACTAGCTTGTATCATTCTATGTGTACTTTATGTCATGGTAATAATATGACAAGATTGTTGATACTATTAACCTTTTATTAAAGTTTGACACTAATATTCCCTAATAAGGAAAGCTATATTGATAATTATTTCACGTCTATACCGATCACACTATATTATATAAGTAATACTCACGAGTTTATACAACTTCGAATTTTCATGTCACAATAGTCAATAATATGATTAATATGCATAAATTCCATCATTCACAATTTATTTTATTTATACAATATTTGGAATCCGAAACTCCCATAGTCACCCATATATAGATTTCATATTGCACCAATTCATGTTACATATTGTCAATATACCATGAAAATATATAATATTACGTTGAGATTAAAAACTAATGAAGTGCATTTGATGCAATAAGTGATGTAAATATATATTTTATAGTTGATCAACTTTAAAATGAATCAAATTATTCAATATTCAACTTTATATCTGCTTTTAAATTTTTTCTTTTTTTTGAGCTTATTTGTTTAACATGTAAATCAAGTTTGAACATCATTTTTCATAATAAGAATTGAAGTGCGCGCGGCTCGTCATGATGTTATACCATTAAAGCTCATTATTTAACAAGCAAATTAAATTTAAACACAATTTTTGGAATTTGATGAAAGAAAGTCACTAATTTGAATTTAAGCTCTTAATACGCAAATAAGTAAATATTATCCGTTTCACATTTAGGTCAAACATATTATGACGGAGAATTGATAATTCCGTTTGTCAGTTTAGGAAATCGAAAAGAAGTACTACATTAAACTGATAAAAGATTGTAAACCGTCAGATCTCTATCCAAGGGCTGCTTACCAGACTGATATACTATTTGTTTTATTGCTGTCCAATCTTAGGTACTGAAAGTGTAAATACTAAATACTAAAATAGGCTGATGGAAGCACAGAAGGGCTACAAATTTCTTTTTGAAAATTACAAATAAGACCACATGGTCTTGTTTTATTTACGTGAAAGACATTTTAACAGCAACTTTATTACTATACTGCTATAGCACTCATATATTAACAGTAAATTATTTTTCTTTTTATTTTTAAATCTCATGGTAAATCTCCACCAGTCACTCAACAGAACAAACTTATTCATACGTAATAGCCCGCAAACTACGTATGGAAGTAATTCACCCTAGGTTACCCATAGGCGACAGACTCAATAAGCGCAAGGCTCTCAAGGAGGATATAGGGGAGGATGTAGGAGTAAACCCTCCATCCCTTTCTCCTGAATTTCGAACCCAAGTGAATTCTCACGATTAAAAATCTTATGACCGCTAGACCAAACTCCTTTGCTTAACAGTAAATATATTTGCTTATGAGTTGAGTGGCATTTTTTTTTTGTCGGTCATTAGTTAAAGCTTTAAATGTAGCTATTATTATAAATATTATATAATAGCGGGTCTACTCAACATAAAAGATTTCTAAGGCTTGTCTAGTTAGGAATTTAAAAAATATTTTTATTTTTTGAATTATCAAAAAATAAAAATACACACTTCAAGATAAATTTACAGAAAATACTCAAATTTTAAATCATACTTCATATTCTCCTATATCACTACTCATTATTTCATCATTTCAATCACTTCATTCTCTCTCTTCATTAATTACATAATTCAACTATCCAACACATTCTCTTTCTTACTTTATTATTAATAAAATATTATTCTAATTTTTTCTCCTATCATCGTTACATATATAACTAATTCAATCGATTTCTGGCGGTGTGTATGGAAAAGGCTTTGTCGGGAGAGGCAAAACCCACTTCGGTGATCTTTACGCCTCGAAGGGAAATAGTCTCCTGCGTCTGGTTGGGAGAAACTCTGGTATATACCAAAAAAAAATCAATCAACTTTATATCACATCTACACAATTTCCAAACATTTCTCTAAAACACATCCAAACAAACGAAAAAAATTAATATTTTTACACGAATTTCTATAATACATATTATCCAATAAAAACTCAAAATTTATTTTTGAAAACACAACCATACAGAGCCTAAGGTTTTAATTGTTTGTTTGTGTTTTCAGTATACTTTTTTCATTTCCATTTTCATTTGAAAATGAAAATACACATTTTACACTGTTTTTAACTGAAAATATTTTCATTATCATTCTTGTTTTTACGTTTTCGAAAAATTTCAATCATTTATTTAAAATTACATTTCACATCATTTCTCTCACATTTTCTTTCTCATCCACCCATCACCATCCTCTCTCTCTCCTCTCTCATCCACGCATCACCATCCTCTTTCTCTTCTCTTTTTCTTATTTCTCATCAATATTCAACATCAAATCCAATATTATTCATCTAAATCACTACTTTTTAATCATTTCATACATCACACTCACAAATTTCAACCATTTTAAAAAATACAATCAAACACACCTACTTTTTTCACTTTTCTCACAAGAAAATAAAAAAAAAAACACATTCTCCCATGCATTTTAGAAAATGACGGTCGAAAATGAAATGAAAACACATCCAAACAAAGCCTAAGTAATTACCATATCAATTTTTGTGACAAATTATATTATTAAAATTTTGAATTTCAATATCCCATGTATATCTATGAGACGCAATTTAGTATATTGGTTCTTAACTTTTAAGTACGAATTGAAGCCTAGAGTTTGAACTCATAATTTAGTTGAGCGTGAGCGAATGTAAACTCTAATAAGAATGATTTTGATTCATATGAATAAATAATGTATTATTATATTATATTTGTATACAATGAAAATAATATTGTAACGTGTAAAATTATATAAATGTCTTTCATAGTTCACAGAAAAGAATCCATAAGTTGAAATATAATATGAAGAGTTCAAATTACAACAAACAAAATCTTAAATTAAGTGTAATTGATGAGTTATAAATATTCTCCACTAAAACAATATGGGAAATTGTTATTACAATTTACGAAATAAAAACATAAAAATTAAACGACACAAAAAAATTATGTGGTTCGGCAATTGTATAGTTTTGAGTTTAAGATTTTAAGACATATCATAACAAAAATAATAGGCATTTTAATTTTATAAAGTCATGTTTAATGTGTGAATATATTTTGGTTTTAATGATTTTATATACTTTGAATTTCTTAGTTGTTTTATCTGATCGATTTATCCTATTACTTGTGTGTCAAAGTTGAAAATTAACATTGAAAAATTAGATTCATCAAGCTCGTTCATCCTCCGCTAGAAATTCGAATTCGTATTCATTTTCAATCCAATCTCCAACTTCAAGCTACAAAAACTCATTTACTATCAAATCAAATGTAAACCTAAATAGACTATCGACTCATTGAGCTTTATTGGCCATTTTAGCATCATATATAGAATAAACTGAACCGATGAAGTAAGATTAAAAAACTCTAAGATGGATCGGATTCATTGGATGCAGTCTATCTAACATCGTTCGAGCCGGATGATTTATATGTTTTAAACTATCTTATCCGTATATTTTATGATATTTAATGCATCTGACTCTTTTGGATCCAATAAATTTTAAAATCACCCAGTAAGATCCATGTTGTACAACTCACACATTTCCTTTTTAAAATTACTATTTTGATAGGAAACATGAAAGAAGTGAAAGGTGAAAGGCATGATCAAGGTGGAAATTCCTTCGGTTTGCCCTCAAAATAAAAAGAAACAAGCTTCATCTAATCAAAGCCAACCCCACACACAGGCTATATATATATATTGCTATAAAGATTTTATATGGTAACGTACACTAGTCAAATCTCATGATTATTTCCCCTCAATAGTCAATACAGGGTATCAGTTTTCAGTCACAGTTACATCAGGGCGACCAAAATATTGGTATTTATGAGGGTTTTTTTTTTTCTAAAATATATGAGGTTGATATTTTATATTCTTAAGCATGTTGTCCAGAGTTCGATTCTTGAATATATCTATGAAAAAAGTTTTATTGAAAAAGTCAAAACTCACCTCGGTAATCTCTGCACCTCGAAAGAATTAATTTCTAACGTCCGATTGGGAAAAACCCTTGATATAAATTAAAAAAAAAATAATTCTATATTTTACTTTGGCCATATTTTCAAGTTTATTTTTAGAATTTTGTATTGAGAATGGAAATTATAAGGCTCTGTTTGGATGTGTTTTCATTTTATTTTTAACCATCATTTTCTACAATGTATGAAAAAATGAGTTTTTTTATTATTGTGTGAGAAAAATAAAAAAAGTAGGCGTGTTTTTTAAAATGGTTGAAATTGGTGATTGTAATGTGTGAAATGACTGAAAAATAATGATTATGAATAGTGTTGAATTTAAAAATTTAAAGGAGGTGAAAAAAAAAGTGATAAAAACAAATTGTGAGATGAGTGATTTGAAATGTAATTTTAAAAAAATTGCTAAATGAATAGTGTAACAAAATAGATGTCGAAATGGTTGATGCTTTTCTATGTGGATAATCTAATAGACACTAGTCTTGGATTCAGATGAGTCGCTTGGGGAAAACTAGTACTATATTGGCTTGTAAATTTTTTTGGGTACTATAATGTGGCCTTGTGATAATTTGTGTACAATAACTTGTAAAAATTGGTAATTCATTACAAATTTCACGGAAAAATTCATAATTGGCCAGTAAACATCATTTGACGGGAAAATTAATCTTCAATTTGAAGATTTTGCTAAAATGGAGGGAAAATCATTTACTTGTCCCCGATTTTGGAGGGAATGCAACTGTTGTTTTTATCAAATTACCCCCAATCCCCAACTTTTACCAATTTAACCTATTACTAAGATAAATACGATTTTTTTTCCATTGAAAAAATAATTCAATTAAAAACTCAGAAAAATATATAAGTAAAAACAAAACAAAAAATCGAAAAAAGGAAATTAAAAAACAAAATCAATTTTTTTTTCTCGAAAACTTATGAAAATTCAAAAAATATAATAAAAATAAAAAATTAATGAAAAGTATTAAAATATCTTAAAAAATTATAAAAAAATAGAAATGATATCTCGAACTAATTTTTAATTTAAGTAAAATAAATTTTAAAAGTGGCAAAAGATTTTCATTGAAAAAAATAAATTAAGTGAAAACAAAAAAAAAATCATAAAATTGGAAAAAAGAACTAAAAAAGACATAAATAATCAAAACGGTTTTGAAAAATCAGCAAATTCATATTGAAGTGGAAGTGGATCTCGCATTTAGCAGAATGCATACCTTCCATGTAAATGATCATAGGATAGTAGTCTGAGGTGGTACGAGGGATGTTTCCAACCACAGCTTTTGGTAAAATCTCTTTCAACTTATACTTTACTAAGGCTGGATAATGTAACGGCTGTCCCCGGTAGTTAGAGTTGCCTTGATGTCATAGTTCAGAAGGTGCGAAAGAATGGCTATTCTCTTGCACGTTGATGAATCGAGGAATTGCCTATGTAAGGTCTGCAGGTCTGTAAAGGAGAATCCAGATTAAACGGGTAGTATATCCCTAATAATAACAAGAGGGGGTGCTAAACTAGGGTTCAAATCCAATAGCAACTAGAAAAATAAAAACAAAGATTTTTTTTTGAAAAAATAGAAAATAGTAAAATTCAAAAAACTAAATACAAAAATAATTTAGTTTGAATTTATGCATATTATATTATAATTTTTTACTTTAACTTATTGTATAGATATATCAATTATACAAATATTATTTATAATAAATTAAAAATAACTTAGATAAACAAATGTTTGAATTGAAATTTTCAAAAATATAAATAAATTTAAAAAAATTGAAAGTGTTTGAATTAAATCCCCGAATTAAAGGTTAATTTTTCCTCCATATGCAAAATTCCTCAAATTGAAGGTTAGTTTTTCTTCCATTTCAGCAAAATTCCCAAATTCAAGTTAATTTTCTTATCAAATGACATTTTCCTTGCAATTTTAAATATTCCGGTGAAATTTGTACTAAAATTGCTATTTTTTGCAAGTTAGTGTATCTAAAGTGTCAACGAACCAAATTATAGTATTAAAAAAACGTTCAGGCAAACCTTTAGACTTTAGAGGTGTAAGCTTCCCTACAAAATTGTGTTGGAATAAAAATCTAAAATGGTATACCTACGAAATTGCATTGGAATAAAAATCTAAAATGGTATACCTACAAAATTGCGTTGGAACAAAAATCTAAAATGGTATACCTACAAAATTGTGTTGGAATAAAAATCTAAAAAGGTATTCTTTGCACATAATGAACACTTGGGACTCAACAGAAAAAAAGAAAAAAAAAACACTTGGGAATTTGAGGGAAAAGACAAGTGTTATTAACAAAGGCACAGAAATATTACGAAAATTGCAAAACGTAAGACATGTTTGGAATTTCTCAATTTGGTGTTGTTTTAGAAAATATATTAAGATGAATTTTACTTTTTAACACGGTTATGGAAAAGCAATTGAGTAATGATATTAAGGTAAGTGTTGTTGGTTTGGTTTGTGGCGAGGAAGTTCTTCGTGCACTTTATTGTTACCTTTTTATTATATAATGAAATTGATTTCTGAAATTTTTTTTAAAAAAAAAATAGATAAAAGTGTAACAATAGTACATGACCATGCACGATGACTTGGGAATTGAGTGACGTCATTCATTTTTCACGTCAAAATATAAAAACCTACCAATGGTGCCCTAACCTCCCAACACTCCAACAAATACACGTTGCTTACTTTTTATTTGTGCCCTAATGTGGGTCCTTATAGGCCATCAAACTTTAAAGCTTATGATTATAATTTTTAATGGGAAAGATTTTAGAAAAATTGAATCTAAAACAAAATTAGCATATGATTAAGAGAACAAAAAGTAGTACCTATATGGCTATATATAGAATATTAAATTTGTGAACTACATATATTAAGTATATGAGAATAATTTTTCTCTACAAATTTCACAAATTTAATATGTGTAGGGACAAAAATTATTTATAAGTTATCACTATAAGAATTACCAACTTATGTATAATGGTAAAATAAATGAAACCGTTGAACCATTGTGGAAATTTTTGTTGTTTCATACACATGCCTTCAAATATTTAAGAAACATTTTCTAGACTTAACATTTTCTTTTAAAATAGTTCAAAACTTTGGTCGTGTTTCTTGAGCTACTTGGTTTTACTATCTCAAGAAGTAATCATTTTTCCTTTTTTGTGTAATCAAAAAAAGTCCAAACTCTTGTTTTAAGCAAAGTGCAATAGTGCATATCTTCCAAATTCCAGATGAAATAATCTATTGTCCAATAAAGAGGTTCAACAATTATTTATTTAAATACAATAAAACACGGTGTTATTTATCCAATACATTACGATAAAAAGGTGCAGCAGGGGCAACAAAAGACCCTATCTGAATTCCTTCTCACTCTGCCCATAAATTTCCAGCCATTTAAAATAAAGACCTTCTAGATATAGTTATCTCAACAATTTTCAGGAAAGGAAGGTGGATATAACAAATAATAATATTGCACCTTTTGAAATCAGAGTTTGCTTCTGGCCAAGAGATTTTTGTTCTTTAGAGCTATGAAAGATGTGAAAGTATAGGATTAGCTTATTTCACAGTTGCACTGACACATAGCAATTGGAAGGCATTTGCAACCCCTTAATCCCATAGCAAACATCAAAATAAAATAATAGAAAATTAAACAACTAAGTAAAATTACGGGGTTCGGTAATTGTCTACGCTCACCGAAGAAAATTGGAGAATTTCACTATCAACGAAACTGGTATAACATACAATTAATGTCAAAGCAGAACGTGCCTTTTAATCATGAGTCTTCTGGTTAATTTGGGTTAAGAACTTTAAGACATATCACAAACACATAGTTTAACAATTATTGAACATTTGATCAATGTTGACTTTTTCACTCACTAAATTGACCATTTGAGTGTCATGTGATCACTAGTTTTAGATATTTTATAAGAAAAAATTACTGTGAAAAGCACATGAATGACTTCAATCCCGACAAAATTATTCCGTCATTATATGAAAATACCTTCAGAAGCCCTCGTATCTAGTCTTCCACGTGAGTTTTTGCACCAAATAGAACGTGTCAAAAAAACTAACGGCATAGAACAAATGTGCAACAAGTTTCAAAATTACGAGACTAAGTGTGTAATTATAAAGGCAATAAACTAAAGAATATCGGGACTAGAAGTGCTCAACCTCAACCAATTGGACCAAAAATGCAATTTTTTTTTGATAATTTGTGATTGATTTTAGACCAACATAAAAGCGTTTAAATTTAAAATAAAAAATAAAAAAAATAGTAGGGTCCTTTGAAAGGGAATATATGTGGTCATGCTAAATGCCATGCAGAACCAACCAACACTCTAACAAAATTTATGCCCCATTTGTGCAGTAATCACATCAACAAATACTTCCTGAAATTGATGGTTCTTTTACATGAATAATGAATTGGATGTGAACTGGAATGCAATTGTCCATTTATCAAATGTTTAACCCTTTGTATCTTTTCATCTTTTGCTTTTGAAAGAAAAAGGGATTGTGGGGTTTTGTTTAAAATGTGTGAGGAACAAAAAAAGGAAGAATCAATTTCTCAAAATTAAAAGTAGTTGAGAAGTTCAATGATCAAAGTTGAGTTGGGAAGATGAAATCCTGAGATAATTCTTTTTGAAAAATGGAATCTCAAACTAGGACTTTCGATTAAATTAGGTTTACCGAAAGCTTGATTGTCAGACCTGATTAAGTGGTTATATTTGACTTTAATCGCATAATTATTATGATCAGGGCTGAGTCTCCGCATTAAAGTTGGACTTGATTAATTTGTGAATTGAGTTAGAGTTCATGTTGGAAATCGGATGTAAATAAAGTATGTGTGACGTACTTACGGTAACAAATTCGAATAACACGTGTACATTTTGAATTTCTCTAATCCGAGTTCGGACGAATGAGAAATTAAATGCTGAAATTGTGGTTTGAAATCTGTGGGTTTACCGTGAATTTCTTCTGATCCAATGGTGTAAAACGAGGAGGAATTAAAGATACTACCCATTACGATCGATGGCCACGATTGTACGAGTTGTATTTTTAACACACATGTGATTGGTCGTTTTTATGACGGTCAAAATCGTTTGGCCATTACATGTGAGTCGTTAATGACTTTTATATGAGTCATTAATGACATCACATGTGATTCATTGATCACATCACATGTGAGTCATTAAAGTGAGTTTAATGACACTTATGCCCCTCTTAACACCTATAAAAAACACCCATTTGGATGATCTTTTTTCTTAAGAGAGAATTTACAATTCCTCTTCATGTTTGGTTCTTTTTCTGGAGTTAGTTATTCCGAAAATAACAAATTCGAGAATAGAATCATTTTGTTATTGAGAGTTCGAAACAGGGTTTCGTTCGTGGGTCTCGGTTTTGAAGTGGTTCAATCCCGAGAAAAATTGTTGTATCTTGGGACACAAATTGCAGGAACCCGTACCACCAATAGCAGGGCTATAGCGGGGCAATATTGTGTTAAGGATAGAGAGTCCAACTATCGCCTCGATTCAGATTTTGCATATCCATTTTATCACAGTCAGATTATTCATTTTAACCAACAGACTTAACACAATATTATTCAAATTTGATGTGAGTAAAATGGATCAAATCTGGATAACTCGATTTGATGCCAAAAATCTGGATTTTGATAATTTGGAATCAGGTTTGGGGCTGGAAAATCGAGAGAGAAAGATCCGATTTGTTTGGAACAAAATTCTGGAAATCTAAAAATTGAGATTTGAATCGGGTTGGACCCGGTTTGGTTGAATTGCCGCCGTGCAACACAGCTAATTGTCGCTGGGTTTGAGACATCAAATCTGCCGTGTGGTGGGGTTAGGTGTCGGTGAACTCGCCGCCGTAACCCATCGCAGACGGTACTTGGGTGATGTTGCTGCCTCTGTTCGCCGGCGAAGCCATGAAAATGGCAGGTGCGATTTTCGAATCTCACGAAAAAGAAATTGCTCGGAGCGAATTTCTTGTGGCCCTCGAATCCCGTTGATGATGGGTCGCTTAGAGGCCGAAGCTGGGTTGCCGCCGGAAATGGTGAATTTCTGGCAACGCGAGGATCGACGAATCTCGCTGAAAAATCCTCCCGGATCGGAGAATCTGGTGGAGTGATATTGGCCGAAGTGGGTCACCGAGGGTGATGCCATTAACGCCGCTTGAAACACCGACGGAGACAATCCAAGAGCGTCGATTTGAAGCCATGGAAGTCGCATTTTAGCGGCTGAAATAGGCTTCGAAGTTGGGCATTTCGCGTTGCTTCGATGGTGGTGATTGACCGGAGCAAAGCGGCAGCAGCGCCAGGCGAAGTCACTGTCAACGGCGCTACAACTCCGCGTTGACTGAATTTGGAGAAGCTTTGGTTAAAGGCAGCTGCGTTTGTTGCTTCAGATTTGCTGGTGCAATACAACTTCATCTTCAACAAAGCAATGGTGATGATAGTTTTTTATTATATTAATACTAAAAGCTAAAGTAGCCATCATGGAAAAGAAAGCAAAAGTCTTAAAAGAGGTGCTTTTGGCCTTTTGTTTTTCTTGTGGGCCAACACTTTTTAAATAATATATTAGTGGATGATGTAAGAATAAAAGTCACAAAAGCTCGGATGGGAAAAAGAGAGGCTTTTTGCTTTGTCTTTTATTTTGTTTTTATTTATTAATATATTAAAAGTGTTAAAGTAAAAAGCATTAAAGTAGCCGAAAAGGAGGACCTTTTGCTTTTTGCTTTTTATTTTTGTTTATTTTATCTTGAAAATTTTATGCTATGTTGACCCATCAAAGTACAATGGGACGTGGGATTGGATCAAAGTACTTAGAACAGTACCTGGTCTCAGCCCATTGTGATGTTGGTCAATTATGTGGCATAGTTATGGGCTGGGCTCAGTGAATGACATAGACCCAACATCTATTTTAAATTAAATTGGGTTGGACCCAAAATATTTAAGTTTAAAATGAGAGTGGGCTTGGGTCAAGAGATCCTAATTGAATAGTTTGGGTTGGACCCAACACCTATTTTAAATTAAATTGGGTTGGACCCAACACCTATTTTAAATTAAATTGGGTTGGACCCAACATATTTAAGTTTAAAATGAGAGTGGGCTTGGGCCACTGAATTTCAATTGACTTAAATTGGGTTGGACCCAATTGACTAAATTAAATGGGATTTAATTTGGTAATTGATTAAATTGGATTTAATCATCCTATCAAAATTAAATTAGATTTAATTTTGTTGTAATCATTTTGAGTTTGTCTATTAAATAAAATAGATTTATGTTAATATGACCAAAATGATGCGCTTGGAGCGCTGTTGCTCATCGCGGATAACAAAGTTAGATGTCACAAATCGCATCGCCAGAAGTTGTTGGTATTATTTATCCCAAAAATAATCTCGAGGAGATAAGAGGATTTAATCAATTCTGGTGTATCGCAGAATTGTGGGGGAAAGAGGCAATCCTCTCAGCGAACTACATTTTCGAAAGTAGGAGTGAGACTCCGTATGAAATGAGGAACTTTGTTATATCTTGGTGTTCTTTATTATTCAAATAGTCATTGTTAGTTATAGTTGTAGTGTTATATTGTGCTATTAAATTCGTCTAGTTAATTCTGTCGAGGAGATTGGGTTTTAAGCACGACCGTTGTGACGCCTCCAATCTTTCCTGGGAATTAAATCTAGTGTGGTTTTCTTGTACAATATTCACTCTCTATTTCTATAATTGGTAGAATATGACTCTGAGTTCCACAACAAGTGGTTAGAGCTCGGGTATTCTGAGTATGCTTTGTGGTTGCAGTTTAATCTGATCTTCCACATCAGAAAAGTTTTCCCTGGATATTTGACTTTGAAAATGTGGAGGTTTTGGAATACCGAAAATCCAAACAAAGTAAGATATGGTCAAGGACCATTGACTGCATATTGGATATGCACTTCATAGCGTATCTCGTACATAAAGTCAAAAAATTCTGATATTCATGACGGCAAAATCATGGAATATAGAATCGTTGTCTTTTCTCGAGGATACTGGATATCTGACACAAACGACTCTAAGTCCACGAGTGGTTCTGGTTTACCATCGGTGGAGGAGCAGTGTCATTGAAATCATCTAAATGAACTTGTATAGATCATGTCAGAATTCATAGCTTTAGATAAAGTTGATGGAAAAGCTGAGTGACTATACAATATTTAGAAGAGAACCCAGGTTGGAATCTTGGACGTATAAGAGTAAAAACCAGGTTTTAACCAAGTGCACATCTTACACTCCGGCTAATGAGCGGATGATGTTTATGGAAAACTTGATCACGTCACTTGTGGTTGGAATAGGTAAAGTGGTGTTGTGCATAAACTTGGATGTCGTCACTTTAAACTATACAGTTGTTGAGTGAGATCGGTCCTAATGTTTGTGGCACATATTCTCTGAAGAGAGAAACGTCTAGACGACGTGGTGTACGAAGTACACAACTTGGTAATAAATACGAAGGATTTGACCATTGGAGTACAATCGAGAAAGTCGATCAAACATCCGATGGTGCGTCGTTCAAAGAATTTGATGCAAGTGTGGTAGTATTCACCATGGTCTAATGATATTTCCGAACGCCAAAATCATACTCTAAAGAAGATAATGATGCATTGGATAAATTCAGAATTATGGGGGACGTGGTCCAAGATAACTACATTCTGAACGAAGGTCCCACGTAGTAGTAAGAGTAAGAATCTGCCTGAAAGATGGCAAGATTTCCTACAGTTACGTACAAATGTGGGGGCTGTGGGTTAAGGTAAAAGCACCCAAACCTTAACAAGGTTACAAGGCATACTTGGTAGCCGAAGGGACCTTCAAATGGTAGACCTTGATTTTGTCTTTTCATGTTTTCGGGAATGGGAATTAAATCCATAAAATATTCATTGTTGTTGCTAATTTGCATAACCATGAGATATTTGAAATGGATATTAAGACTGCGTTCCTTAAACAAAGGATTAGATGAGGAAGTTCACATGGAACTAACCGAGGGGTATGTTGAATCGGTATACAGACTCGAACATAGCTCCTAAGTAGTGGCATGAAAGGTTTGACAAAATATTATGTTATCAAACAACTTCATAATCAATTAGCGTGATACATGTGGTTTTTCAACAAAACACATAGCTCATAGTATGAAATTTCACTAAGGTTCAAAGCCAAAAGCTACCTTTTCTGGTGTGAAAGTTTGATATGTTGATTATGTAAGTAATCATGACTATTGAAAGGATGTTGAAAAAGGATTTCGACATAAATGATATGGGTACGGTCCAAAGACTTGTCTCACTGAGACTGTACTTGGAAAATTTAGTTTCCATAACAGTGCTCTTGTAAGAAAGTGACTAAAGACTTGGTTGAGAACCATGGTGAACCCATATTGCAATATGCACATATGCCCAGTTTGATATATTGAGACAATAAGTCGGCAATAGCACGTGCATACAATTGCGACTGTTAGTCTGCAATAACAAAGGCATATAGTAGCATAAGTAATGGTAAGTCTAGACAGGCTTGTCGTAGGCACAATACCATTAAGCAGTTGATTTATGATGGCATTATCTCCACTGATCATGGAGGATAAAGTAGATCCTTTGACGAAAGGACTTCCATCGAGATCAAATAGACTGCCTATCAAGAGGAATGGGGTTAAAGACTACAAATTAAGAATGGACACAACGGTAACCTAACCATGTTGACTGGAGATCCCAAGATCATGGTTCAATGGGAAAACTAAGTTGTGAAAATTCAGTATGTCACTTAGGAGTTTATCTCCAAACCCATTGCCTAGGATAAAGAAGTGCAACCTGCAAGTTGTAGCAAAAGGTTAAGCCGGGCTTTTAATGATTCCTATACTGTCATGTAAATGAAGTAGAGTATAGTAGGATACTCTTAAATAGGAAGTCACCTATGTAAGTGTGAGGTGTCGGCCGCCTCAACATTGGGTAAAATGTAAACACTTATGAATCCAAGAAGGGGTGCCACGGCCAAAATGGACCCAACAGTGAGAACGGAATCTGTTCGAGAGACTATGGTGTGAATATCATTGTCTTGGTTTACACAAACGGCTGAACAATTCAAGAGATCACGTTCATTGGGCAGCCTAGTAAATCCGATGATATTTCACTAAGAAAGGTTCAAAGCCAAAAGCTACCTCTTCTGATGCTATAGTTTTTCACCCGAACTCTCAATGTGTCTGCATATGTTAATTTCATTCGTGTGGGAGATTGTTGGAAATCGGATGTAAATAAAGTACGTGTGACGTACTTACGGTAACAAATTCGAATAACACGTGTGCATTTTGAATTTCTCTAATCCGAGTTCAGACGAATGAGAAATTAAATGCTGAAGTTGTGGTTTGAAATTTGTGGGTTTACCGTGAATTTCTTCTGATCCAATGGTGTAAAACGAGGAGGAATTAAAGATACTACCCATTACGATCGATGGCCACGATCGTACGAGTTGTATTTTTAACACACATGTGATTGGTCGTTTTTATGACGGTCAAAATCGTTTGGCCATTACATGTGAGTCGTTAATGACTTTTATATGAGTCATTAATGACATCACATGTGATTCATTGATCACATCACATGTGAGTCATTAAAGTGAGTTTAATGACACTTATGCCCCTCTTAACACCTATAAAAAACACCCCTTTGGATGATCTTTTTTCTTAAGAGAGAATTTACAATTCCTCTTCATGTTTGGTTCTTTCTCTGGAGTTAGTTATTCCGAGAATAACAAATTCGAGAATTGAATCATTTTGTTATTGAGAGTTCGAAACAGGGTTTCGTTCGTGGGTCTCGGTTTTGAAGTGGTTCAATCCCGAGAAAAATCGTTGTATCTTGGGACACAAATTGCAGGAACTCGTACCACCAATAGCAGGGCTATAGCGGGGCAATATTGTGTTAAGGATAGAGAGTCCAACACTCGCCTCGATTCAGATTTTGCATATCCATTTTATCACAGTCAGATTATGCATTTTAACCAACAGTTCAATGCATCGGAAATTCTAGTTTAGATCGGGTTCAGTCGATCTCAAGTTTAATTCACAAAGTGAGTGAATTACATTTGTTATGTGATTGACTATAAAACAAGTGAAGTAGATTGGAAATTAGCTAAATCCAATCTAAGCTGAAATTTCCAATAATACAGATATACTAAAACATGCAATAAAATGGTTAATTAGTTAAAAGGTCTAGCCCTAGCATATAAGCCATTTCTTATACGTCTATTATTGTTTTGTGATAGAAGAAATTCCTACCATTGCTCTTCAAGAACCATATGGACCTGATTAATAATCATTTTTTCTTTAAATAGCTTTAGTGGACGTGTATGTTATGGCCCATGGTCTGAAATGATTTGAGAAAGCCAATAATTGTGCTTAAGGACTATAAAATCTAATGGACAGATAAAACAATGAGTTCCCAAAATTAAGCAAGCTAAAGTATTTTCTTTTAGGAAATAGTTACATGTATATATTAGGAGCATCAATTATAAAAACTTATTTCTTAAAAAAAAAAAATTATAAAAACTTAACTAGCAACGACTGATCAAAGAATAATTATCACACCAACAAATGTTAGCTCAATTGGTAAGAAACGGGTCACTTTCTGTCAAAAGGTTGTGAGTTCGATTTACTCTACCGATGTGATGGATGTGTTGCTATGTTAATAAGTAATTTGTAAATACTTTTATAAGTGACATTTGGTCCTTAAGGCATGCCATAATAGGTGATCGGAGCCAGCCTTAACTAAATTTTTGCTTAAAAAAAAGAATATTTATCACTAATATACAATCGATTATAATTTTTAAAGAATAACTTCCCTTTTGATGGTATACCATCAATAAGAAAATGTAATTTTGTCCTAAAAGGGCACAAGACTTGTAAACCTGTTATGAGGTGATCCTTAGGAATGACAACAGGGTAGGTGTTAGTCGGGTATTGCAAGATTTGAGATTTATCCCGTTAAGAATTTTTAATACTACCCGCTCGGGACCTGGCGGGTATCAAGCGAGTCGGGGTACTACTAGGCAGACCTGGCTAATTTCTATTTTTGGACATCTTTTTGTCTATCCCGTTCTCACAAACGCATACAAAACAAATAAAATAGCATCAAATCAATTCGGGGTACTACCAGGCAGACCCGACTAAGTTTTATTTTTGGACATCTTTTTGTCTATACTGTTCTCATAAACGCATACAAAACAAATAAAATAGCATCAAATCAATTGTTTAATGTAAACACATATAAAAATATAAGTCATTTGATAATTAAATGTAAATACATTTAAAACAAATACAAATTAAATTTCAAAAAATAAAGTTATCTTCATACTCAAACTTATATCAAAGTTATCTAATGGAAATAGAATATTAGACCTATAATATCTTGGAGCCTAAATTTCGCAACTAGAAATAGGGTTCATCACCAAATTAAGAATCAAGTAGTGAAGAATTCCTATAAACATGATAAACTTTATAATTTTTCTTTCATCTACTAACATATATATATATATATATATATTAGATTAAGTAACTCATAATTATTCCTGACTTTAAAGTCTAGAACTATTCCAAGAATTACAAATAATTATTACGGAGATTTTATAGTTCAAACTAAATATGAATATTACTTAAAATCATAATTAAACGAGGATATTGGAGATGTAAGAGTAAAGGTAATTAAGATCATCACCAGTTTAAACACAGCCTTACTGGATTTATCCATGTAATTGAATATAGGCAAACTGCCATTTTCCCTTCTAAAGTTCATCTTTTAGCACTATACTCCCTCAAAATTAAAAAAAAAAAGACTGTACCCCCTAAAAAATCGAAACCTATTGCACTTTGGGCCAAAATCAACGTTTATGCAATTTTTTTGACGGATATTGAGTCGCATATCAATTATTATGAACTTGTAAGGTCATAAATGTCATTTATCATCTCCTACTCAAATCAACTGCGCTTTATAATGTATGTTGACGCCAAAAGTGACCAGGTGAAAACTTGAATTCTAAAACCACCTTTATACGTTCTTGAAAAACATGAGTTCGGAGTTAACAATTAATAAATTTGAAGGAAAAAATATTCTGAAAAAAAAAACTTATTTTGATGAAGATAAATAATGACTTTCATGACCATACAATGTACGAAGGATTGACATGTGGTTAAGATTTTAATAAAATTTTCACTTGAATATTGATTTTGTGGCTAAGTGCAACATTTAGATTTTCTAGGGAGCATAGTCTCTTTTTTGAATTTTTTAATGAATTTTAGAGTGGGTGAAGTGCATTTTGCCCTTCAATATAATTGCTCATCTTAAATGATAATATTATTATTTGTTTTGCAGTTAAATAAAACTACCATCTATACTATTATATAACTGAAGAGCACCTTAGAGTAATCGTTTTAGACTGTCAAGAGGTTTTGGTGTAACCTTTGCAATTTTATTGAATAAATTAATTTTAATGCACCATGTGACTATATAATGACACCTCAATAATTTTGGTGAGGTATCCTAGGGATAGAGACAATTCACATGATCTATAACACTCTATGATGCACGAATGCTACTAAAATTGGACCCGTGCAGTATCGTACTCGTATCGAATACAATACTCTGTGGATACCACCCACATACGTATCGAATACCCTTTTTATGTATCCAAAAATTAAATAAAAAAGAAAATTTCAGATACCGTATCTGATATTTCTGGATGTCGTATCTCATACAAAATTTAAAGTATCTGATGCACCTTGAATATCAGACATAATATATTTGAATATTATATAATACTTTATAGGTTAAAATAGGAAAATAATAATGACTTTGACTATACGTTAAAAGGTTAAACAAACAATAAGAAATTTTAAAGAAGTAAAGAACCGTTTCGATTTCACTTCTTAATATATTTTTTTCTTCTCTTACTCCACGTGAAATCTATCATTTATTACCAAAGATTTTGGATAAGAAGGTAAATGTTGGTATCAATGAAATGACATTTTTACACCACTGCAAATGATGAAATATTATGGTTATCTTTGAAATTTTTTGAACTTATAAACAATGAACATGTATCAGTATTGCATTTTTATTATGCATATATTGACTCAAAATTATTTTTAAATATTATATATATATATATATATATTCGTATCCCAACATATCGTATCCTATAATTTTGAAGTTTGCCGTATTTCGTATCCGTGTCGTATCGAACCCGTATCATTGTATCCATATCCATGCATCATAGATAACACCCGATATAGAAAAATATATTATTTTTTCATTTCTTTACAAGTTTCATTTCTCTTTTTATTTTTAATTTACCGTCTTTCATTAAAATACAATTAAATTTATTTATATAATTTTCTAATTAAATTTAATTCTTTTGCACACGCATCGAGTGTGCGTTACCGACTAGTATATATATATATATGGCATAAAATTAAATTGTGTAGCTTTGGTTAGCACTAATTCCACGCAATACTTTTCTAGCAGGCCCCAAAGACTGAAACTCACCCCCCTTTCTCGCAAAACCTACCACCGTCATATCCCCTTCCGGCCGCCTCTTCACCTCCGTCAATCACAACAGCTCTAGCCAGTGGCGGATCCAGAAATAAATGTCAGTGGGGGCACTCGTCTAGGTCTTCCATTTTTTGCCAAATAGACGAAGGATTTAAAAGGGATTTATGGAAGAAAATATAATAAGAAATTAGGTTCAATTATAACTTTTGACATAATTTATACTCTTATACCTCTTTTGTTATAGCCAGAATTTTGGGTTTTAGGGGGTCAAACTCAAAGTAAAGAGAAAAAACGTGATATTTTTCGACCTTGGGTGGGCAAAATTCAAATATAAAAATTGAGGGGAGGCACTTAATAATTTGAGGGGGGGCACAAATGTAATTTATAATTAAAAATTGAAAAATATCTATACATTAACAAAAAAAGAAAAAAGTCAATGGGGGCACTGCCCCTCCTGAACTAAGCATAGATCCGCCCCTGGCTCTAGCTCCGCCACCGCCGGTCACTTCTGCCACTTTCGTTGAGTTATATTTCGATTTCTCACTAATCGTTTACTCTGAGTGTCCATCTGCATATTGCAATTTCTTTATGTAAGACTTCTTATTTAGGTAAAACAATGTAGTGAGTTCGTGAAAATATAGTCGGTTCAATTTGTTTTTCTCTTTCATCTCTAAAAAATTAAGGCCTTGTTTTTATGTTTTCAAATTCCATTTTTTTGGGGGTGTACATAAACCTGCACAACCCACCCAGTCTTCTCAAATAGACCCGATCTGCTCGAAAACCGCCGATTTGAAATTATTAAAAACAATTAGTGGGTTGAAAAAATTACAACCCGCCACTTTCGGGTCAGGTGGTGAGTTTAATAGTTGTAACCCACCTAACCCGCCACCCGACTGCTAATTGTATATGTTATAAGGGTGTGTGTATATATATATATAGATATAGTTAAAGATTGAACCTAAATTCTTAAAGTTATATATGCATATATATATATATATATGTCTATATAAACTCTAGTAAGAGTAGTTTTAATTCATATTTATTTATATATGGCTTTGTTTGGATGTGTTTTCATTTCATTTTCAACCGTCATTTTCGAAAATATATGGGGGAATGAGTTTTTTTATTTTTGTGTGAGAAAAGTGAAAAAAATAGGTGTGTTTGGTTGTGTTTTTAAAAATGGTTGAAATTGGTGATTATGATGTGTGAAATGATTAAAAAGTAATTATTAAATGAATAGTATTGGATTTAAAAATTTAAAAGAGAAGAAAGAGAAATGTTTAAAATATTGAAAGGAGATGAGAGAGAAAAGTGATAAAAAGAAATTGTGAGATGAGTGATGTGAAATGTAATTTTAAAGAAATGATTGAAATTTATTGGGAACGTAAAAATGAGAATGAAAATGAGAATATTTTCAGTTAAAAATAGTGTAAAGTGTATATTTTTATTTTCAGATAAAAATGAAAATGGAAAAAGCAGTTTGAAACAAACAAGGCCGTTATTTTTAACTTGAGTAAATAAATTACTTCATTTGAACATTTATTTTTACTTGATTTGAACGAAAATGTATATGTATATTTTGATGATAAACTTATAAAATAATTTAATTTTATTAATATTTTAGAGTTTACAATTCATGATAAATATGATTTTTATTTAATAACACCACTTATTTTTGTATTTTTCACCAACTCAATTTTTTTTAGTTAAATGTACAACAAATATGTTATTTAGTTTTTTACTTACTAGTTGAAACTAAAAGTAAGTTGTAAGAACTATAATTATATTTCGATAACCTGCCAACCCGCCCGCTAAATACATTAAACTTGACCAACCCGAACCGCTCGATTTGAAAAGAAATTATGCGATTTCGGTTTGATATTTTGTCAACCCGCATATATCAGGTCGGGTTGACTTTTTCCATAAAACTGTCTGAACCTGACCGCGTACACCCGTACCATTTTCAATATCCTGGATATCTAAATTCACATTTTTTCAACTTAATTTTTTCAATCTTTTTTATAACTACCTATCACTTACTATATCTATCATTTCACACGATATCAATTAACATTATTTACTTCAATCATTATTTCTCTTTCTTTTCATACTTCACAATTTTTAATTTTTATTTTTTTATTCACATTATCATTTTATAAATAACTAACTCATTCATTGAATACATCATACATCAATCTATAACTATTGATTTAACACATTTTACAAATTTCAACCATTTCTATAATACATAAACAAACACAACACACATCACATCATTTACGAATCTTCATAGTACGTATGTTTTGAGAAATTTTCGGAATTTTAACTCAAAAACATAAACAAACATAGCCTAACATTCTTAATATCATTGAATCGAGATAATACTATGATAGACCGTGAGTATTACTCTTTGTGTTTATCTGTTTCACACATTGAAGTGGTATATTATGTGTGGACCCACACATATTATGTGAATTAAAGCAACACTCCTCGTGCACACTAGCTTTCGGATGTAGAAATTGCCAATATTCATTGCACAACACTCTATCTAGACGTTCTTGTAATGATGACCTCCCCCCTGTTGCTCATGTAAACGGAGTACCCACAAATTTGAGATTAATCAAACTGCATTTACTCATACACTCCAAAAATCTCCTACATTTATTATGGTCCACCGGAGCCCCACCCGATTTCTCAGATTGGTTAACCACCACATTCATATCACCTGCAATAAGCCAAAGACCCTTTATATGCGGTTCCATTTGAATAATATGGTCCCACAAATAGTTTCTAATATCCAGATTCGGACTGGCGTACACAACCGTGAGTAGCCAATCTTTCTTTCCTAGTATCTGAACCACAGCTGAAATACTCTGATCGTTCACCTCCATGATCTAAAGTTCACATTCATAAGTAGCCCAGAAGATCCAGATTCCCCCAGAAAACCACGAGCTTCCACTTTCTCTACCCTATCAAACCGACTATGCTACATGATATCATCGGCATGATCCCACTTGACCCGGTGTTCCATCAAGACTAGTATCATAGGTTTATAGTACTGGAATAGATCCTTGAGAGCATGTCTGAATTCCATCTTCCCTGCTCCCTTACAATTCCAGAAAATAACTGACATTAAAACAAATAAAAAATTGGTTCTATTCAAAGAACCTAAAAATCATACCTGGGGGGTGTTTGAAACCCCCTCATTCTTTTGCATGTTTATGTCCGTATCCATGCTTTCCCAAGCTGTAACTCGCCCAACAACCCCTGCGACCCGCTCCATATTAAGTACTGTGTCCCGGATGTCATTCTCTTCTCTGTCAATATCATTATCAGAAGTGAGAATACTGTTCCCCGGAGGTTCATGTCCTCTCATTCCCGCCCCCGTGCAAGTTCTCGAAGAGAAGTTGTTTTCCTGTGTCGGCTGGCTCCTTATCCCATAAATTTCATCCAGTTCCTCATGTGTAAAAGGAGTCCTGTCCAAGAATGCTTCATCCTCCACCTGCTGACTTATGGTGTTGTTGATTATCGGATATGTAGTGTCGTGCTCAATTTGTTTTACACGATCAATGTGTACTATCGGATTTTTCTGTGCTAGTTTTCTTTCCTTGAAAATCTTTTTCCTGGCTATAGGTATAACTTCCTTATGATTATTAATCTGTACCCCCGTGTCCTTTATGACCTCTACCTCACCAATCTCTTCCTCTCCCAAACCATTGAGGATATCAAACCTCGACCTCGATTCTTTCCTCTCATCACCCATCATTTTCTTTTTTCCTTTTCCCGTCTCCCCCTTCTCATGCACCCTGATGCCTGCGGATTCGGCTCCGGCTGGTTTTGAAGTGTTACTTTTCTCGGCTTGATTTGATCCCTGTCCAAAATAGAACACCGGGTTTTCCTTTAGCTTAGCCGGGCTTTTGAGAACTTCTCGCCTTTGGGTCCCCTACGAGGCCTATGCTGAACAATATTCCAAGGACCATGTGTGGTTGGAACCGTTGAACTCCTTGTTGTTCCCATCACATCCGTACCCTTCTTCTCTCCCGTATGCATCGAACTCTCTTTGTCACAACTCACTCCACACGTTTCTTTTCGGTGACCATATTTGCCACATTCAAAGCATATCATGTTTAGTCCCTCATATTCCACTACACGAATCTTATTACAGAACTTCACACAAGGAATTATAGGTTTATTAAGATGAAATTCAACACATACACGTGCGTACCTACCTCGTAGCGATTCTTCCGTGTGTTTATCGATCCCCCGTACTTTACCTACGAGACCTCCCAGAATCTTGAGGGCTTTCTCATTAAATAAGTGGATAGGCAAATCAAGGAAACGTATCCACACCATTGTAGACGTGATTTTCTCATGCTTTGGTTCAAACGTGGGTTCCCATTTCCTGACAAATGTCCCAATATTATCCATGGCCCCTTGTTTAACACCCTATTATATTCTTCCTTAGTCTGAAAACGAACAAGATAAAATTTGTTTCTGATGTCGACGGGATTAATGTCATAAGATAACTGCCAAATCGCTTTGATACGTTGGCGTAACATTGTATAACCTACTTTTCGACCCAATACTTTTATCACCAGTGCGCGTCGATACGGTGCCGCCATCAACTGAATCTCTTCCTCAGATAGGGAGCTTTCTGGAATTTTTGCAGAACCTATAGCCCCTCCCAATTCAGAATTTTGATCCTCCATATCAGTCATTTGCTCAAAGTCTTCGGCCTCTCCTTCCCCCGTGTAGTATGTCGGTGACGAAACTTTGGGGCTCCAAGTTTCTTTCAAGTGGTTTGTTGACCACTGTTGCTCCGTGGGTGGGTTTTGGACAGGAATTTCAAACTGGTTTGAAGGTTACGCAGTGCCTTCCATGGAAGATTGGCTCGGAGTATGCTGTGCATGGGTGTCCTCGTTGGGGTTTGGGTTTAGCATCACTTTCGTCGGAGACGCTGCTCCAATCAATTACCGCTTAAGTTTCTTTTTTCTCTGGTTAGGGGTGACCGTGAGCGGGGGTGGCCTATCCTCGTCGGAGTCCTACATGCCGCCGGTGAGGCGCGCCGGAGGGATAGTTTTCTAGTGGCTGCGTAGGTTTGAATTTTCCCTAGGTCTCGCTCCTATTTTTTCGGAGCTGAAAGAGACTGCTTTCAAGTTCAAAGAATATTTTTTGGATACGAAGAGTCCTATTTTAATTAGACCACAATTTAATAAAAATTCAGCACCTTTCCAACTCCTGAAACGTGAAGCAATTTTCTTATCCTTATTACATACTGATGCTAATAATACTAATTTGTAACTTCTTATCACCATTATCAACGCACTTAATCCGCCAAGTCCCCAGTTTCACAATGTAATCCAAGAATCTTTCTATATAAATAGAGTATAACCATAGTGTCCTTACCCAAGGTGAGTATCAATGGTGGCGCCTCTACTCGACAAGAAAATAATCAAGAAAAAGGCCAAAAATTTCCAGAGACCGTGAAGTGATAGCTATGTTTTAATCTACAATTGATCTACAACTAATTAGTGTAGACCGAAAGGTACCAATACTTTATCAATAGAAATTTCAAGGGACTGACCGACAATATGGGTCAAGAAGATTTCTCACTGTTGATTTATAAATTCTCATGATTAATCTTGAGCAACTTGTGATGTTGATGCATATTGTGCAAAAATTGCTGATAATTTATCTACAAAAAAGAGGAAAGAAATTATCGAGCATCTACTCATCTTCATGTTGTCACTAACAAGCTCGGTTCCGTATCTAGGAGGATGAATAAGCACGTTAACAAACATAGAGGATTGCATAGTATGTAGTGCAAGTTTTCAATGCAATTTTATCCATGCTATGAAAACATAAACTTTACACTATGTATCTTGAACATTTTTCTACTTATCATGTTTGGTCCTAATTCTTTGGCCACGCTATGCCTCTCAACTTCTTCTTCCTACCAAAAGAAGTTTTCTATAGATGCAGTTTAAAAAAAATGCAAACTACTTCATGCCAAAGCAAAGTCTCGCAATGAACTATTAATTTGTATTTGTGGCACATAGTATTATAAATGATAAAAAAAATTGTTAGGATTGTTATGAAATAACCCCAAATATTATGAAATATATACAAATATTCTAAAATAGAAAGACTAGAGAATTAAGAAGAGAATTCTTTCTTTGATTTTGGTGTGTCTTAACAATACAACTTCATGTCCTATTTATAGGCACAAAATAGTAGGTACAATTATTTCAAGAGTTGAGTACATAATGGAAAAGATGGATTTACAAGTAGTGGAAGAGCAATGATCACCCACTATAACATAAAGAGGAGGAGAAATGATTATCCATCATATCATGTAGTGGAGGATACATGGACATCCATATAATTATTCATAACACTCCCCCTTGGATGTCCATCACTTAAGAATATGCCTCGTTAAAACCTTACTAGGAAAAACCCAATGGGACAAAAACCTAGTGAAGGAAAAAGAGTACATATCAATACGCAATCAGATGCTGCCTCATTAAAAACCTTACCAGGAAAACCCAGTGGGAAAAACCTTGGTAAAGGGAAAAAGAGTGCGGCGCGTATTATCTCCCCCTCATGACAATATCAGTCAAGATCTTTAAGTCTACGTACTCCAATATTGTAGACTAGTTTTTCAAACGTTGCTGTGGGAAGTGCCTTGGTGAACAAATCAACAAGATTATCACTGGAACGGATTTGTTGAACATTAATATCACCATTCTTCTGAAGATCATGAGTGAAAAAGAATTTTGGTGAAATATGTTTTGTTCTATCTCTTTTAATGTACCCTTCTTTCAATTGTGTGATACATGCGGAATTATCTTCATATAAGATCGTCAGGATCATTTTTCCAGAAGATAAACCACAAGTCCCTCGAATGTGTTGAATCATGGATCTTAACCAAATACATTCTCGACTTGCCTCATGAATAGCCAAAATTTCTGCATGATTAGATGATGTGGCCGATATAGTTTGTTTCATAGATCGCCATGAAATGGCTGCGCCACCACATGTAAATAAATAGCCCGTTTGTGAACGACCATTATGAGGATCAGACATATATCCAGCATCTGCATATCCAACCAATTCGGACTTGGGTACATTTGAATAAAATAAGCCCATATCGATTGTTCCTCTAAGGTAGCGGAGTACTTGTTTAACCCCATTCCAATGCCTTCGTGTAGGAGAAGAACTATATCTTGCTAATAGATTAACAGCGAATGCTATATCAGGTCGAGTATGACAAGCAAGATACATTAGTGCACCGATTGCACTTAGATATGGTACTTCAGGACCAAGGAGTTCTTCATCACTTTCTCGAGGTCGAAAAGGATCTTTGTTCACATCTAATGACCTTACGACCATCGGGGTGCTCAATGGATGTGATTTATCCATATAGAATCGTTTTAGCACCCTTGATATATAAGCGTCTTGATATACAAAAATTCCATTCTTTAAATATTCAATTTGCAACCCAAGGCAAAATTTTATTCTTCCAAGATCTTTCATCTCAAATTCTTTCTTCAAGCAATTAACAGTTTTTGAAATCTCTTCAGGAGTTCCAACGATATTTAAATCGTCAACATAAACTGTAATTATAACAAACTCATTTCCAGATCTTTTCATGAAAATACAAGGACAAATTTGATCATTCTTATATCCTTCCTTCAACAAATATTCATTGAGACGATTATACCACATTCGTCCAGATTGTTTCAGTCCATACAATGACTTACTTAATTTAATTGAATAATGTTCTCGAGAACTTGATTTATATGCTTCAGGCATATTAAATCCTTCAGGGATTTTCATATATATATCATTATCAAGCGAGCCATACAAATAGGCTGTAATAACATCCATTAGACGCAAATCAAGTTTTTCATGCACTGCCAGACTTATTATATAACGAAAAGTAGTTGCATCCACCACAAGAGAATAAGTCTCCTCATAATCTATGTCAGGTCGTTGCGAAAACCCTTGGGCAACAAGACGTGCCTTATATCTTACAATTTCATTTTTCTCATTTCGTTTTCGCACAAATACCCATTTGTATCCTACTGGCTTTACATCTTCAAGTGTACGGACTACAGGTCCAAAAACTTTTCGTTTTTCAAGCGAGTTTAACTCTACCCCCATTGCGTCTTTCCATTTTGGCCAATCATTTCTTTGTCGACATTCATTAACAGACTTTGGTTCTTGATCCTCATTATCATTCATCATATTTAGCGCTACATTATATGCAAATTTATCATCAATGTTGACTTCATTTCTATTCCATCGTTTCCTGTTCATAACATAATCGATTGAGATCTCATTATTTTCACAATTTTCAGGTACCTGAGGTTCTTTTGGAACCGAAATATTAGTTATGACTGGGGACTCTTCTGGAGTTATTTTATCCTCGATTAGACCATCTTGATTCTTAGCTCCTTTTCCTTTTCGAGGATAACTATCTTTGGAACCGATAGGTCTACCACGCTTCAGGCGTGCAGTAGATTCATTACTTTGACCTTCAGGGACAACAATTCTTACTGGAGCATTAACAGCTGGTACATGTGACTTAGTCACTTTTTTTAGGTCAGTAAATGCGTCTAGCAGTTGGTTAGCTAAACCTTGCAAGTGAATTATCTTTTGAACTTCCAGTTCACTTTGTTTTGTTCGAGGATCAAGATGAGATAAAGATAATTCATTCCAACTAATTTTCTTTTCCAGCTGCTTATTTTCTCCCCCTAATGTTGGGAAATCTGATTCATCAAAATGACAATCAGCAAATCGAGCCGTAAATAAATCTCCAGTCAATGGCTCTAGATACTATATTATCGATGGAGACTCGAATCCAACATATATTCCCAATTTCCTTTGAGGACCCATCTTAGTGCGTTGTGGTGGAGCAATTGGAACATATACCGCACATCCAAAAATTCTTAGATGGGAAATATTTGGTTCCTGACCAAAAACCAAGTGCAATGGGGATAACTTATGATAACTTGTTGGCCTTATGCGAATAAGTGTTGCTGCATGCAAAATAGCATGTCCCCAACAAGAAATAGGAAGTTTTGATCTCATAAGTAAAGGTCTTGCAATTAACTGCAGACGCTTAATAAACGATTCTGCTAGACCGTTTTGTGTATGAACATGTGCTACAGGATGTTCAACATCAATTCCAATAGACATGCAAAGATACATGTGACCACCTTGTTGATGCATCAATTAAAACCATAAAATATCTAAATGGTCCACACGACGGGTGTATTGGTCCACAAATATCACCTTGAATACGTTCAAAAAACGTAAGAGATTCACTTCCTACTTTTGTTGTTGATGGTCGAATAATCAACTTTCCTTGTGAACAAGCAGCACATGAGAACTCATTCGATTGAAGAATCTGCTGGCTCTTCAATGGATGACCACATGAATTCTCAATTATATTTCGCATCATAATTGATCCGGGATGGCCCAACCAGTCATGCCAAATAACAAACTTATTTTGATTTGTAAACTTCTGGTTTACAATAACATATGTTTCAATAGTAGATATATGCGTGTAGTACAAACCGGAAGACAATGCTGGCAACTTTTCCAATATACATTTGTTACCAGATATTGTATTAGTGATGTAAAGATACTCAATATTGCCATCACTTGTTGTCTCAATATGATATCCATTTCGGCGGATATCTTTGAAGCTTAGTAAATTTCTTTGAGACTTAGTAGAATATAAGGCTTCATCAATATAAAATTGTGTTCCTCCGGGTAACAATATATTAGCTCTGCCGGAGCCTTCAATTAATTTTGCACTACCCGATATAGTACTAACATTGGCTTCTTGCATTACTAAATAAGAGAAGTATTTTTTATTCTTGAGAATGGTGTGAGTTGTGGCACTATCAGCGAGACACATATCTTCATTATTGATGTTGTTGCTAATCGAGTAAATACTCATTCTTTATTGAAACATAAAAAGAAATAAATCAATATCAAACAATATTATTTAATATGAGAAAGGACAATCATATGAATAAATTCATTAATTGATCTTAAAAGGAAAACAACATGCTTAAATATTTATTTATGAAGTACTAGAATTAAAATTTAACAAATTTATTTTTGAACACTTCAAGCTCCAATCAAGTGATCAATTTTTTCATTAGGATCATTAAAGAAATCAGCAACATGTAAATGAGTGTCATCAAAATCGGCCATGATCAGAATCGTCTTCTTCAAAAGCAAAATTTATTTCTATTTTCTTTCTTTTACTTTTTAGCGATTCTTGGTAAAGGTCAACAAGATGTTTTGGTGTACGACAAGTACATGACCAATGACCTTTACTACCACAACGATAGCATAATTTTTTCACAAATTTGCTATTTTGGCCACTTTCATGTTTCTCTTCATTATTTTTCCACTTCTGGTGGAAAGATATATTCTTTGAATAACCACCACGATTTCCATAACCATATCCACGACCACGTCCACGTCCATGATTTCTTTAATGATTAAAATAGTTATGTGCTGCTACTTTCACTTCAGGGAATGTAGCAGAACTAGTTGGACGAGACTCATGATTAAAATAATTATATATTGCTCAACACATTCACTTCAGGGAATGGAGTATAATTATTTGCATATATGAATTTATATTTTGCTAAACACATTCACTTCAGGGAATGGAGTATAGTTATTTGCATATATGAATTTCAACATCTGACGCCCAAGAAAAATAATTTTTTCTCGTAATATCAAGAGTCACAAAGTCAAGTTTTTTCAAGATTCATCAATATAATACTATTATCAAAGTATAAAATGAATAACATAACAATCATTCAACTTTATAAAATATTTTCAACAATATATTAATCCATACAAAATATAAGTCGCTAGGCGAACAACGATGAAAATGATATGAAGTATTAGTATATAATTTATCATGAAGCATTACGGTAACTAAATAGACCAATGATATAATCATATATAAAAAGTATAATGACGACATATGATTGACAAGAATTCATTACCATGGAGTACGTGTATCATTATTCTTTATTATAATATGCAATTGTTTTACAAAAGTAGTTTATAAGCATGCTGAATGGTGGCCAGAAATTAGCATATGAGTTAAAGGTGATTGAGCAATTAATCATTATCAATTTATTCATGTTCTCGTGAACAAAGACAACTATAAAGAGATGGAGCAGCCATGACACTCTAATTGAAAACTCACCTTTGTTGTTCTGATAATCACTAAAAATTCCACCGACTCACTATCACAATTCCTCAAATCGAAATGCTAACAACTTGAGACGGATCGTGCTGATAACGTGTTATGAAATAACCCCAAATATTATGAAATATATACAAATATTCTAAAGTAGAAAGACTAGAGAATTCTTTCTTTGATTTTGGTGTGTCTTAACAATACAACTTCATGTCCTATTTATAGGCACAAAATAGTAGGTACAATTATTTCAAGAGTTGAGTACATAATGGAAAAGATGGATTTACAAGTAGTGGAAGAACAATGATCACCCACTATAACATAAAGAGGAGGAGAAATGATTATCCATCATATCATGTAGTGGAGGATACATGGACATCCATATAATTATTCATAACATGGATAATATTTTAAAGTAAATTATATAGCGCAAAAAGAAAAAAAAAATGAGTTGAGCTTTTTAATCTTAGATAATAAGTTACAAAAAAAAAAGGTAAGTAGTACTTGCATTTCAGAGTCTAATATCACATATTAAAATTTTTTTATTTCCCAATGTCAAATCATTTTCTTACAGATGCTTTATTCTTCATAGTTACTAATCCTTAACATATTATTATATTTTTCTAAAAAAAAAAAAATACATATGTCCTTTTGTATTCAATTTGGAACCTTTCCTTTAAATTAGTATTTTGGTATGCACATTATATGAATAAATTAAATTCTTTAATATACAATATATGAAAATTTTATACACATATCATGTATATGTAATATGAAATACAATATGTAACTTAAATTAGAAAAGATGATCCACATTGTTCCAGATAATGTGAAGTGCTTGTACATAACTAGGACTCTTCCAACTGTAAAATTTTGCAAGTGCTTGTACATAGCTAGGACTCTTCCAACTGTAAAATTTTGCAAGTGGACAGACCAGATCTAAAACATTTGATACTTAAAAATCTTTTTAAACATAGAAAAGGGGTATGTAAGAACAACTAAGACAATCAATTGAAAAGCATATAGAAGTCACTTCAAAAACATTTAAAAGTTAACATAGGGAAATGTACTAATTTGGTTACCTGAATCCTCATAGAAAATCTTACATTGAAATCAAAGTCTGGAATTATAGGTGAAAAGAGGAGAAAGGGATTATATCTTTAAGTTTCTAACATCCCTAATAAAATTAAGACGATGTAAATGAGGATAATGAATTTAAAAAAATTATTATTGAATATATATGAAGAAATCTTTCATAATATTTCTAGCAACATATTAAAGGTGTTCAATAATTTAATATAATAAATATCTATTTTAAATTTATGGATGATAGGGGATATTGATTTACATTTCTGAGCTTTTTTGTAAAGATTAAAATAACCCTATATGAATATGCTAGAAAAACAAAATATAATTTCCCTAAATTATAATTATTAGTTTCCTCATTATTGAAAAATTAAATTAACATAAATTATTAAATTAATTGGTATCCGCACGTGCTTCGTACTAGTATATATTAAATTCACGCAGAGACGAGATTTTTCAGATGTTTCCTTTTAAAAGCTGTAGATATAGCGGACACTCCATATCTAACAGAATCTTGAACACAAATAAAACACTAATCCCTAATCAAAAGGACTTCTACCAGTCCCTTACTTATTTTTAAGCAGGCGGCCGTAGAAAATATTATGCTGTCTTCTCCCAACTGATCTTTTGCGTCTCCCATTGCCGATTCTGCTCTTCACATCACGGTAATAGAATTTTGTTCAAGATTATGTGTTCATGCATGCTTTAAATATTCTTAATGGATATTTAGGTAAATTCTCTGTTTCATGAAAAATAGTTCATAAATTTCCTTCTAATTATCCCTGTTTCGTTTGTGATCTTATGTTTGTTCATGCGAATGGTCATATCAGAAAAAGTCCCACTTCTAGTATATATATAAACATATCAATCCCTAGGGTTTTAGTTTGAACTGAAGTGGAAAGTAATATATATATATATAAAGTATATATATCTCCCTAAGGTTTTGAAGAGGAACGTGGGTTTAATACGTTTATCATTATGATGGTGGTATATATATATATTTCAGGCAATGGAATCTCCTGCTGCAGAAGATGATGGTTTTGATGCTGAAAATAGGCCGAGAGCTCTTGCTGCTCATAGGAGAGCACGGAGGACTACTCTGTATCCCCACAAGTTTGAAGTTAACTCGACGATTCCTGAATATGTGAAGAAATATGAAAGTTTAAATACTGGGGATAATCTTGAGGATGTTGAAGAAAGAATAGCTGGTACTGTACTAGACATATTAATGTGATTTATTAATTCTGTGTTATAAACAAAATAAGAATATTGTTATATTTTTGGTTGGTTAATGGTGTGAATGTTGCTTTTTGCAAGGTCGGGTTAAGAACATAAGATCGTCGTCATCGAAGCTATTCTTTTATGATGTACATGGCCTTGGTGCTAAAGTTCAAGTTATGGCTAATGCAAGGTAATTCCAAGTTCAAGTTATGGCTATACTTTTTGCTAGTTTGGCTTTGATTTTGAAGACTTTATCTTCTCTCACCATGAAACTTCATTATGGATGTTTGAGTAGGAATTCGGATTTGGACAAAGAACAATTTAGTAAATTTCATTCTTCGGTGAATCGAGGAGATATGGTTGGGATCATTGGGCATCCAGGTTAGTGATCAGCATGTCAAACTCGTAACGCATCTTAGTATAAATGTCGTATTTCTTGACATCCTCTAATTTACGTAATCCTCTTATGATTTTGTTTTAGTATACATGATTGTCTTTTTGTGAAATGCTAGTTAGGGTTGTGCAATTGAATTAGGCTTTCCGATGTGGCTTCAGTCCATGTAAACTTTTAAACCTCTAAAACTTAAGTATATGTATGTCTGTGAGCGCCCTATGTTAATGCTACAATGGTGTTACCCCGAGCAAACTGGTCATAGTATGACCCGTTTTGACAATCGCGTTCTTGGTTCTGTCATTTAAGTTTCGACATCTTAAGAACATCCCTCTCATGGTACCTCATATTTTGTAGGTAAAAGTAGAACGGGAGAGCTTAGTATTTTTGCAAAAACATTTGTAGTGCTCTCTGGCTGTCGCCACATGTTGCCAATGCCAAAAATTGGTTTAGAGGCGGACAATGCAAAGGTGACACTGATTCCTTGTTTGTTGAAATGTGTAGACACTGTTGTTTTAATTTCTTCACTGATCTTAATTTACTTGGGACAGATAACTGAGGTTTGGGTCCCTGGAAGAGCCCGAAATCCACAAAATTATACGTTGAAGGATCAGGTATCATACAGCAATCCATCAATACGTACTTTTACTTTCCTTCTGCGATCAGTGTTAGGTGTTTATATGCATATAAGCACCTAACATTTATACTGCTTATATTATGCTACGAAATATGTGATTAGTGTTTTTTGGTACACGAATATGACTCGTAGTCTCTATTATTATTATCATTATTATTATTCATGAAACTTGCTTTTGGACCATGAAACATAATATTTCTGCTAGGAAACACGATACAGGCAGCGTTATTTGGACTTGATAATAAACGACGAGGTTCGGGAAATATTCAGGACCAGGAGAAGAGTTATTTATTACATCAGAAGTTTTCTTGATCAATTAGACTTTTGGGAGGTAATTGCAATACCTGTATTTTTATGTTGTTAACGATTTGTATCACTGGCGCATTTACCAGTTTTCCATCAAATTTTGTGTTCTGCTTTTTCAATGTTCTTTTTCTAGGTTGAAACACCCACGTTGAACGTGATCGCTGGGGGAGCTGCTGCCCGGCCTTTTGTTACCCATCACAATGATCTCAACATGAGGCTTTACATGCGCATTTCGCCTGAACTTCGTCTCAAGGAACTAGTTATTGGTGGCATAGAGCGTGTATATGAAATCGGGAAACAGTTTAGGAATGAAGGAATTGACTTAACTCATAATCCCGAGTTTACTACCTGTGAGTTCTACATGGCATATGCTGATTACTTTGACCTCATGAAACTAACTGAAGACATGCTCAGTGGTAAGTGACAAATCTAAGGTGTATTCTATAATCAACTCAGGGGTTGTTTGGCTGAACTTATAAGCTCTTATAACAGCTGGTTGATAGCTTGTAAGCTATTATAAAGTGTTTGATATTTTTTTGATGAAATAGTATATAAGCTCTCAAAATAAGCTATGGGAAGCTCATAAGCTCCTAAAAAATAAATCAGGAAACCTCAACTTATTTTTTAAGAGCTTATAAGATAGGGAAAATTCTAGCCCAGACCCGATTTAGCCGAACTCAAGTGTAATTTATCAGGAAATTGAATTACACTTGTCATATGATTAGTCACAAATTAAGTAAATTACACTTGGGTTTGGCCAGACCAGATCTGGGCTAGAATTTTCGGATAGATAGAGAGCGTAACAGCTTCAAAAACATGCTAAGCACTAAGAGTTTATAAGCTCTTTAAAATAAGATTAAGCCGAACACCCTCTAAAAATGCTGGCATGCTCTCAATTTTCTCAAACAAATTGTATGTTGACAGGGATGGTCAAGGAACTTACAGGCGGCTATATAATCCAATACCACGCCAATGGTTTGGATAAAGATCCTATTGAAATAGACTTTACTCCTCCTTTCAGGTTTCTTATCTCGTGAATATTGTTATACTACCGTTACTTGTATGCTAATGGCTCTTACGAGGTCTCACATCTTTTTCTACATCTGTAGGAGGATCGATATGATTGAGGAATTGGAGAAGATTGCGAACCTGAGCATACCTGAGGACCTCGCTAGCCCGGAAACGAATAAGTATCTGGTGGATGCATGTGTGAAATATGATATTAAGTGCCCACCTCCTCAAACAACTTCTAGATTATTAGACAAAGTAAGATATAACTGTATGTTTAATTTCTCTTTGAAATCTATTTCCAGTAGAACGGTTATATGTACTTTAGTTCTCATTATGAATCGAATTAATATTTTCACTAGTTGATTGATAAATTGGTTTTAATCTGTTATGTTTTCTTTCCGTGGGTACAGCTTGTTGGGCACTTTCTTGAGGAGACATGTATAAACCCTACATTCATCATCGACCATCCGGAGATCATGAGCCCACTTGCAAAGTGGCATAGGTCGAAACCAGGCCGAGCCGAGCGGTTTGAGTTATTCATCAACAAGCATGAAGTACGTGCCAGATTCAATATCTTAATTTCATTCATCTCTTTGTTTTCTTTTCCTCTTTTGCTTATTTCTTTGGTTTCCCACTCAACTAATGCTCGGTTCAATTTTTGATCGCAGCTATGCAATGCTTACACGGAGTTGAATGATCCTGATGTGCAACGCGAGCTTTTTGCTGACCAACTTAAGGTATTTAACTATTTATATTCAGTAGGATAAAATACACATACACGCCCTTCCTGACAGGAAACCACCCGATTTTTGAAAAATTACCATAACTTCCTCAGTCTGTAAAAGCAGATTACAATGTCACTCCTTGTTTTTCAAGTTGCCAGTATGTGACATCGTGTAAACTTAGAGGCTCGTCGTAATTGGTCACCCAATAAGTGAAGGGGTGTGCATGGTTTTATCTAATGGGCAATCATAGTAGTGTCATCATAAGTTTGTTAAAGTTGGCAATAATGATTTTTGAATATATGGAATTATATATATATATATATATATATATGCTGAAGATGTTGTTCTCATACTGAAACTAGGACCGACAATTGGGAGATGATGAAGCAATGGCCATTGATGAATCATATATCAAGGCTCTTGAATATGGATTACCTCCGACTGCTGGTTGGGGACTGGGTATTGACCGACTTACAATGTTGTTGACTGATTCCCAGAACATAAAGGTTAACATTTGACGTCTTTTCCTATAAGGTTAACATAAAGGGCATGTCCATTATATTGTCTCTCTTTTAAACTTGCAATTGTTATTTTATTTACAGGAGGTAATATTTTTCCCAGCCATGAAACCCCGAGACGAACTTTCGGCCAACAAAGAAAGGTACACAATTTGAGTTTGCTTTTTTTGGCCAGATTTTCTGATGAAATCGTGTTTGGATCGCGCAATTTTTTGGCTAAAAACTTACAACATTAATGTAAGTTAACGTTTTTTTTTTCTTTTTCACCATTAGTAATCGTTTTAACTCTTCTTCAATTTTCTCTGCAGCACCCTCTCAAGGAATGCTCATCCCCCAGGAATATTCATCTCCTGGAATGCTCTTCTCTTCTTCTTCTTCTTCTCTTTTTTTCTTTTGTTTGTTTGTTTGCTTGTTTTTTTTAATCTCTCCCTTTCATTTGGCTAAGAAAATTTGAATACTTGTTTATATATATTTTATCATGTGAAATATTCTATCTCTTTTATTCACATTTTCATCTTTTGAGCCCAATTTGGTCTTGAGTAATACCCTTAACATTTTTATTCGTTGAATATTTTTTTACTGAAGTAATAAAAAGTAGATAGTTATAAGAGCCCTCCCACATAATTTACTTTGTTCTTCTTAAAAGCGCGCGAAAGATAAAATGCAATTTATAACTAGCTTAAACCGTGGTTTCTTTTAGGTTATTTCATCCAATTGCCTTTTAAATTAAAGTAACTATTAATTAACATGTATTACATATGTATCAAAAAATCTCGCCATGAAAAGAAAAAAAATACATGAAAAAATAAATTCTACAGACCAAAAGTTCAGCTTTATCTCTATCTACAATTCATAAATGACTTTGCTTATATAATAAAAAAAAATCCAAAACGCCAAAAATTATTTTTCACAAGAAGGGGATCATTTCGATGCCCGGTTGAAGAAATACAACAAAGCGAAAGAGCAATATTTGAGTATTTTCTTAAAGAAAATAATAACTTTTTCCTTATTTACAGCTCAGTTTTCTCCCTTTTTCGTGCATTTTTAGGTTTCGGCTTGAACATATAAATTGTAGACTTTCATGTAAACTTTACAACGCCACAAGAAAGGGACCATTTCGATGCCCGGTTGAAAAAATACGATAAAGCAACTTTTGAGCATTTTTTTAAAAGAAAATAATGATTTTTTCCTTGTTTACGGCTCAGTTTTCTCCCTTTTTCGTGTATTTTTAGGTTTCGACTTGAATATATAAATATGAACTTTGTAACGCCACAAGAAGGGGATCATTTCGATGTCCGGTTGAAGAAGTACGACAAAGCGAAAAAGCAACATTTGAGCATTTTCTTAAAAAAACTAATGACTTTTTTCTTATTTACGGCTCAGTTTTCTCCCTTTTTCGTGCATTTTTTTGTTTCGACTTGAACATAAAAATTGTGTACTTTTATATGAACTTTGTAACGCCACAAGAATGGGATCATTCCGATACCCTATTGAAGAAATACGATAGAGCAACTTTTGAGCATTTTTTTTTAAAAAATAATGACTGTTTCTTTGTTTTCGGCTCATTTTTCTTCCTTTTTCGTGCATTTTTAGGTTTCGACTTGAACATATAAATTGTAGACTTTTATATAAAATTTGCAATGCCACAAGAATGGGATCATTTCAATGCCCGGTTGAAGAAATACGATAAAGCAATATTTGAGCATTAAAAAATGAAAATGCTACATTCGAGCATTCAAATGTTACTTTATTGTATTTCATCAATCGGTCATCGAAATTATCTCATTCTTGTGGAGTTACAAAGTTTATATGAAAGTCTACAATTTATATGTTCAAGTCGAAATCTAAAAATGCACGAAAGAGGGAGAAAAATGAGCTGAAAATAAGGAAAAAGTTATTATTTTCTTTAAAAAAATGCTCAAAAGTTGCATTGTCGTATTTATTAAATCGGGCATCAGAATGATCCCATTCTTGTGGCGTTACAAAGTTCATATGAAAGTCTACAATTTTTATGTTCAAGTCGAAACCTAAAAATACACGAAAAAGGGAGAAAACTGAGCCGTAAATAAGGAAAAAATTATTATTTTCTTTAAGAAAATGCTCAAATGTTGCTCTTTCGCTTTGTCGTATTTCTTCAACCGGACATCGAAATTATCCCATTTTTATGGTGTTACAAAGTTCATATGAAAGTTTACAATTTATATGTTCAATTCGAAACCTAAAAACGCACGAAAAAGGGAGAAAACTGAGCCGTAAATAAGGAAAAAATTATTATTTTCTTTAAGAAAATGTTCAAATGTTGCTCTTTTGCTTTGTCGTATTTTTTCGATTGGGCATCAAAATGATCACATTCTTATGGGGTTACAAAATTTATATGAAAATCTATAATTTATATGTTCAAGTTGAAACCTAAAAATGCACAAAAAAGGGTGAAAAATGAGCTGGAAACAGGAAAAAAAACCCATTAGTTTTTAATTAAAAAATAAGAAAAATTAAAAAAAGAAGGAAATAGAAGATGGATCATGCCGTCTTCTATTTCCTTAAATAAAAAAAAGAGAATTTTGAAGACAGCATTTAGTATGCCGTCTTGCATTAAAAAAAAAAATTAAATAATATTATTTTGAGAATTTTTTTTATTTTTTATACTATTCAAATAAAAAACCCACCATATGGACCTGATTAATAATAATTTTTTCTTTAAATCGCATTAATAAACGTATATGTTCTGGCCCATGGTCCGAAATGATTTAGGGAAGCCCATGTGTGTTGCTTTGGGCCAATAAGGACTTCAAAATCTAATGAGCAGATAAAACAATGACTTCCAAAAATTAAATAGGATAAAGTAGTGTTGACCGACGAGTCGAGCCAAGAAAGCTTGATTCGAGCTCTAGAAAATTTAAGCTCGAGCATAGCCTAACGAGCCAAGCTTTTCTGACGAGCTGAGCTCGAGCCCAAATATGCCTCTTCGAAGGCTCGCGAGCCTGAATAATTTTTTTAATATATTATTATTTATACATACACAATATTATAAGATATGTATGTATATATTAAAAAGTAAATAAAATATTATACTATATATATATATATATATATTAGTATAAGCTCGCACTTGAAATTCTTGGCTCTCGAGCTCGAGCCCAGAAATTTAGCTAGGCTCGGCTCAAATTCGGCTCGTGGGCATCCCTTGCCTTTTAGTTACATTACATGTACATAGGAAAAATTATTTTTTTAGTCCGTTAACTTGACCTCCCTCGCCTTTTAGTCCTTTAAGTTGACATGTTGCAAAATTGATCCGTTATCTTTTGACTTTTTTGTAATTCTAGTCCTTTTGTGCTTAAAAAAATTGATAAATTTAGTCCGTCGATACCTATCAATACCACCATCACACATTATTATTAGATATGTGTATGAAGGAGATAACTTTACGCTTTTTAAAACTTAAAATTGCAGTGAAAATCTACCTAATCAGATTTTCCAAATTTTACCAATTGACTGTGCCACTGACTAAATCGATGGACTAAAATTACCAATTTTTTAAGCACAAAATGACTAAAATTACTGAAAGTCAAAAGATAACGGATAAATTTTGCAACGGGTCAACTTAAAGGACTAAAACGTAAGGTAAGCCAAGTTAACGGACTCAAAAATTAATTTTTCCCATGTACATAAAACCCCTTGATTGTGTACAGGCAAGAAACCAACTATCAAATAATAATTATCACACAAATACATGTTGCCTCAAATAGTAAAGAACGAGCCACTTCATGTCAGGAGGTTGTGATTTCGATTTTCTCTGGCAATATGAGAGCGGTCCCTTAGTAGGTATTAAAGCCGATCCGACCCAAACTTTTGTTTAAAAAAAATAAAAAATTATCACTAATATACAATCAATTATTATTTTTAAAGAATATCTTCCCTTTTGATTGTATACCATCAATAAAAAATGTAATTTTGTCCTAATAGGGCACAAGACTTGTAAACCCAATAAAATGTTGCATGGCGATCCTATTTATTAATATTACTTGCAAAATTTTGTCATACATTGAAGTGAAAACTACTAAAACCCCCTAACTGAAATTCTTACATCCAAAAATTTCATCTAACATTTTCTTTCTTTGTAATGATCCAAACATTTACTTTTACATTCATTTGAATAATTTTAGACTAACTTACCTATTACACTCTAGGTTAATGATATTTTTTATTTCAATTACTCGGTTACATGATACATGTGTCAAATAATAATAATTTATAATTTACTAACAATTATTACAATCACGCAACTATTACTATAAAATTAGAGCAACAATCACTTAGGTAGAGTAGTAGAATACTAGTCCTCTAGGCCGATGGGACTAAAACTCAAGTCATCTAATATCTTGAAGTCACTTCGCTCTCTCCTCATCTCTCTTTAAATCCTAACCTTCTTTTTCTTCTATATTCCTCCGCCGGCGATGGTTTGGTGAAGCAATCGTCTTCTTCACCATTGTTACCATCACCATCGTCGGCGAGTTGGGTTGCAGCACCCTTCTTCAACTTGTATATCACATCTTCAAATCTGACGAGACGACTATAGATCTAACGAGACAGAGACAGATCTGACGAGATGAAGACAGGTGATTAATAAGTTTTTATATAGCGCTTTAGATTTTATGCTTAGTATTTTACTTTCTCTCTCGTATGAGAGTTTGTTTTCTCTCTCGAAGGAGAGTTTTATCTCTCCTTGAATAGGAGTTGCACAAAAATTTTCTTGTATTCGGTTGTGAGTTCTTAAAATTTGTTATCTTCAAGAACTTGATAGTTAGTGTTTCAGATGTTCTTACTATATCATTTGAGTCGATATGAATTGTATTGTTCCAAGCGTTGTAAACTTTCGATTGAATGATATATAAGACCGATTTTTCTTCTTAAAAAAAAATAAAATACTAGTCCTCTAATATTTTGGAGCCTAAGTCACGCAACTATAAATAGTGTTCATCACCAGATTAAGTATTAAGTAGTGAAGAATTCCTATAAATATGATGAACTTTATTAATTTTTCTCTTTATCAACTAATAAATATTATATGAGTAATGTTATATACAACCCTTTATTGTATCACCGAAATTTCACCTCCTATGTGGATATCCAAGTCAATGCCAACTCACCATATTGTTTTAATTTTCAAATATTTATTCTTTTATTAATTTGTATGATTGGATAAAATTAAAGTCTTGATTCTTCTTACCAAATTAAACATTAAAAATCATCCCAAACCCATCAATTTTGTCTCCTTTCCCAATTAAAACTCCTATTCTTCTTCTTCTTCGTTAATGGATCCCAAAGCTCCTCTACTACTTTTGAGTTTTGGGGATGCCATTATATTATTTTGTGTCCAGAATATTTTTCTCTTCACCCTCAATGTTATCTTGTACCCAAAACCCAAATTAATTTGAATAACACTCCTAAATTCCATAACATGAATTCAAGAAATAATGTTAAAAAGTAATTATTAATTTTATGAATAAAAATCAGCTGCCTCAAAAAGATCTCGTGAGTAACGTAAAACTCATAAAATCATAATTTAAATAAGTAAATAAGAAGATAAAATTTGTCCAGTAATAATTCAAACAACAAAATTACAACAACAAAAAAAAAATTAAGTGTAGTTCCTGAAAAAGTTAAATCTTTGCTGATGAAGGATGAAAAAGTATAGAGAATTGTGCCAACCACAAAATTTTGTTATTGCTTCAGCTAAGAACCATGACATAATTTAAGGGAAAAAAAATGGAAAGTATTAAATCTAGAAATACATAAATGAAACAGAAATTATAATTAAAGATTATCAATTGTGGGTCATATGCCAATGTGGCATGACATGTAATCTGCCAATTAGGAAGTGAAAATTTGGTGATGCAAAAAGAATTGGTATATAGCATTTTTCATATTATATATATATATATATGGAGATATAAAAGTAAAAAGTAAGTTCATTATCAGTTTAAACACAGCCTTTACTGGATTTATCCATGTATTTAAATAATTACTACTCTTAAATGATACTATTATCATTTCTTTTTGCAGTTAAATAAAATTAACATATATATATATATATATATATATATATATGGCATAAAAAAATATCTGTAGCTCTGGTTTGCACTAAAATCCCACACAGTACTCTTTCTAGCAAACCCCAGACCAAACCCCCAATTCTTCCCGCTCCTCGCGAAACCTACCACCGCCGTATCCCTTTCCGGCCGCTTCTCCGCCTCCGTCAACCGCTCCAGCTCGTTGACCGCCGGTCACTTCCGCCGCCTCCGCAACAGGTATCCATTGAGTTATATTTCGATTTCTCACTTATCATTTACTGTGAGTGTTCATCTTCATTTTGCGTTTTCTTTCCATGAGATTTAAATTTGCTTCTTATTTAGGTAAAAAAATGTAGTTAGTTCGTGAAAATACAGTCGGTTCATATTTTACCTAGGTTATTTTACAGTGATGCATAAAATTTATCAGCTGAGTTGTTGCACCGATAGATAACCAGAAATTGGATGTTGATTTTGGGAATAGTACTCTTGTAAAAGAGCTTCTATATTTCTGACCTAATTTGTGTATGCATTCACATGGACACACTGATGTATCATCCATATTACCTAGAGTGAAGAGATTATGTTTATGTGAAGAAGTTCTTTATCGTTTCTAAGCACGGATTTCAGTTAGGTTTAGTAACTTAATGACTTTTTATGGAAATTGGAGTATTGCAGGTTCTGTAAATCTATGGATGATAGTTTGTATGATGAGTTTGGAAACTATATTGGGCCTGAGATTGAGTCGGATCAAGAGAGTGAGAGGGATGAGGACGAGGAGGAACACCCTGACAGGACTGAAGATGAGGGGCCTGCGTCTGATGATGAGCATGGGCCTGGAAAACCAAATGGGTGGCTAACTACTAATGAGGATGTTGATATGGACAACCAAATTGTCCTAGCTGAGGACAAAAAATACTATCCAACTGCTGAGGAGGTTTATGGTGAAGAAGTCGAAACTTTAGTAATGGATGAAGATGAACAGCCACTTGAGCAACCTATTATTAAGCCTGTGAAAAATCTTAAGTTTGAGTTGGGAGTTAAGGATTCATCGACCTATGTATCAACAGAGTTCCTTTTGGGTCTTATGTCAAACCCCACGTTGGTAAGGAATGTTGCTTTGGTCGGCCACTTGCACCATGGGAAGACAACGTTCATGGACATGTTGATTGAGCAGACTCATCACATCTCAACCTTTGATCAGAACAGTGAGAAACATATGAGGTACACCGATACAAGGATAGATGAGCAGGAGAGAAGGATATCCATCAAGGCGGTACCTATGTCACTTGTTCTCGAGGATAGCAATTCGAAATCTTACCTTTGCAACATTATGGATGCACCTGGTCATGTTAACTTTTCGGATGAGATGACTGCTGCGCTCAGGCTAGCTGATGGTGCAGTTTTAATCGTAGACGCTGCAGAAGGAGTGATGGTAAGTCTTTTCTTAAGTGTAAATTATGTTGTATGTTCGTGGCTTATGTTTCGACTTGAAAATATTTGCTTAGGTTTTTACATCTTCAGAACATTAATGATAACGAGATTTCTGGTAAGTTGTACCTGTACTTTGATTTAGTTTAGTTATGCAGTTGCCGGTAGAACATATTCTAATGCCTTTTTGCTTTAGTTTAGTCCTGTGCAGTTTTTTGGTAGAACATATTCTAGTGGCTATTTAGCCAGTCGAATGAATTCTGCAATTGTTAATGGGCTGACCTTTAGCTGGACTATAGTATTTCGTGGTATGTGTAGTGACTTTAGACTTTGCTTAGATAACATGGTGATCGCAATATAACCAAGCGTCTGGGGGAATGCCCTTTTCTAGTTCTGTTCTACTATAGGATTTAAAATATTTTTCTTGCATTTCTTCTAAAAGTGACTGTCAATTTAAATTAGTTGTTCTTATGATTACTTGCCGGTTTATCTTTACAATCTGGCTAAATCTTGTTTTGAAACCGATTTCCTCCATTTGGTGGTGTGGAACTGATTTAACTCTAATGGTACAAAGCAATTTCAGAAATACATTAATACTATTATTTTCATGCATGGTTTATTCGGAATTGCAATTACTATTGGTACCGAGTATTTGTTATATTTAATGTGCATGCTTTTAGACGCCAATGTGTAGTTAACATTTGAAACTGCTTTTGGTTATAAACTGCTTCTATCATTATGTGTTGAATTTTGACTTTGTTAACAGGTAAACACAGAGAGGGCCATACGCCATGCAATCCAGGATCGCATTCCCATAGTAGTTGTAATAAACAAGGTAATTTCTTGAACCTGATGCTCTTTATAAGATAGTGATTCTTTATTATTGAAAATTTGTTCTCGAGGTTTCCTTTTTCATGTACAATATTTTCATTTCAATTGTATAACAGGTTGACCGATTGATAACTGAACTCAAGTTGCCTCCAAAAGATGCCTACCATAAGCTAAGGCACACAATTGAAGTCATCAATAACCACATAACTGCTGCATCTTCAACTGCTGGAAATGTTCAAGTTATTGATCCTGCTGTTGGAAATGTTTGTTTTGCAAGTGCCAGTGCTGGATGGTCCTTCACCCTGCATTCGTTTGCTAAGCTATATGTTAAGCTTCATGGTATTCCTTTTGATGCTAATAAGTTTGCTTCTCGCCTCTGGGGTGATTATTACTTCGACCCTGATACTAGAATGTTCAAGAAGAAGCAACCTGCTAGTGGAGCGGAACGGTCCTTTGTCCAGTTTGTGCTTGAACCTCTTTATAAACTATACAGCCAAGTGATTGGAGAACATAAGAAGAGTGTCGAGGCTACACTTAGTGAACTTGGTGTGACCTTAAGTAATGCTGCCTATCGTTTGAATGTTAGGCCGCTGTTGAGGTTGGCATGTAGCTCAGTTTTTGGTAGTGCTACAGGATTTACAGACATGTTGGTTAAACACATTCCATCTGCTAGAGATTCTGCACCTCGAAAAGTTGAGCACATTTACACAGGGCCGAAAGATTCAACAATTTACCAATCTATGGAGGATTGTGACGCGTCAGGTCCCCTAATGGTTAATATAACAAAGCTGTATCCTAAATCTGACTGCAGCGTCTTTGATGCTTTTGGGAGGGTCTACAGTGGTGAAATTATGACGGGTCAGACTGTACGGGTATTAGGAGAAGGCTATTCTCCAGATGATGAGGAGGATATGACGGTGAAAGAAGTGACAAAATTATGGGTCTATCAAGCTCGTTATAGGATTCCCATAAGCAAGGCGCCTCCTGGTTCGTGGGTTCTTATTGAAGGTGTGGACGCTTCTATTATGAAGACTGCCACACTTTGCAATTTGGAATATGATGATGACGTTCACATATTCCGGCCCCTTCAGTTCAACACTCTTCCTGTGGTGAAAACTGCTACTGAGCCTTTGAATCCTAGTGAGTTGCCAAAAATGGTGGAGGGGCTAAGGAAGATCAGCAAGAGCTACCCTTTGGCTATTACGAAGGTTGAAGAATCTGGAGAGCATACTATTTTAGGTACTGGGGAACTGTATCTGGATTCTATAATGAAAGACCTCAGAGAGCTTTATTCAGAAGTTGAAGTCAAGGTTCTTGCCAACTGTCTTTTATCTTTCTTCGTTATTCTTTTTCGGGAAAATTGCAACATTAGTCCTATAGGATAAGTCCCCTTGCAATTTTGGCTTGATTGTTTACAAACTTACAAAATTAATCCCATAGGACGTATGTTTTTGCATTTCTAGACCAGTTGTTAAAAATTGGAACAAAACCGATAGTTTGGCACGTGACCATCACATAATTTGCATAAAATTTAATAAAAAACTATATATATGTAAAACTTGCAAAATACTTGCATTTTGATTAATGTTTAGGGTTGTAAAAGTCGGTGGGTAATTTATGCAACTTATTCAATCTATCCTAAACCCTTAAAGGCGTGCAAATGACCAAAAATGCGAAAAAGAAAAAGAATCATATGGGACTATTTTGGGAACTTTGAAAACAATGGGACTAAAATTGCACTAGATGTTATCCTGCGGAACTAATATTGCAGCTTTTCCCTCTTTTTCTTACCTCTTCAAGGTTTTTCTCTACGGTAGTGGTTTGCCTCAGATTTTTTCCTCTCGTTTCCAAATAGGTGGCAGACCCAGTCGTCTCATTCTGTGAAACGGTCGTCGAATCCTCTTCAATGAAATGTTTTGCTGAAACTCCAAACAAGAAAAACAAAATTACCATGGTAAGCAAGCAATATTATACTGAGGATTCTGAATTTAGAACTTGTGTTTAATTGTTACATCTCAATTTCTAGATTGCAGAGCCACTGGAGAGAGGACTTGCCGAGGACATTGAGAATGGTGTTGTAAGCATCGACTGGCCACGTAAGAAGCTAGGTGACTTTTTCCAGACAAAGTATGACTGGGATCTGCTTGCTGCACGGTCTATTTGGGCATTTGGGCCTGATAAGCAGGTTCGTTAAATGCAAAATTTAGAAATTTCTTTTTTTTTTCTTTTTGGCAATCATATGTGCTGGTTAAATGTTCTGATTTTCCCTGAATTAATATGTTAAATCTATATGTTATTATTATCAGGGACCTAACATTTTATTAGATGATACACTGTCAAGTGAAGTTGATAAGAGCTTGCTCAATGCAGTCAAAGATTCAATCGTTCAGGGGTAGTTTTATTATTAAGTCCACCTTTTTTACTGTTCTCTGTCTTCATTGCGAAATACTTTATTAACATAATCTGGATATGACAGGTTTCAGTGGGGTGCTCGAGAAGGCCCGCTCTGTGATGAGCCAATTAGGAATGTGAAATTTAAAATTGTTGATGCAAAAATTGCTCCAGAGCCATTGAACCGTGGGACTGGTCAGATCATTCCAACTGCTCGACGTGTGGCATATTCAGCTTTCCTCATGGCAACGCCCAGGCTCATGGAACCGGTATACTATGTCGAAGTAAGTATCTTCTACGGTCCTCATTTTTGTTCAAATTAACGCGTTTTCGTGCAGTATTTTATTTTTTTCATTTATAAATGAATAATTTTGTGGATGTTGTTAACAGATACAAACACCAATAGATTGTGTTTCTGCTATATATACGGTGTTGTCACGTAGACGTGGTCATGTCACGGCAGATGTTCCACAGCCAGGAACACCAGCCTACATTGTTAAGGTTTGGAACCTCAGTTCGTGAACTCTTGTTTTTTTTACATTTTATTAGTCATGATTTTTAGTTGAACTAATACTTGGGGTAAATTACAAGACACCTGCTCATGAGACCCTAATTACGAAAACTCACCTAGGTTTGAGAAATTACCATGACTTCCCTCATCTGAGATTATAATTTTAACCCCTTTCACATTAGAGATTCACCAGCTGTCAAGCTGTCAGTAAAACTAAAAACATATTACCATTTCAATCCAATAGGATGTTTTGGTAGTTTGTAAAATTTCAGGGTGCTGCTGGTAATGACACAGGGAGTGAGAGGGTGTGCATGTAATTATTGCCTAGAATTGATTAGTAACATCTATTTTGTTGTGGCATACTTGTAGGCCTTTTTACCCGTGATAGAGTCGTTCGGTTTCGAAACAGACCTGAGGTATCATACTCAGGGACAAGCATATTGCTCATCGGTATTTGACCATTGGGCGATTGTCCCTGGAGATCCTCTCGACAAAAGTATAGTACTACGCCCGTTGGAGCCAGCCCCAATTCAGCATTTGGCTCGTGAGTTTATGGTGAAGACAAGGCGTCGCAAGGTATAATTCCTGTTTCTCTGGTCTGATTTCCCTCAAATTTCTGAAGACATATTTGGTGCTTAAAAGCATTTGTTTGTCGGGTAAATTGCAACATTAGTCCCTTACGATAGGGTTTATTGCAATTTCACTCATTACTTATGAACTTGCAAAATTAGTCCATATGACGCATTTGTTTGCAATTTTGGTCCAATCTCATTAAAAAATGAATGGAATTTCATAGGAGCAATGCACTCGCTATTAAATTTATTTGTAAATGTGACCAAATTAATGATTTTCGTCTGTAAAATGCAAAAAATAAAAGAAATAAATGCATCATATGGGGCTAATTATTTTGTAAACACCGAGACAAAAATCGCAAGGGACCTATTTTATGTGACTAATGTTGCAATTTTCCTTTTTGTTTGTCTATTTTTCACGAGCTCCTAGATATTCTACATGTTGCATTCTTTGATCACTCTCTCTCTCTCACACACACATTCATTTTGCCATTGGTTTTTGCAGGGTATGTCTGAAGATGTGAGCATCAATAAGTTTTTCGACGAGGCTATGGTTGTGGAACTAGCTCAACAGGCTGCTGATCTACATCTACAGATGATATGAAGTCGATGGCAGATTGGTCCAGTTGTGTCGGCAGTTTTTAAATCTCTGAGCTTGAGTTTAAATCAATATGATTGACTTCTACTTCAGTTTTTAAACAAGATTGATTGATCTTTAGTCTAAGGATGTGTTAGATTGACATATTTGAAAGTTAATGCTTATCAACAAATTCATTGAGCTTATTTGCATGATTTTGAATTACAACAAATTCCATATTCTTTGTGATACATTTTGAGCAATTTTTTCAATCATCATAGTGAATTTCAAATGATTCCGATTTATAATAATTTTGAAATCATTCCTCTAAATTCATACCTAAAATCTAATTACACCAATATGAACGCACCCTAAAGTTTCTTAAACGCTCGACTCGAGCTCGAGTTGCTTGCACTATTTGATAAAGCTCTTGAATGGGGCATAGGGCGGACCATACACATTATTCATTCACTACCATTGAATCAACCAACCTAATTCCTAGATTATGCATTCAACCTAACCCCTGTATGACTCTAAAAACGGTCATGTTGGAACGAATCTGTTGTATTTATTTATTTAGTCCTTAAAAAAGGCAGAGTTACATTTTTAACGCGTTCAACAAATTCGATCTTAATAGAATTACATTCGATTTTTGATAAAGATGAAATACATTGACCACATCAAATATACCACTATCAATGTCGTAAGATTTTTCGTGAATCTCTCCGTGTGGGTGGGGGGTGCGGGTGGGGGTGGGGGGTGTTTGACCAATGAATTCAACTTGGACATATTCATCAAGTGGGCTTTTTCATAGTAAACGCTATTAATGTCAAAAATCATATGAAATTAGTGACAGTGACTTAATAGCACCCTTAGCTTGCAAGGCGTACGAGCTATGATACAAGGATACAGATACAAATATGATACAATAATATGATATACGATAAGTTTTAAAACGATACGTTGAAAAGACATGTATGTGTATGCATGTATGATATTTTAAAAAAGAAATTGATTCGATAGTGATAGCACCTTACCCACCTGAGTGGACCATTAACGGGATCCGACGAACCCGAAAGACCACGTAGACAAACAAAGCCACCTCTGAAGTTCAAGGAATACGAGTTGACGCATTCCAAACCACTTCCCTGAAATTAGGAACAGCTACTGCCATGATCCATTTCCACTTTCATTGTTTTCCTTGTTTTTTGAATTGATTGTTATTAGTCAGTTTAGTATTTGCTTTTGATTTCATGGATATATTCAGAAAAGGAGAGATTGTAACGTATTATGAACTTTTTCTTGGAAAGTGAAATAAAGCTATTATTTTCTCTCATTTCATCCTCGGAGACTTGACATCTCGAATTGGCCGGAAATTAGATATTATCAGATAGATTCATTGACATAAATAAAATTTTGTTTAGTTCTTTAAATTTCTGTCATTTGTTTAACAAAGATGTAAAATATTATCTTTTTTCCCATTTTAGCCCAAAAAGTGTTGCATAATATTAAAAAAAAAAACTTTTCATGGTATCCAAGGTGTGTTTGATACTGCAAAATTTGCATTGGAGACAATAGCCAAATTTTTTTCTTTTCTTTTAAATTTCGAACACTTCAAAAGTGTTTCAGACATGGTATCTGAGAGTATCCGTAGCGAATACGGGTACGATGCAACATTGTACTGAATCATTTTTAGGTGGATTCTTGCATCCTAACTTCCTAGCATGACCTCAATGGCTTGAAAACTTGAGCTTATACTGGAAATTGATATGATTTTCTTAATGTGTGTATATATATTAATCTAGTCAAACACAACCTCAATTTTAAGTTATTTGATTTTTTCTACAATTGAATTTAAATACTAAACTATAGCAGCATACTCATGCATCCTATTGTTATTCAAATATAACATTTGATATTTTGGGAATTATTTTAGTTTGGATTGGTTTGGTTGAGCCTAAGCTATAAAAAGCGAACGAATTAGACTTGGTGTACATTTTGAAGAAATAACCGATTATAAGACAAATATTATTACACTTGTACTGAAGTTGATATGATGTAGCTACTACCAAAGATTTTCTCTTATTACATGTTTTGATTATCACACCAGAACTTTTTTCAAAGATAGAATGCCGTCTCATAATTTATAATAATCTAGCACAAGTGTATTTCTCATGTGATTTGTATATTTTAAAAAATATTTTATACATTTGAAATACATATAACAAAATTCAGAATGAAACAAATGGCACATAAGAAGCATATATTAAGTTGCATTGTGAATATATAAATACCGACGACTAAATAATGTTTGGCAATGTGGGGGTATAAGCTCAGAAGAGACGATACAACCTTCTTTCTATATGTCTTGGATCTTATATTTTATTCATCAACAAACCACCGTCATTTGAAATTCGATAATTCCACTAAAAACCAGCATCCCTATTAAGATTAAAGTATATTAAATTACAATAAAAAATTATAGGTTTTTTTTTAAAAAAAATTAATATGTAACATAACCAAAGGTTATGGGTCCGAATCCGCCACTGTGAGTTATTTTCTCTATCCATACACTAGTTTGTAATAAATGTGATTTGTAATAGAGTTAAAAATTATATTTCAAATTCCATTTGTTAAACATGTTTTTCCTTTCATATTTAACTAACAATATCTATCTCAATAATCAATGACTAAAAAATCACATTGCCACATTGCCCATTGCCACATTCAGTCTAATTAAAAAAATTCAATCACAATTTTATACTCAATATACTAAAACTTCAGGTTAAACATTCGATCAATTTTATTTTATCTTATCAAAGACAAAATTTTGGAATAATTTTTTAAAAAAAATTGGGGCAAAAAATAATTAATCAAAGAGCTACACTACTATGGAAAATTATACGTTAGGCCGAATCTAATAACCTTAATGTTTATCCCTCTCACAAGTCACAAGTGAGTAAAATATATTGTGTGCGATCCCAACACATGAAAGAGATGGACACTAATAGAATTACCCACTCTACTACCTAGGACCCAAGGAGACTGAAATTCCAGTTGGAACCTTAACTCTGTCGGACCAATTCCGAGACGTCAAATAAAGCTTCGATATCTTACCCGCCACCCATTTCATATCGGGTCGTTTATCCGGATCCTCCTGCACGCATTGCAACGCGACACGTGTCAGCTTCTCCGCCGCCTCCACCGGAAACGAATCCCTCAGCCTCCTATCCACCCACCGCCGCAGCCTCCCCTCCACCCCCTCCTCTCCTCCGCCGCCTCCGTCCAACGCCTCCCTCGCCGTCTCAATCACCGAAATTATCCGGTGACCACCGCTCCTCCGATCAAACCTGTACCTCACCGGCTCCTCTCCGGTCATAAGCTCAAGAATCACAACTCCGAACGCGTAAACATCCGATTTCTGCGTCGCCACCCCCGTCGACTTAAACTCCGGCGACATGTAGCCTCTCACGCCTTCGAATTGCCTCCCCTCCGCCGTCGTCGCCGCCTCGTCGCTCATTGTCTCGCCGCAGAGCTCCGCCGCGCCGAAATGGCAGATCTTGGCGTTGTACGACGGCTCCGTCACCATTATGCCGCTGCTCTTGACGTGCTTGTGCACCATATCAATGCTCAATCCAGCCGTATTGTGGATGTAATCGAGTCCGTGCGCGACGTCCGTCGCGACCTGCATCCGCGACATCCAGGTCGAAAGCACCGTGAAATTAGGGTTTACTTTGTTCCTCAAACACAAACCTAAGTCCGATCCGATCACGAATTCGTAAACTAGGTATATATGCTCGCCGGAGATCGAAACGCCGAGGAGTTTGACGATGCTCGTGAAGTGGCTTTTACTGATTACCGAAAGCTTGCGATGAACGTCGGAATTCGTCATCGATTTACGGAGCTTCCGCTGGAAAACGACGACGTCTTTGCCGTTTAAGACGCACCGCCACGATTGGGAGGAGGAGGAGGTGGAGGAGTGGCGCTTGCCGAGGAAGTTGTTGGTGGCGGAGCGGATATCGGAGAAGTCGTAGATTTGTGTGCTTTCAGGCAGGGTGTCTCGGAGGCTGGATAAGGAGGCGCGGCTGGAGGCGGAGGTGGTGGCGACGGAGCTGTCGAGGCGGTACGACGAGGACGCGGCGGCGGAGGTGGCGGCGCTGCTGAACGGATTGGAAAGCGGAGTTTGTGGAGTGTTGGACGATGATTGCGAGGGTTTCTCTCTCTCCGATCTCGATGATGATCTTCTCGGCTGTGAATTAGGGTTCCGACCAGGTTTCGAAGCTCTGATCGCCATTTTCGATTTACACATACCAGAAAAGGATCGCCAAAATTGTGAAATTGTGAGGATTAGGGTTTGATTGATCGAAAATTGAAAAGGGGGTAAAATTGAGAGGTAATGGATTCATGGAAGAACTGGAGAATTGAAGAGGTAAATTAATCAACCTAAAAATGAAATGATAGCATGTTGAATTTATAAAAGCTTATAAAATTGAATTGAACAATGAATTTGTTAGGCGAGAAGAGGAGATGCTCTGTATCTTGAGGTAAGGGGCAATAGTGATGAAGACAGGAGTCTTAAACAAGTAATTGTTTTTTATATTCATAAAGGGAATAGGGAATACTTTAACTGTTACTTTTATATATATATATATATATATATTCGGGTTGATAGTTGTAATTTTAATTCGAAAAGATTTTATTTACTTTTATAAAAAAAGAAAGAATCACAATTTATGATAATTTGAATTCGAATTCATGACCTCTCATATAAATTATAAAATGGATACCACTAGATTAATATGTATAGAGTAAAAATAACACTTTGGAGTTGACTGTGATTATAATTGGTTTGGTTAAAATTCGATTATTGTTTATTTTATCATCCATTATTCTTTGGAAGTCTTCCATGTTTTTTTTTCTAATAAAATATTTGTACGACAAACATAAATTATCTATTTTGTTACTAACTTGAGTTTTGACTTATTAATTGATTCCGGCGTCTAGGTCTGGTAGTAAGATTCGACCACTGTAGAAAGCTATTGAGTTGGGTCTATCCGAAATTCAATTATTTGACCTGTTTATATTTGAGTTGATCCTAATTGAATATGAGTCCGATTGAATTTGAGCTTACACATTGAGCTCGTTTAATTTGTGAGTTGACCTTGAGCTTTAGTAGGCTCCACCCGAACAGTTCTAACTCATAATTTTAATCTCTAATTTAATGTCTCGTTTCATATAGTTAAGTTATTTTTAAACTAATTTATATAAGGCTCGTTGTAGGCTCTTAAGTTTGACGCTTACTAAGCCGATGGAATGCTTATATTAGTGGAAAATTTTCATTTAAAGAGACTTTGGAAAAACTTAATATTATTTTATAACAATTCATGCATATTGAGAAAGATTCTGAGTTTTTTGATAATTATTGTTATAGACTTTATGACTATGTTCGACCTATTAGTGTAAATCTTTATTTAGCATATTCCTATTAGTGTAAATCTTTATTTAGCATATTCAAGACTCAAGAGTAGTCTCTTATAGTCTGTTAATATGATTCTATTGTATACCTTTTTTTTTTATTTAGAAAAATTGATGAGCCGGCCCAAAATAAGCTCAAAGCTCGTAAAAAAATTTGAGCCTGAGTTTGAGCCAAGTCAAAAGAAAAAATTATGAGCTGAGTTTGAGCCTCTAATATTCAAGTTTGATGATTTTGAGCTTAAATCACCCTAAACTCGATTTATAAAGCTCGATTGACGGGCCTACCTCCAGATTTGTGGGATTTATTTATCTACTTATATATTATTTCATTATAATAGAAAAATTGTTGGTTAATGATAGGCAATTAGATATATTAATGTAATTTTTTTTTGGTTAGTGATATATTAATGTCATGATATAATTGTTTCATTAAAAAAAATCTGGTGAAATTTCTCAATTTTAGTATTGGATTGAGTCTAAGATTATATTGGGAATAAAATGATTTGAAGTGAATAGTTTGATTTCATAATAACAAACTTATTGACACTGGTTTGATAATTTCAAAACATTTACAGTTGTTTTAAATGATTTCACCAATCATTATGCTCGATTGTATCCGCCTATTATTTTTATTTTTTTTCAAAAAATATCGGTCTTATATATCATTCAATCGAAAGTTTACAACACCTGAAATAATACAATTTATTTCAACTCAAACGATGTAGTAAGAACGTCTGAAACACTAACTATCAAGTTTTTTAAGATAACAAATCTTAAGAACTTACAAACGAATACAAGAAAATTCTTGTGTGATTCCTATTCAAGGAGAGATGAAACTCTCATTTGAGCGAGAAAGCAAACTCTCATACGAGAGAGAAAATAAAATATTAAACAAAACATCTAAAATGCTATATAAAAACTTCTGTATTATCCGCTTTATCTAGTCAGATCTGTCTCTGTCTTTTTAAATCCATATCTGTCTCATCATATTTGAAGATATAATGTATAACTTGAAGAAGGGTGGTCCAACCTAACCCGCCGACGACGATGGTGGTAACAATGATGAAGTAGACAACTATTTTACCAAACTATCGTCAATGGAGAAAAATTAAAAAAAAAAAAACTAGAATTTAGAAAGACGGGAGATAGTATCCACATGTTATTTAAGATGATTAAATACAAAGACAATTGTGAAAAGGAAATCATGTGAATTACGTTCTATCATGTGTAGACTAACAAATATCTGATAATTGTAAGACAATTATTGTTTCATTTGTTAGATTACCTCGATATTTACCCAAGACTTTCTTGGTCTAGCGATATCCATTTCTCACTTTATGTAAGAGGTTCTGAGTTCGAAATCAGACTGTTACAAGTTATGGCTCTCCTTTCCTTTGTGGAGCTAGATAGAGTTTTTATGATTCAAGATTATAATTATCAATTCGGATTTATTATGTTAGATATTTAGGGTATTCACTTACTCTTAAATTAATAAAAATAAAAAAAGATTATCTCGATATTTGTACATGTGAATGATCACGGGAGAGGCCATTCTTTAGTAATTCCTCAAGCATTGAATTAAGAGACTTATAATAGTGTTCGTACGACATAATTTACACCGTATTCGTTATTGTCATTGTATCGACATTTAAAGTGTTATAAAGGCTCAGTATCGACATTTAAAGTGTTATAAAGGCTCAAGTCTTATTCAATGACTTGTTTGTCTAAGGATACCACTACAATTTACAATTGTGAAAATACACACAGACCCCTCATTTATTATGTAATTACCAAAACTCCTTCATTTATTTAAAATTACCAACATACCCCTTTATGTTAAGAATTTCTTACAATTATACCCCATGTATGTTTAAATATTCTTACAATTTTACCCCTATAAACTTTACAAATAGATCCTTTAAGGAGGTATGTTGATAATTTCCAATAAGTGAGGCAAAATTTTGGTAATTACACAATATGTTAGGGGTTTGTGTGTAATTCTCCCTTTACAATTTATTGGTCTCAATCTATCTGCAAAGCTGGCATCCAATGTTCCGCTGACAAAAGTTAAAGACTATGTTTGGTTATGTTTTTTAAATTCATTTTATCATCCTAAATCACAAAATTCTGAAAAATACACTAAAAACTATTTAATTCAAATTCACCTTTTCTCAACTTCAATTTTTCAATCCCAATATAATTATCTATTAATCACTACATCTATCATTTTACACAATCATCAATCAAAATCATTTACTCCAATAATTATTTCTCTTTCTCTTTCATGCTTTACAATTTTTAATTTAATTATTATTTTTTATTCACATAATAACTAACTAAATCATTCAACACATCATACATCAACCAATCACTATTGATTAAACATATTTTACACAATTCAACAATTTAAAAAAAAATAAACAAACATACCATACATAACATCATTTTTACACGAATCTCCGTACTATGCATTTTCCCTTGAAATTTTCGGAATTCTATCTCAAAAATATAAAAAACATGGCCTATTCCTTTGGGCTTTTCTATCAAATGATGGTTTTCTTCTTTTTCTATTTATTTATTTAAGACAGATAATTAGGGGCAACTGCGTACAGAATCCCATACCTAATTCACAGAAGTGAAGTTGGAATTCTTCTATGTTAAAGTGAAGAATCCAAATCTGGTTACGTTAAAATTGCTTTATAAGACTTGTTCATTCAATCCCATTGATACGAGTCCGAAATAAATTAGAAGCATTTACTAGTTGAATGTATTGAGAAAAATATAACGATGATTCATGTGCTTTCACAAATATTTCATCTTTCTGGATTGATCTGTCGATCTTTTGACAATGATCTCATCAGAAATTGATATGTGGTATTTTACATATCTTAACACATTCAAGATAATCTAAGAATAACTTCGTCAATAAATTCATAAAGTATGCGTTCAATATACCTCCAATTCACTTGTATTCTTACTGATCTTCATACATATATGACATATATTTAACTTGGGCATGAAAATTTTTTAGTTGAGGCCATCAAACAAGGCTAATGAATTATGTTTGTGAATTCAGATCACTTCCTCAGCCATAAGAGATTGAGCTCGAAGCGACACAAACCTCCATTAACTCAAATAATTTCGTATATTTTTTCTGAACGAATCGGTTTTAAAATACATGCTATTAATTTTCAAATTGCGATAATTTACAACCAATTAAGAACTATTACAGTCAATTAAGCTAACAACTACTATCAAAGTAAAGAAAAGTCCACACGCTTTCGTTGGGAATCGAATTCAAGACCTCTAATATCTTGGAACTTCATCGTTGCTAATACAATTAGGCTTCATTGACAAATATATAACTTCGTAAATGAATATTTAAGGATGATTTTGAATATAATTTGTAAGAAAAATAATTTTTTTTGGACTGAATTTATCAAAGTAAAAAATTCACCATAATGAGGCCCGTCAAATCGTCAATTACGAGTTAACCTAAATAGTTGTAAGATAACATCTCTTATCCACAATTTATAAATGATAATAACTCAAACAACTTGTTATACTAACATTTTATACGAGATAACACAACATTTAAGGTTTAATGATATTTTTTAAATTACCTTGGTTTCGTAGGTGAAAAATTAATCATTTCCTTTTCTAATGTTAGATTGAGAATAGTATAAATTTTTTAATTTTATAATGTTACATATATCAATATATTTTATGTACTTTTTTGAGATTAAAATGTCACTTAAGAATTATATTTTTTGGAAAGTTAGTGAAATCATCTATTTTGAAATTTTTTATATTGGATTATTTTCGACACAGATATTGAAATTAAAAAGTTTCTTTTAGTAATTTTCCCTAATTAATATTTGCAAGATACTTAGGCATGCAGCCTCAATACATTTTCATTTTTTTAGGGGAGAAGAAAAGAAAAAAATTATTATATGTTATTGAACAAGAAAAAGGTGCTATAAAAGTGATCACCTTAAAGTGGAAAATGCTTCTTCTTTTCGTTATTATTAGCACAACTTTTCTTGACATATTGAATACACCGTAATTGCCTAACATATGACCTCATTGATGACTTCAAGTGGGAAAGCCTATGCTAAAGCAAATATATATGATAAATAAAAAATTAGGTAAGGTCGATTCCGGTTACTTATCAAGATCAGGACATACCTTCGGAACCATAGGTTACTTACAGAGGTACTAACAGATTGACCACCAACACAGCGCTTACGTCGACAGAGAAAATCAAATACATAAGAAGATGACAAGTGGTACGTTCTTCCCATCTAAGCTAACTTGTGTCGGCCATATTGCACAATTTTTTTCTCGGCGTTGCAAATCATTAATGTAGTGGAAGAATATTGGAATATGTAAAATTGTAGGGGCCACCAGATATTTCTGTTTCCCATTGGACCATTAGGAAACACTGCTTTATTTTTCTTCCTGCACATGACATGCTAATCATTTAAATATTGATTAGATAAGATCACGGAGATTACTGAATTGTTTAGCTGATGTTATTATTTCATTTTATTTTCTTAAAAAAAAAGTCATACATATATTCTACGACCCAGAGGTATACTTATAGTTGTATATATAGTATTCAAGTAAGTAGTATCATTGTTCTTATCTAACTCTAATCATATGTAACAAACGAGCTGAATTTTTTGAAAGGAGATTTATTTGTTGGGGTGAGGTTAGGAGTTCGTTTCTTTGCTAATCGAGACATATTAAACATCAGCTCGGGCAGACGTAGAACATATTCTCAAAAAAAATAATCAAGTGACAAATGGACTTGCAAATGAAGCATGTATCACAATGAATTCAACTACATTTGAGATTGGAAATATCCACAATGCATCTCGAGCTATGTGAGAATAGATGATATTTGAGTTATCTTGTTGTCGAATTAGATGAAATTTGTAGAGTATTTAATTGTAAGGGAGTAATACTTGGGCTATCCTTTTAATTTTTGTAAAACTTAGTATTATGCATTAAAATTAATAAAGATTCGGGGTTTCATAACACCTCTGATTTAGACATAGGTGGTTTATAGAAAAAAAAAAGGAGAAATATTTAGAAGACAATACAGTTGTCAAAGTCAAATCATGTGTTGTTGGCTTGGACTTTATGCCACATTGCCACCCAACTTATGAGAAAGAGTTGAACAAGTTTAATTAACGCTGTTGAAATTTGTTGTCATGAGTCATGACAAATTGACAATGTATTCTTTCCTTGGATGCTAAGCACAACTCTTTATCGAATAATTGAATATGTGGATTTATCTGCATACGTAACAAACGATTAAGGACATATTAAGAGTTCCCGACACACTCCTCCCGCTCTTAAATCAGTGATAACTTTTTAGAGAGAACTAGAGATTGTAAGTAGATGTTAGTGATGCATCTTGTATACTTATAAGAGAATTAATAAGTTTACATACCTCATTAGTACATGCTTTTATAGTCTAAAAAATTACTTTTACATACATCAAAGTTAATTCCTGGAAATAGTACTTGTACAGTTGTACACGAGGAGGCAAACATCTCACGAATATTAAAGAATACTATTATTTTCTCCTAATATAATAATTTAAACTTTAATAAGGTGGTCATTTGGTTCACTTAAGTTTTACATAGGAGAGCTTATATATATAGTAGATCGAGAGTGTTTGCTCTCAATCAAATAATTATTAAGATAATTTTCTCGTATTCACGTGTCTTATTTTGTGAAGTCCAACATATTTCTGCACTGAAAATACGTGAATGTCCTAGGGTCTTTCAAACCCATGACCTTAATATGACCAGAATATCACATCCTCCAACTAATGAATTTAAATGAACTGAAATTTCATTCAAGAAGTCACACCAAAATATGGAGTCAAAAAGTCAAAAAATAAAAAACTGATAGCTCTTCAAGTGGTTTGGGATTAAGTTGATTTGGGTACTGGATGATGTTGGTGGCAAGAATAAAAGTCAAACACAACTTTGTGTAGGGTGCAATAGCTGTACTAATTTCTTCAACTTTCTTGAACAAAAGTGAATGAACCAAAGTTAAATTCACACTTTTGTCACATACTTTTGCTTGGTCCCATGTATTTCGTTTATTGAAATTATTTGATCTAATTCGTTATAAAATTTTCACATTATATTTTGTAATTTTTAGAAATTTCTCATATTTGGTCTCAATTAAATTTTTCATCCAAAATTTAACGGTCAACTTCATTAGTCAATATTTTGATCGGTTGTTTAGGGGGAAAATATTTGCAAGAAATTCACACACAAATATATTCAATATCACGATATTTTTATTCAATATCATGTGTCACTCACTCACAAAATCTCCACACACAAAAAAAAAGCCGATCAAAATGTTGACTAACATAGTTGACCGTTAAATTTTGGATGGAAAATCCCATTGTGACCAAATATGAAATTTTTTAAAAATTATATAAGAGACACAATGTGAAATCCCATAGCAAATAAGACCAAAATGAAAAAGGACCAGACACATTGGACCAAAAATAATATGGTCCCTATTTTTTCCAATTAGAAATGTAGTAGCAAGTATTTTCAATTAAAAGAATAATAATACGAGAAAGAAATAAGATTTGGGTCGAGCTGTCCAAATGAGAGTTTGGACTTTATTTGGTACTATTTATTGGGCTTTGGCTGGATTTAAATCGGTAATGGGAAAACAACTAAATTCTGGATTGACGATTGGTTGGGCAACGAATCTCTCGTTCAATACCTTAATAACGATATGGATGATGGGATTAGGAAACGCACTGTGGCTGATTATTGGAGTGTTGGTCGAGGTTGGAGATGGAATGAACTTAGCTGCCTTCCAACCACAATCAAACAGAATCTGGCACAGCTCTCTTTGGATGTTTCGAGTCCGTCTCTCGACGTACCAGTTTGGAAATATACGAACGCAGGATTATATACTTGTAAAAGCGCCTATGAGAACCTCACTGTTACCATGTTAGATTAGAGAAAACCCCGTAGGGAACTTGTATTATTGAGTAACATATTTATAGAGTTACAAGAGAGAGAATACAAGAAAACCCTAAACTATAAAGAAGGTAAAAGATAAATAAGGTAATAAGAATACTAGTCTAACTAGGAAAGCAATAATAATACTAATCTAATTAGGAGAGCAATAATAATATCTAACACTCCCCCGCAGTCGAAACGTGAAAGTCTTGAACATTGAGACTGAACTAAAAACCGAGAAAAGATGTTACGACAGTCCGGGCATAAAGAATGCTTAGTAGAGAGATTTTGACGAATACGTTTCTCAAGGTGGAGCAGTTCCGTCTGGAAATCATTAAATAAGACAGCGGTTCGACGAAGACGCTTCTCAATGTGGAGCAGTTTCGTCTGAAAACTATTAAATAAGGCGGTGACTCCAAGTCCTTGTTTTGCCAAGGGTGAGCGGCGACAACATAAACAAAGATTTAAAAAAAAAAAAAAACTAACCTAAACTAAATTAAACTAGATAAGGTGCGCCGGACGGGGTCGGCGACTTGAGGATGGCAGAAGCGAGAGATTGAGATACCATGGCTCGAAGCCATGGCTCTGATACCATGTTAGATTAGAGAAAACTCCGTAGGGAACTTGTATTATTGAGTAACATATTTATAGAGTTACAAGAGAGAGAATACAAAAAAACCCTAAACTATAAAGAAGGTAAAAGATAAATAAGGTAATAAGAATACTAGTCTAACTAGGAAAGCAATAATAATACTAATCTAATTAGGAGAGCAATAATAATATCTAACACTCACGAATGGTTATCATTTTCAAGGAGAGGAAAAGTATTGGAAGCGGATATGGAAGGGTAGAGGAACTTATCGTCGCAAATTCTTACTTTGGCTTGTGAGACATGATAAAATCTTAACCAACTCTCTTTTGGAAAGCCGTCACATACTCGACGATGCCACATGTAAAATATGTGGGTGTACAGAGGAGACTAGCTTGCATGCTGTTAGAGACTGTGCATAGGTCCATGAAATTTGGAGCTCCATAATCCAACCTAAGCTGCGCACTAAATTCTTCTCTCTTGATATTAAATCATGGGTGGATTGGAATCTAAGTACCACGGAAAACAGGTATAGTTGGTGTGAGAACTGGCATACAACCTTTACTGAAATCATAAATTTTATCTGCCAGGTACATAATGAAACGGTGCATGAAGATATCTTTGTGAAACCGAATATCAACTAGGAAAATCTTCGTCATAGAATTTCAGAAGCGAACAGGTCCTGAGACAGCCATGTAGATGACCCCGACGACCACCTTCAAGTGGGTTGGAAGAAGCCCCCTTCAGATCATGTCAAAATTAATGTGGATGCGACTAGTTCTCGTGAGAGCAGCAACTTCAACCGTAAAGCTGGTATTGGGGGTGCAATCAGGGATCATGAAGGCAATTGGTTTAATGGTTTTAGCTTAGATATCACAGCAGATTCTAGTCTTCAGGCGGAGTTGCGAGCCATTCATCAGGGAATGTCGTTAGCTTGGAACATGGGCAAAAGGAACATCATTGTGGACACCGATTGTTGGGAGGCGGTAACTGACATCAAAGATGCTACTCATCGTCACCGATACTGGAACACCATAAGTGAGATTTCAAAGACAATGGCACGTGAATCTTCAATGCATTTGGCGGGAAGCAAATAAAGTGGCCGACTCGCTAGCTAAATTCGGGCTTAATAACGATAGGAGTATGCAACCGATTCCAAATGAGGATACAAATACTTGGCTAGAGTTAGATAGAATGGAGACCTTGTGGTCTCAGAAAACGACTATGCACCCGGGTTTGTCGGGTCAATAGTGTTAGGGTATCCCCCTTCTTCCTAGAATAATAAAAAAAAGAATAGTTTAAACTCAATTTGTTCCAGGAGTCGGAGAGGATTTAGTTTATAAAGTTTTATATATATATATATATATATAGGGTATGGATCAAATACGTCCCTAATCTTTAGGTAAGATATAAGACTTAATCTAGGCCATTAAATCATTTGATCACATGGTCCATAATTAAAGCCATTATCTCGGTTTTAATATTTAATTTAATGATGATGGGGGCATTTTAGTCAATAGGTCCAACAAACCCATGCAAATAACATGCAGTATCATAACAGAATCCCTTATTATTCGCAGCAACAAAATCCTCTTCCATTTTTAATTATTCATTCCAATTTTTAATCCTCTTCCATTTTTAATTATTAATTATTTATCATCAATCTCAATTAATTATCAAGCTCGATTCATCATCATCGTCAATTCATCATCATCGTCAAACTCAATCTTATAAACCATTATACATTATCTTATAACACAGTATACAGTATCATATAAACCAATATACAGTATCATATAACCCATTATACAGTGCATACAATATCTAATAAATATTATACAATAGCTAATTAATCCATTATACAATAGATAATAAACTTTATTTGATTAATCAAGTACATCTATGCCAAGGATAATTAGATAATTTCACGAATTAGGAATAATGGAATCAAGGAGTACGTCAGTATTATTAGTCCAAGTTTTCAAGATTTAGTTACATTTATTTCCCAACATTTTCATTATTTTAGTTCAGTTTTGCTGGGGTTTTTGACGTTCTTTATTTAGTTCTATTTCTGCAAACTACATATTAGAGTTTTTTTCATTAGAACAGAGAGTTGGCATTAACTTGTGATCGTATATGATATTTTGCTTAAGTTACTGTAATCAAATTAATTCTGTGGCATTAGACATGCTTTTCAAATTATTTGTAATTAATTTACATAGCTATTGTACTTGAGCTGTTTTATAGATAATCCATTTCGTTAGTCGTCGTTGAGGTTTTTTATTATCATCATCAAAATATTGAGGCAGTATTTTCAAATCACTCTTCAGAAACCATTATTTAATGGTTTATAAGCTACTATATAATGGATTATACAGTAACTTATAAACCATTATACAGTAGTTTATAAATCATTATACAGTAAATACAATGGTGGTATACAGTGTGTGATTAGTGACATACAATTAGTGATTTCAAACCATTATACAGTATCTTATAAACAACTATACGGTATGTTATAATACATTATATAGTATCTTATAACACATTATACAGTGTGTGTTTATACATCATGAATGGTGGATAACAACTTATATTTTTGCTGTACTGCATACATTTATACTGTATAATCTCAAATGTCTTCTCATCCTCAACCAATAATGAAATAATTTTAAGCAAAATGTGATATACACCTTTAAATATAGGACATCCTCCCTAAAATCTCACTAAAATTCGTAGTCCCTATTCAGCATTATCACTTTCGCGAACAATATTCGCTCCATCACTTTCGCGAACAATATTCGCATATCCACACACACCAATTACTGCAGAACCCGCCTCCAAACTCCATTACTACTGATCACGAAGCTCTCAAAATTCAAACTTTCTGAAGACTCACTCCCACAAGCCTATACAAGAAATTGAGCAACACCCCTACAGTATTAACGTAAGAGTATGGATATTAATTTTGATTGAGTTAATTTTGGTAACAAGTTGAGAGATTGTAGGAGAGATTTTGTGCGTTTCAATTTGAGAGATTTTAGGGAGATTTATGTGTTTTTTTTTGGTTGTAGATGCTGTATAATGACATAAAGTTGACTATTATACCCCTGATTCAATTAGAATCAATTTTCCAACTTGTTTTTTGCTTTCCTTTTAGACTGTTGGATTTAATGAATCCAATGGTATAAATTGGGTCTTATATCTTATCTAATAGAAGATTTGTATTAGATCTTGACCCTATATATATATATATATATATATGTGTGTGTGTGTGTGTGTTTTATATAGAAACCCGATTCTAAATTCTCTCCGTATACAAAAACTCGAACTTAGAAACTTTTTATATGACCTGAGTTTCCTCAAATCATATCAACGTCCGTTGGCATATCACAATAAATTTTCTTTTATTTCTTAATTAGCAATTAATATCCAATATCTATCACATTTTACTACATTAATTTTATTTTGACACAGAGAAAGGAAAATAAACAAACAATTAACAATGGCCAGTTTTATTTTTTTTTGGTTTCCCACGGATTTCCACACGCCATATTGGGTATGAGACTAATCCCGCTTCGCGGTACTGAGTCTGCCGCTCCTGAGGGAATTTGCCACTGAGGGGAGTCGAACACGCTCTCCACTCAGAAGTATAGTGGTGGACAAGCCACTACGTCAACCCTTCAGGTTCAATGGCCAATTTTATGTACCAACGAAACTGTACACTAGTACAAACTTTAGTAAAAGCCATCATCATCAATTATATAATAAATAACAAATGCAATTTATTCATTTCGCAATTCGATTGAATCTGACTAAACCCTATTCGAACCAAAATCTTCCCGAATTCCTATTAATCATATTTGGATGGAAGCTTATGATATCGACCCAATCACACAAATTGAATGTTGAAGATTTCTCGAGCAGTCACCAAGAATGACCCGTCATATGGCTAACAAGTATTGAAACTCAAATTCATAGGGTATTTTCTCCACGAGAGTGGATGATGCCTTGTGGCCATGAATACCCCTAAAACAATCAACAATTGATTTTCTCAAAGAGCCAGATGTGGGGAGCTGCTGGCACACCCACTCCATTAACGACTCTTTATCCGTCGCAAAATCGTTCATATTCCGTAGCAAAAGCTCGGGGATTGCAATTCTTTTGCTACTTGTCACCATTATTGCAGCTTGTAAGTATTCTAGTTTTGATCTTTCCAGTTCACTTGTCACACCATCAGCTGTATATATTTTTACCTATTAGGAAAAAATAAAATCAAATAAGATATGAGCAAGCTTTGTTAGAATATTTAGTTTTGGGACAAAAATTAATGATAAGAGTCTAAATCTGTTAAAAATTGGAATATAATATTTATGACCCATTTTGTCGAGTTCAAAAAATTAGGGATCAATATTGCTTTAGTGGTGAAATTAAGGGACCAAAAGTGTAATTTTCCTGACAAAAAGATGAAAAAAATTGCACAAACCGGAAAGTTACTCACTGCCGGAGAAGAACGAGTGCCACAACACATGGCGAATGTGACATTGGGATCTGGTGTCTCAAGTCCGTACAATTCTCGAACTATCATTTCTTTCTTATCGCTCTGATGTCATCGTACACAAAAGATCGCGATTATATTGAGATATAAAATTTCAAAAACTCAATTATAAGAAAAATGCCAAGGCTACCGAGGATGTACCTCTTTAACTAGTGAATCGTGTGGTTTCCTCAAGATTAAATTCTCGATTGCTTGTGCATTGATTGTGTTACCGGCAATGTTCAAAGTCGCCTGATAAAATAAATAAATAAATCAATTTAAATTAGAGCTTTATAAAACTAACTGACAATGCTCTTGAAAATAAAAATAATTTAAATTAGACATTGTGCTGAAAGTTGTAGCAGGAGGTAATAATAGCATGATCAATAAGCAAATGTATTATGTGTACGGAATTATTACGAAGATTTTCTAATGACATATATATATATATATTATATTATAGTATATTGATCATATATGTAGTAGTTAATTTACCTTGTTGATTAGTGATAGCAGATTGTCAGGCCTAGAAACAGATGGAACTCCGTATTGAAGAAATCCCTGAATTTAAAATTAAAACACTTTATACGTTTAATGAATTTCAATTTAAGAATAATATATAATGTGTGTGTATATATAATATAATTAAAAAGAGGCGGGGAAAAATTGTGTACATGCATGATACAAGCGTTGTACATGTTGATCCAAAATGCCAGCTTTTGTTGATGGCTCAAGAATCTTAAATCCACCTTCTGAAGACTATCCATTAACACCCTGAATTTCAGAAAAAATAAGACAGCAAACACAATTTATATGATTTTATTCTTCAAAAGAGCTATAATATTTAAAACTAGATTTATTTATGATCTTATTACTCACTTTAATTTCTGAAATAAAGGAACGGAGCTTGAATTCTGGATACATTTAAGATCCATGGAGCTTGACGTGAACCTAACCAAGTTCTTATACGGGCCGATATCCCTCGTTATAGACTCTTCCGAGTCAAAGATACCATAAGGATCTTGTTGTCGCGAGTCTTTCTGAAACATAAGGCTTATTTTCGAGTTTGAACTTGGCTCTGCCCTGAAGCTGAGTGAAAAGTTGGTTGAACGGGCAATAGGACCCGATTTTTCTAGTTCCATCACTCTAGACGTACGAAGTAGTCGAACGTAAATGAATATCAAACACTTCATTATGTTCTCGGATAACTTGTTTGGTGGCCATCGTTGGATAGTTTCCTCTTCGGAATGTAATGGGGTCGAGAGAATTTTAGGCGGAATTTCTGTAGGAATATCAAGATTACGATCTCTCTGCAATTTGAGAATTTTTTGTTACATTTCAAAGCAATTAATTATAATTTAGGGTGTTTTTTCCCAGTCAAAATCCTTGTAACAAACAAAAGTAATAAAGAATTGGGATAAACTAAATGCAAACCCCTCACTTAGGACTGTCAATGAGCCAAAGCAGTCTCGAAGCTCATAAGCTCGGCTTGATAATTTACAAGCCGGGCTTTATACGAGCCGAGCCCGAGCTCAAGGATAAGGCTTGAATTTGAATTCAAGCCGAGCGTGAGAGGGAGTAGGCTTGGGCTCGTAAAAGAAAAAAAAATTATATATATATATATGTGTGTGTGTGTGTTTTATATATGCTATCATATACAACAATAAAATATAATATTATTTTGTAAATAATTCCAAATTGCATAGAAAAAATCAAGATTTTAAATTAGGAAAAAGATTAATCCTTCAAATCAATCAACATTTAATTCTAAATTTTCCTAAAATAAAATAGTATACTCAACAAATTTTAAAAATAAGAAATATCACTTTATCCCTAACATATATATCACAATTCACATAAATTGACATTGGAGGGCTGCTAGCTTTTGTCTTCAAGAATTTGTGTTTCATTTAGTTCTCCTCACAATTCACGACACAAGCAGTTTTCTATAAGTAAGTTAATATAATATTTTTCAATATTAAATAATGTGTGGAACATATATTTCAAGATATATGTTAATTTATTAGTGTAAAGATTTGTAAATTAAATGATATTTTTTAAAATATATTTTTGTTATGCTTTTTCATTATAGCATGGATGATTTTTTTTTTTTTATGGTTTTCAGATGGTTATTTTTTAATTTTTATATTAGATTTACTTTATTACTTATAATATTTCTAAAGAGATTAAATTCGAGCCGGCTCGGGCTCGACTCGAAGCTTGTATTAATTTTTGAGCCGAGCCCGAGCTTAGAAAAAAAAAAGCTCATACAAATTCAAACCTTGATGATAAAAGCCCGCATAATATCAAGCCGAGCGTGAACCTGACCAGACTCGGCTAACTCGACTTGATTGACAGGCCTACCCTCACTTATAGGGTAATTATCACGAACTCCATGTATCAAGACACCCTCCAATTTGAAAAATATGGGTGAATTTGTAATATGCTTTTACTAATAGAGGATGATAGTATAATATGTTTTGCCTGGTAGTTATATATGTTGATTTATGTGAACTTCCAGAATTTTTCGTAATTATTGTCTCACACAAGGGGTGCCTACGTAATTTGCCATAAAAAATTTCATACCCGGGGAGTTGGATGACGTGGCTCTCTCAAGGGAGACGGAGGTTTCAGTATCCCACTTCGTTTTGAGACTTTTTCTCGAAACACTCCCCTTTCTTCTTGGAAAGTGTTTTCCTTCTGAGTGGCAAACCCCTTTGAGTTCGTCTTTTTGTCGGTTATACTAAAGTCGCTCATATTATAGTCGCCTTTTATGGCCTTGCTAATGAAATGCAGGGCCTTGGTGTCGAATGTCACCTTCTCATTAGACCTTCTAGAAGTAATGTAAGGATTTGGAGGAAGCGACGAGGAATCGTGGCGGTTTTTATTAGTCTCTCGCTCCCATTCCTTATACTTTGATTCCATGTTAACTTCCTTCTCGTGTTTCATTTCATCTTTAAGCTGGTTTATCTGGCTATCCAATCGTGTTATCTCATTTTCAACCATTGCTAACTCTGCCAATAACTCTTTCATCTGGTAGCATTTAGCAATTCAGAGTGTTAAATAGACAAAATGATGATGTGGCATATTCTTGACAGTTTGATGTTGAATACAGGATTACTAGAAGAATATTTGGGTAGTGAAAAGACTTACTTTTGGAGGCAGAAAGTTTGGAATAGTGAGAGCAGAGCCGTCCTCTCGATGTTCCAGTCTCTGTAGATACTCGTGCACTTTCTGTTCGTGTGCCAGCATTTTGTGAAGTACAGAAACCTTTGAAAGTTAGAATTTTTCAAATTAGTAATCTACCTTCTCTCCTTTGTGAGAACAAGGAAGAAAAAAAGAAGGATACTACATACAATGGTCAAGTGAATGGAACGAGAAAATATGCTACATTGCCCGGTACCTTGCTATTACCACAGCCGAAGTCAGTGATGTTGATGAGCGCCAGCACCGGTGGCACTAGCACGGTAGCGGGTAACGTTTTTTGTTTACACATCTTTGACTAGACTAGTACAAGCTCGTGCGTTGTACGTAAATACGCAATTTTTCCAAAAAGTCATGAAAATGATTTGATTTAAAATATTCGTTCGATCAATTCTTCGTTTGAGAAAACCTACAGTAAAGGTTAATAATCTTTTTTTAGCTAAATTAACTTGGTACATTAACAATTATCAGTTGGTACACAAATTTATCCAAAATAGTCTGGCTAAGTGTTTTTGAGTGGATTGATGGCGAGATAGCATTTTTTCTTTTGAATGTAAAAAGTATTAATTAAGTATAAACACTATACAACATTTTCTATGGTAATTCAAAATGAATTACAATAATTGTCACACGTCACACGTCATATTACATATTTTGTTTCATACTCCTGAAGTACAAAAAAAAAGTGGTTGTGTCAAGCAATATACTTAAGATGCATGTGTTTCTAATAAAACTTTTAACTTAAAACAAAATATGTATGCCTGGAGAACCAATTTTCCATCTCCCATCATATGCACAGAGATTTATTCAGGAAATTATACTATGGACAAATGTCACAAACCAAAGCAAAATGTTCAATGAACAAGCCTGAGGGGTCCTAATATTCAATACTGATCCAAATCATCGTTTTTCAAAAAATTTGACACAATTTTCAGATCAAATTTTGATAATGCATCCTCGATTTTTTTTTGTTTTTTTAAGACTAATGCTTCATGCTTGATCCCCCCTCATCACCAGTCAAAACCACACAATTGAAATTGAAATTTGTACTACGTAGATTTAGAAAATTTGACATCGAAATAAAGTAGTCACTTTTTCTAGTCTTGTTCTTTTATCAAGAAAGTTATATAATGAATTGATTAACTATAGGACTTTCACTGTTGTTGAAAAGGTTATGAAAAACATCAACATTTAATACAATCAATTAGACCTATGGACTACCATTGCATATGAAAAAGACTTGTACCTCAGAGCTGAAGAGTTGTAATTTATCATTTTTTTTTTGAAAAAAGTTGTAATTTATCATTAAGTTAGTCATTATTAGTGGACTAAGTGCAATTATATGCACTAATTATCATTATTAATGGGATAACTACTATTATATGTACTAATTAGATGTAATTATTAATTAATATTTAATTTAGTCTTTAAAAAGGATAAGATAGTCAAATCACAATTGGAAGAAACAACTTCATTATCTATAGTCTTAAAAAAGGCTAAGATAGTCAAATCACAATTAGAAGAAACAACTTCATTATCCATAATTTTAAGGAAATTATACTATGGACAAATGTCATAAACCAAAGCAAAATGTTCAATGAACAAACCCGAGGGGTCCAAATATTCAATACTGATCCAAATCATCGCTTTTCAGAAAATTTTGACACAATTTCCAGATCAAATTTTGATAATGCATCCTCAAATCTTTTTTTTGTTTGTTTTTTCAAGACTGAGGCTTCCTGCTTGATCCCCCCTCATCATCAGTCAAAACCACGCAATTGAAATCGAAATTTGTACTGTGGAGACTTAGAAATTTTGAAATCGAAATAAAGCAGTCAATTTTTCAAGTCTTGTTCTCTTATCAAGAATGAACAGTTATATATTGAATAGGACTTCCAATGTTGTTGAAAAGATTATGAAAAACATCAACATTTAATACAATCAATTAGACATATGGACTACCATTGCAATGAAAGAGACTTGTACCTAGGAGCTGAAGAGTTGTAATTTATCATTACGTTAGTCATTATTAATGGACTAAGTGCTATTATATGTACTAATTATCATTATTAATGGAATAATTGCTATTATATGTACTAATTAGATGTAATTATTAATTAATATTTTTTTAGTCTTAAAAATGATAAGACAGTCAAATCACAATTGGAAGAAACAACTTCATTATCCATACTTTAGTATATAATAGATCAAATACTTTTTTACTAAAAGTTTGTGATTGCTTATGTTTAAGTCTTCTCCTATATGTATGGACATGTTACATTGTAATACGTACAATAATCCATAAATACTACTGAGACTATATACGGCTGTACATGTAGGCCATTATGGCTGAACCATGTTAAAGTCCTTACATCACCACATTATTTATTGTATATTTTTAGTAGTTTGTACGTGCTAATTACTTAATAAGGAACTAATTAAAATATTACACTGATTCTTAGGAGCTCTTAGAATTTCAAATCTCGTGTATATAATCAGAACGTGCACTGTAAACTCTATACAAGTCTAACTATATATTCGTTTCCTCTTACTAGCGACTACTCGCTTTTCTACTCAAAGTGCCGAGCTCCTAATAGTGACCTAACATTATATATCTAAATGGAGATAAAGTTCACTGCACAATTTAATGGGGAAAATTGACTATAAAGAGAAATAGGAAAGAAAAGAGTACAACAATTCATAGACCAGTTAGGGACCCCCATCAGCTGTGCTTGAACATTGTACCTTTGTAACTGTTCACCAAAGCAACTAGACCAAAATATTGATTAAAAAGATGCATAAAAGCATACCATTACCTCTCTTTCAAGTTCCTCCTTTTGCTGCTCACTAAACTTCTTCTTCCTCTAAAAATAACAAAATAAATAAAAATAAATAATAAGAAAAATTTAGCAACTTTTCCCTTTCTAGTAACTCAAACTTTAAATAACTAGTCATCGGGAAATTCTACCCGAATTGGATATCTGGACTTCAAAGCCGATTACATGAAACTAAAATTCATTTGTCTAATAATTGGGGTACTAATAACGAGTGACCAATCACAAATTAAACATTGAGAAAATTGCAATATTGGTACAATAGGTTTCTTGCAATTTCAATCTCGTTGTTTATAAACTTGTAGAATTAATCTCCTATGATATAAGTTTTTTGCAATTATGGACTCAAGGAATGGAATTTTGTGCATGGAAAGCATGTACCGTTAAGTTTATTACTGGTCATAAGCAAGACACGTGACCAAACTAACGATTTTCATCCATTTTTTATGATTGGGATTAAAATGCAAAAAAAAAATGCATCTTATATATATAAGATTAATTCTGCAAGTTTATAAATAATGTGACTAAAATTGCAAGAGGATATATCGTATTCTGTGAGATTAAAGTTGCAATTTCCGTTAAACATAAGTTATAGCTGAACCGGCTGATTTTTTTAATTTTTTTTTGTAATAATTGGATGTGAAGTGGCAAATGTATGACTTACTATATATATATAACAATCAAAATTTGCTTTCCTACATACACATTCAAACGAATAATCTTTGACTACATATATCACATTAATCCAAGTAAAAAATTGCTAGAGTTTTACTATTAGATAAATGTAATCATCACGGTAATTTCTACATTTATTCAAACATATGAAACCTAACAAAACAAACCGGTTTAATAACATAACACAAATAATAATTAATAGAAAACGAAAAACTTACAAATTCCATGGGATGATGAACTGATAAATCAGCCTGGCTAGCCATTAGAGGAAATGAAGAACGTCCAAACCAAAGCTTCAACTTGTCCCAAGGCCTTAGAGATACATTAATACAACCCGAACCCGCAATTAGTTTTCGATTATTATGATTATGACTACGATCATGATCATCAGACAAGGGTACTAAATTTGTACGATGATGATGAGGATTAGATTTATGTTTGAAGCAAATGTTGTTGTGCTTGGTATATTTGGTTGGTGAAGTGTGGTTTGAGAAGAGAAGAAAGTTTGAGAAAGAAGAAGAAGAAGAAGAATGAGAAGAAGATGAGAAGGAGCTTTCAGGAGTGGTAGTTTCAAATTCTTTCTGGTGGTTTGCTAACTTCCATTGTTGTGGGTGGGCCATCATGGGGGTGGGGATGGGGGTTGGGGGGGGGGGGGGGGGGGTGTCTTTTTGCAGTTTGGCGTAACTTGTACTTGAGTTTAGGGGGTTTAGGTTATGGGGATGAATTCTTGTTTGAGAAGTGATTAAAAAAGTTTCTTTGATGTGTACTTATGGTTGGAAAATGGAAATTGAAGTATTACATTAATAAGATTTTTTGATTAACTGAATATGAAAAAATTCCAGTCTAAACAAGAATTTTCTATATGCATATTAAGGTAAAAAGGATTACATTAATATTGTCCAGAGAAAAGAGAAATATAATTAATAATTTGAACAAAATTATATTTTCGTCCCATAACTTTACCTTATTTCAATTTTGGTCTCATTCGTTACGAATTTCTCATATTTAGTTCCATAACTTTCAAAATGTCTCATGTTTAGTTTCAACCGAATTTTCTATCCAAAATTTAGCGGCCAATCGTGTTAGTAAATATTTTGATCGATTTTTTGGAGAGATTTATATGTGAGTGGCATGTGATATTGACTAGAAATATCATGATTTTGAATATCATCCATGTGTGAGTGCATTCACGCATGAATTTTTCCAAAAAAATCGGTCAAAATGTTGACTAACGGAGTTGACAGTTAAGTTTTGGATAGAAATTGTGGTTGAGACGAAATGTTAGATATTTTGAAAGTTATAAGCAGGGGTGTATACGGTCGAGTTCGGGCGGTTTTAAATTTTTTTTAACCCGACCCGACATGTGCGGGTTGACAAAATATCAAACCGAAAACACATAATTATTTTTTCAAATCGAGCTGTTCGGGTCGGTCGGATTTAATGTTTTAGTGGGCGGGTTGGCGGATTATCAAATTATAGTTATAATTTTTACAACTTAATTTTAGTTATAACTGGTAAGTAAGAAATTAAATGTTATACTTGTTGTACATTTAACTAAAAAAAATTGAGTTGGTGAGAAGTACACAAATAAGTGGTGTTATTAAATAAAATTCATATTATCATGATTTCTAATGAGTGAAAAACTCTAAAATATTAATAAAATTAATATTTTTTTATAAATTTATCATCAAAATATACACATACATATAAATTTTTTGTTCAAATCAAATAAAAACAAGTGTTCAAATGAGTCAATTTGTTTGCTCAAATAAAAAATAAAGTATGTTACATGAATATGAATAAACCACTCTTATTAGAGAGTATATATGCATATACAATTTTCAAAGTTTAGTATTAATCTTTAACTATATATACTTATACTTGTAACATAAATGATTAGCGATCGGGTTGCGGGTTAGGCGGGTTACAATTATTAAACCCACCACCCGACCCGAAAGTGGCGGGTTGCAATATTTTCAACCCGCCACTATTATTTAATAATTCTAAGCCGATGGTTTTCGGTGGGATCGGCTCGGGTTGAGCGGTTCGGGCGGATTTATGTACACTCCTAGTTATAGGACTAAATGTGAGAAATACGTGACGAATGAGACCAAAATTAAAATGTGGCAAAATAATAGGACAAAAAATGCAATTTCCCCTAATATTTCGTGATTTTGTTGACTCCTTGAAAAATCGTATTAAGACTACTTGTATTTATTTGTGTAATTAATTGAATATGAAAAGGTTCAATCTGAAATCTGAATAAGGAATTTCTGTATATATGTTTGTGGTAAAAGGATTATGTTAATATTGTCCATGGTTTAGAAAAAAATATAAGCATTATATAAATCATATTTCGTTGTTTTGTTGAATCCTTGATAAATTGTGTTAAAATTGCTTGAATTTATTGGTGCAATCAAAACTAATAACATAATGAATGAGATTGTAATGTCTTTAAGTAATGTTAAAGACTGACAAAGTTAGCCGCTCACAAATGACAATATCTCCAAATAAATCTAACTTAGGTTTGAAGATGTTACTTTAATTGATTACTTAAATGAAAATGATTTTTTTGTTTTGTTTTGTTTTTCTTTTTAATCATTTTGAAATGAGCTATACATAATAACCTAATGATTGATTGTGTTAGAATAAAATAAGAAATTAAAAAAATAATTTAAGTACAAAGAGCTTTTTGGTTCACTAAGTTGAGTTAGTTCACAGGGACGGTGAGAAAATTTTATATATTTGAAAAAGATACAAAGACCTTGCAAAAATCGTAAAGTATGTTAGATCAAATCTAAAAATAATCTCATTTCCATAGTGTGCCACACTGCAAGGTGCGTTGATAGTAGAACAAAACAATGATAGCTGATCATGCCTTTTCTAGAGAGTTTCGCCCTCTACAAAAATGATCTTTTACTTTGGGTATAAGATTTATAAAAAATACTAAAATAAAATAAAATTGCTTGATGAATATTCTCAAAGGGTCCCAAGTTTTAATTATTTTACAATTTAAGTTTTGCCTAATGGTATAGACTATAGATCATTGTAAAAGGTTGAATGTACCAATATATATATATATATATAAAATAATGGTTTACAACATTTCTAACTAAGTATTCTTAGCTTAAGTCGGTTCCGAATTACCTAATTAATGATGGATTGGACAATTTATTTTCAAGACATGAAATCACATCACAAACATTACACTACAATCATGTTTAAATGATATTAATTTAAAGTTTAAACATTCCAATATTTATTATTCTTTTATGAATTAAATTCTATATCTCACGAAAATTATGACAAATACATACCTTGTTTATTACCAAGTACAACAATTTCTGTGGCCGCACATGGGAATTATCAAACTTATTAACTTATTGATTGGAGTAACGGGAAATAATTTGAAAGCAATAAACGAGAATTACATCTATTAAAAGTATAGCATTAGTTTTTAAATACTTTACATGAAGGATTTTAAAAAGAAAAAAAGGAAAAGCCAAGTCGAATTAAGTATGAAAAATTAATTGTTCAGCATTTTCTTTTAATATATTCTACTTTAGATTCTTTTTTGAGTGTGGTTGAATATTATAAACAATAAATGGAATAGATTTGTAAATCAATAAATGTATTTTATATTTATATATGTACTAACGCTCATAGCATTTTACTCATAAAAGACAAGGTCCAAACATGTTCGAAGAGATTAGTTTATGTGATTTAATTTATAAGTTGCTATTTTTTCATGATGGAGAACTTCTGAAATTCACTAGGGATTTCATACATGCAAGTTATTTGATTAGTCATAGTTTTTATTTGTATTTGTAAGATTTTTTTTTGTGTGTGTATTAAAAGTAATGCAATTTACCATTTCTTACAAATGTATTTTATATAAGATTTTTACATATGTTGTGTCTTTAGACAATACAAAATGAAATTCCGAAATGACGTACATACATCGAGTGAGCCAAAATAATCAATATTAAAAAGAGTACAAAATTGAGTTCTAGAGTAATGGATAGAGACCACCATACCTAGGACTGCATATTGCCATGTCTGCTGCAAATTTGGCCTGAAAATTGTGTAATCCACATCCACCTACTATATGTCATTGCAAAAATACAAGTAAAAATAATTTTCCCAACTCCTTTGTCATTTAAAAATTTATCTTCACTTAGGTTGTAATATAAAAAATAATGTCCATATATATATATATACATATATATATCTTGGTCTCGACTGATACTATCGTGCTTAGGCTCGTGTTAATGACATTTTTAATTCAAATTTGAAATTTAACCATTTCAAGACATTTTTTGTGAGCCTTTTATAGTAAGAAATCTCAAGAGGTGCTTTTCTTTTTTATTTCCAATGATTTTACCAAATTATGATGTTTTCTTCTTTATATGGAAAATTATCGAAGCTACTTATAATGGGCAGGCTTGTTAGGGTGAGTTGGCTAGCTGTTGCCTATATTAATCATGAAAAAATGATTCTAGAATCATTTATTGACAACCTTGAATTTTCGATTTGCTAGAACATTTTTCTCTTAATTCAAGACAAAATCGGATATTCTAAATATCTAATCCGACAAATTCGGGCTAATAGTCATAATTTTGAATTATAAAGACTTTATCTGGCTCCGTAAAAGAGGGGAGAGCCACAACTTGTGACAGTATGAATTCGAACTCAGGACCTCTTATATAAAATGGGAGATAGATATTACTAAACTAACAAGTCTTGGGTTGTTAAAGCATTATTTTTCAATGCAAACAAATCTAATAGAAAATATACGAACAAACACTCGGACACGCTTGTGCGTGGATGACCCAATTCAATCTTATATGGGCCTTTTTTTTTTTTTTTTCTTAAGCTTATATGGGCCTTGACTATGGTGTTCAGTAGGGTTTTTTATAATTGAATAATATATAAAAAAAGAAAAATTCACAAAATAATACGATTTTTAAATTGTTATATTGTTAATATAAAATGACATGCAGTATGTCGTCTTTAAATTAGAAGACGACATACTGCATGTCGTCTTTATTAATTTTTCTTTTTTTAATTCATCAAATTAGAAGACGACATACTGTATGTCGTCTTCATAATTTATTTATTTATTTTAATTTTGAAAATTGAAGACGACATATGGCATGCCGTCTTCAATTTTCATTTTTTTTCCGAAATTGAAGACAACATTTGGTATGTCGTCTCCAATTTTCATTTTTTTTTCCGAAAATTGAAGACTCGTCTTCAATTTTTCTTTTTTTTAACCTACGGAAATGCTTTTATTTTTTAATTATTTTATCATAAATCCATCTATAAATTCACCCAACTTTGCAGAATGTTTTCACTCCCTCTTTTGCAATTTTTTTTCATTCTCTCAACTTTAACAGAATGCTACTCCTCCATATTTGTCTTCAACTTTCTTTCAGCAGATTTTTCTTTTTTGGTTGAGAATAATTAATCTCCAAATTCTTTTTAAACTTCAAATTATCAGGTAAAAAATAAATTTACGTATTATTATTATTTGTGAACTTATATAATAGTTATTTATGTTAATGGTTTTGTTTGTATTAATTGAAGATCGTACACATTGTGCTTCGGAGAAAAAAATTCATATTTGGAGTCAAATTTACGGATTACAGGTAAATAATATGCTATAATTGGCAGATATCTCTTATTAAATATGTTGAAAAGTTGATTGTTTAATTTAATTATAGGTCTTATTTATGTTTATATTTATGTTTTGGAACTTGTTTTAGATTGTATACACATTGTATATATATTTATGTTTTGGAACTTGTTTCGGATTTTTAAAGAGAGTAAGGAAGGTCTGATGAAGTATTTTGAATGAAATTTTGTGTTGCATGAGCCTCTTCACAAAGTTTTAATTTTAATTTTGTGGTAATTTGATGGTCAGATGAAGTTTAGGGTTTGGTCCAACGAATAAGATAGAAAGTTTTTAACTGATGGTTAGAATTTGGTTTAGGATGAGTAAGTAATTAATAGCCGTGAGATTGCGCTGAATTAGTTTATTTGTTCATATTTAAGTATTAATCCATTTTTGTTCATTTGCAACGTAGTAAATTAGTTTCTGTCTTTTGCTTATTTCATTTATACAAAGATCAGTTGATAAGCTTGGGGTGTTTAGTTTGTAAATCTCACTAATTTCAAAAAAAAAAAAGAACAAAGTCTTGCGGAATCATCCAGAAAAGGATGAAAATGAAAGTAAAACTAAATTTTAGATATGATAACATAACATTTAATACCTTAAAGACAAAAGAGATAAAAAGAAATAAAAAAAATTCAGGGACTATTACCTAACATTTTTCCAAACAAATATACATATAGAACAGAGCGTATATTTTGTCAAAGGAATAAAAAACAAACAAATGACTCACCCACAAACTGACCTGGAACCGCCCCGTTGCCATCCCTAGTCTTAATATAATTGTGAGTGGCAAGGAAGTCAATATTTTATGCCCATTAAATTACAAAATATGCTTTTTATAATTTGATAAGTTAGTGGTCCCTTGAACTAATTTTTCAAATTTATTTATTTTTTGAAGATATGTCGAACCTCAACAAAATTGATGTTATGGTGTACTCGGGAGGTCAAATACTACAAGAGTCGAATTCTATCACATATAGCATTCCTCCAGTTGGGTATATGAGAATACTACGTTCGACAAACTTTACTGATTTACTGACGAGATTGTATATGCGAACTCGAATAGATATTGATCGATTTTTGCTGAAAGTATTTGCTAAATATTCATGCGAGTATCGATCTGTGATAAAAGAATCCATTTTGGAGATAACCGATGATGAAAGCCATGGATCCTGGTGGCGAGATTAATAGCTTACATCTCTATATTGAGAAAGATGAAAGGTACAATAATATTGTTTCGGATATGCCTTTGTCCCAAGAGTGGGCCCCGTATGTTAGAATAGTGCCCTGTGAGCCAATCCTAGATAGACTTTATTTATCTATTCTTGTAGTAGACAATTTTGTTTTACATTATATTAATAAAAGACATTTCTTCATCTCATGTTTATATTGTTGTAACTGTATGATGAAGTTCCTAGAAATCACACATAGCTATGGGACTTGATATCTCATTGGATGTATATCATAAAACAAGTCTATAAGGTTGTGATTTCTAAATACCATCCAAGTCATAGAATTATCAAGATGGGACATTGATAATTCGGATAGACTTGCGCCTATGATGCACACTCTTAATTAGAGAATGTTTCATTTTATAGACATTAGTGTAGTTGACACAAATGCACATACGCGGGTGCTTGTTGAGAACAAGTTCACTGATTACCCTGACTGAAACTTCGTAAATTGGAATTATTTCTATATATGTTGAATTAGGAGTTTCTTAATCACGATAGTCCAAGATTAATTCTTTGACTTGAGTCATCACAGTAATCTTGTGTATTGACTCACTGCACTTTGACTCCTGTGCCAGTTCTTTTACAAGGACACATATGGTTTGGTGATTGGGTGTAGTGACTCTTATATGGAGGTTGGTGTTGGCAACAAATGATCCATCACTTCTCTAGATGAACAAGTGAATTTCCTATAATATTCTAAGTAATTTGACTGAGTTAGTCATTGGCCAAAGCAAGTAAGTAATAATTAAGAAATGAGTTTCTTGAATTAATTAATCACTAGTCAAACACATTTTAATTATTAAGATTGAATTTACAAGGACCTCGACCAATAAGATTCCTCGATCCTTAATTCAATTGGGAAATTAGTTGATGGAAGAATCTCACTTGCATGGAATGCGCGATTGGAAAGGTTCACTTTGAATCGCCTACATCTAGGTCTTCAAGATAAGTAGCTAGAAACTTTTCTTTGATTTATAGGTATCTTATATTTAATGAAGATTAAATAATAAGATGGTTAATTAAAAGTGTTTAATTAATCGAGACAATTTAATTGTCCAAATTAAATCATAAAGGTTATGAACCCATTACTAGTATGTTGGTGAACCTAAAGGGTCACACACAATACTCGGACAAATCCATTTCTTAGCTAAGAAAATTTAATTCAAAGTAGTTGAGTTAATATATTAATTAATTAGATTAATTAATTAAGACTTTTATTTATTCAAGTGTTGGATAAATAAATTAATTAAGTTGATAAGATCAATTTAATTAAGCTTAAGTCTAGAAAGCATTTAATTAATTGGAAGTGATTTTTAATTAATCTAGTATGGTGGATTAATTATTAAAAGGCTATTTTATTAAGCCTTGGTCGAAAATTTGGTGGATGAAAATAATTAAAGAGTTTAATTAAATTTCTTCTAAAAGGAAATAAGATTTCTTAGAGAGAAAGAAAACTAATTAAAATAGAAGAGTTCTATTTGAGAATTAATTAGTCTTCTATTCTTACATGAAAAAGATTTAATGTAGAAGAGTTCTACATGGGAAAGAATTGCAAGAACCTAGTTCTATAAATAGGACTAGTATGGAACGAAAATAAGATGATGACTTTTGAAGCCAAAAATTTTCGTTCCTCTTGCATAGAAAATCGTTTCTCTCTATTTTTCATATAGTGTTCTTGAGTTCTTGATTATTCATCAAGATGTTGAATTCAAGAATTCTTCCAAAATACTTAGAGAAGTAGTTTTTTGCTTTCACCTTAATCCCATACACTATTCCTTAAAGTTAGAATAAACGTTTATGGATCAACCTAGCTAAAGATTATAAACGAGTGGGTATCCGGGGTGTGGATCAACTTTAAAGGAGAAACACTTGAGTCTCTGAAGTGAATCAAGAATTCAATCAAATGCATTTTGGTGGAGGAATTCACAATCTTCATCAAAGAAAAGAAGAAGTCGGTTGATTCAAGCAACAAGGAGCAAGCTAGGAGCTCACGTTGAGGAAGAAGAAACTCTTCGATTTTTGTGAAAAATCGGACAAGGTAAGATCTTCTTTATTTAAGTTTTAAATAACTAGTGTAGAGATGCGCAAACCTATGATACGTGATAAGCCGTAAGATTAATGAACTCGCATGTTTAAATTATAAAAACTAAAATTTTAATTTTCTGCTGTGCTTAGTTGGGCTATATGTATATTTCTCAACACCGTACATGTCACTTTTAACACAAGAGATGCCTGTTAGCCAAGAGTTTGACCATTACATGTCGCTTTTAACACAACCTGCTATACCTGATCTGCCAGCGGTGACACAAGGAATGAAAAGTTTTGGGTTGCATGACTATTGTGTAGGTGCCTCTACATCATCACATGAAATTGGGGGCAATTGAAAACACAATACTGAATCGCAGAGTTATAGAGCCTGATAATGCTAAATTTGCCCATGAGCCACAACAAGAATGTTTTAATGATTCAGAATTGAGTGATTTAGAGCTAGATGAAATCGGTTACCCTATTCCACCTGATGATGAGGGAGATGTCGATGTCAATGTCATGTTGGAGACATTGTCACAGTCTGGCGTAAGAACATCATCGCAACATCAAGAGCCCGTTAACGATCCAATACCTTCGTCAGTAAATGTGGACATGTTATATCCAGTCACACCATTCTACTCCAGACTCTATTGATATCCAAGCTACATCAAAGGGTAAGTTTTATGATTTCAGAAAAGGAAATCTTGACTTACACATGGTCTTTAAAGACAAGAAACATCTCATCTGTGCTGTGAAAGATTACTTAGTGCGACATGAGAAGCGCGAGTATTACGTGGAGTTGAGTAACCCGACACTATGGAGAGTGAAATGCTAACTCAAAGACTCAAGAATTAAATGCAAATGGGCCCTTCGAGCAATATACAAAGAAAAAATTTGATGCTTCAAGATCACAAAGTATTATGGGCCTCATACGTGTCTCTTGGATTTAGTGTCTCGCAATCACTGTAACTTGGACAAAACTTTGGTTGCTACCCTTTTGATAGGGATTGTTCGCACTGATCCAGCATACAAGATCGCCAACGTTATTACAATGGTAAATGATCAATTCAAGTTTGATATTACATATGCTAAGGCTTGGTACAACTTGAAACGTGCACACGAGGTTGTTTATGGGACTTGGGAGGAATCAGTACGAAAATTGCCTAAGTTTTTGAGAGCTATCAAAAAATAGAACCCGGGCACTGTTGTTGAATGGGATAACTATGATACAAGATATGATGATCAAAAAAAGATGATCAAATATGTCTTTTGGGCATTCAAGCCGTGTATAGATGGATTTCGACATTATCGAAAAGTCATATGCATAGACGGAACACATCTATACACAAAATACAAGCATAAGATGTTGATCGCGACATCCATGGACGCAAATCAACAGATGTTTCCTTTTGCTTTCGCCATTGTGGATGATGAAACACTTGCATCTTGGAAATGGTTTCTAGAGAATTTGAGCAAACATTTTGTGCAAGGGATTGAAGAATGTATTTGTTTTATTTCTGATCGACATCCCGGAATCCTCTCAGCAGTTGAAAGCATGCCTGAATTTTGCCCTCCTAGAGTAGTTCATCGCTATAGCCTGCGACACGTATGTTCAAACTTTAATAGTCAGTTCAAAAATAAGGTCTTAAAGGACCTATGTTGGGTAGCTGGTTCATCGACTCAAATAAAAAGGTTTGAAAATGCCATGGATCAGATTAAATCACATGATAGAGATGCTCATTAGTATTTAAATGCGATTGACAGAGAAAAATGGACTTTTGCTTATGATGGAAGATGGCGGTGTGGCATTATGACAACCAACTTGGCTGAAAGCATAAATAATGTATTCAAAAGTGCTCGTCGTCTTTCGGTCACAGCTTTTGCAGAGATAACATTTTTTTGTTCCATGGAGCATTTCAAATTGCGGTCTGCAGGAGGGAGGCGATGCTTGAGAAGGGACTCCCTTGGACAAGCTATGAGCATAAGATGTACACAAATTGGTCTGATCGCACCGCTCATAATGCAGTTCAAATGTTTAATTATCATGAGCAATCTTCTAACATTTTCACACATCCGTTGAGAGGACGAAGTGGGAACAGGTACGCTGTGAATCTTAGGAAAATGGAGTGTGATTGTGGCAAATGGGGTGAATTTGGAATACCTTGCTCACATGTTCAAGGTGTATGCAAGAGCTGGGATATAGAAGCAGCAAACTATGTGAAACTGTATTATGGGATTCATCCATATTTAGCAACGTATAGAGGGATCTACACGCCATTGTCAGGGGAACACTTTTGGGATACCCCCTCCCTCCTTTTTGAGTTGTTCCATAACGAAACTCTACGTGTCAGTCGTCGTGTAGGTAGAGATCAAACAACTTGAATACGTAATGAAATGGATTGGGCTCATCGTTGATCTCATATGTGCTTGTATTTTGTGTCAGCCATTTTTCGTTGATTGTAAGTAAATTTTCATAAAAATAAATAAATTTAGTTGTGAATTGTAGCTATCTTGAATTTCACATAGTTGATTTACCATTAAATTATCTACTCCAATAAATATAAAATAATATATATACCATTATTACAGATTAATAATGGAATTATACAATGACATCCGTGCATCTTAAAATAATTTTTAAAAGCAATTATACATTAATATATATAATTTATATATACACATCGCAAGGAAAAAATATTTCTTCATCAAAACATAGACATATTAATTATATTAAACAAATTAGCACCAATCTAGTTAATTTCTTCATCAGACATCTCAGTATCTGATCGATACTGAGGACGTACACTGAGCTCCCACCTAGCTCTTGCTTCTTGCACATAACCAAATAATGCATACTCTTAGATATTTCCAAGAAATTAAGACGCATCATACGCATAGCCATCTTATTATTCTCTTCACGTATCCTATTGAGAGCTAGTGTTTTTTCATGGTTTGTTACACAAGGCATGATGATAGCTCTTCGTCTGGGGCAACGAATATGATGTTCACAACAATCGGTAACAAGCCCATCTTGTTCTTGGACACGAAACCTGCATTCATCTTCCATTCTTTGTAAATACACTTCTAAATATCTTTGATTTGGATTTAATAAGTAATAGTAATCATCATCCAACTGCCAACTACGCCCCATAGCACAAAAAATATCACCAGGAGTGTAGTGCAATTTCGGAGCTCTAAAAGGCTCCATTTGTGTAATGTTAATTGGATTTACAACCATGCTCTTTACATATATAGCTGCCTAAACCCTAATGAATCATCAAATCCATCACGTGAGTAGGGCAACGAAATTATGACAATGAATTGCCGCAATCAAATTACTATTGCACAAATAATGTAAACAAAGAAACACATGTGATGTTTCAGATTCATCAATTCATTCACGTGAGTAGGGCAAACAAATTATGACAAATGGATCATCAGGAAATTGCAGAGACATGTGATCAACGAGACTAATCAAATTGATCACGTGAATGATCAGTAACCAAGCCATAAATGTATAAATCAACAGCACAAAGTCGTCATAATACATAATTCTCAGATTCAATTGAAAATGGGAGAGAATCCAAACTCTAGAGGTACATGGTTATTACGAGAAAGAAACGATGAATACGAAGTACTTCGCTTTGAAGACCCAGTTGAGTATTATTGTGGACTCAAGAGGGAATGGGCTCATCGAATTATTGAATCTGAGGAGTTGGTCAATGATCTTCTAACACTTGGCATTCGAATTCCACGACGTCGATCAATACTGATGCCGAGAAACAATGTCAAAAATTGTAGGAAGAATGTTTCAAGAATAAAAATAGAAAACAATAGGATGCTTTTACGTCGTTCTAGATATCACATGCTTCAACTAGTAGAAGAACTTGCGTTTGCAAGAGGCCAAAGACTCACACGTCATAAAATTTGTAATGTTTTGACTCATCCCCAATATAAGTCAAATTATTACATGTCGGATGAGGATAAATAAATTTAATTTATTTTTGACTTATTATGTGCTATGAGTTTTTTTAGGGTAGAAGTTACTACCCAAATGTGTGTTATTTTACATGTTGTATTTTTTTCACCAGAATATCAAAATGAATCAATTCTCACACCATTAGAAACTTTGTGAGTCAATCTACATTTTTTATGTTCAAGTTAAACCCCGAAAATCTACAGAAAATGTCGAAAAATCAACCCGAAAGCATAAAAAAACTTCTTTCTTTTTTTTTTTTTGCAAAAAACTGCTCACACTTGTGTTCTTTCACATGTTGTGTTTTTTCACTAGGATATCGAAATAAATCAATCTTTGCGCCATTACAAACTTTGTGAGTCAATCTACATTTTTTATGTTCAAGTCAAACCCCGAAATTCTACAGAAAACGTCAAAAATTCATCCCAAATTCACGAAAAAAGAAGAAGAGGAAGGAGAGAGAGAGAAAAAAACCCAGAAAAGTTGGCTTTTCTTTTAATTAATTTATATAATTAAAAAATAATTGACGCGTCAGTTGTCTTTAAATAAAGCCACTGACGCGCGTCAGTGGTTATTAGTTATTTAAAAAAAAAGGGAAAAAATCCCACTTTTGCTGATGCGTCGCATCAGTGTTAGCAATTTTATTGAGTCACTGGAGCAAATATCTGACAGGTCACATGTAATACGATTCAATATTATTTGACAAAAATAGTGATTTTGAAGTCTTATTTAACCGCGTCCTTCCCTTTACAATTTTTTTTCATTCTCTTATTCATAGTTTTCATTACCTTCATCTATTACTATTATTGATATTAGTTTTAGATTTCAAATATTGATTTCAAAGAAATCAATATCTGAAAAATCATTCAAGTTGAGATTTACAGGTAAACAATATATTTCACATTATTTAATGAAATGTTAGTTATTTATGTTAACATGAGTGTTCTTTTTTTTTTTCCAGATTTTTTTTTCTAAATTTCGGGTTGTTATTGAGCATACTGCATAATTAAGGTAAGGGATTTCGTTTAAATGTTACCTATTAGAATCAGTGTTTTAAAAGGCAGTCTCGAGGCGCGCCCTGGGAGGGGTGCGTAACCCCTCATGGGCGTACACCCAATCAATTGGGGCGTACGCCTCGGGCGAAAACGCGCCCAGTCCTTGGACGTACGCCCAATGTAATTCATGTCCATACAATATGATTTTAGGCCTAAATTGATTTTTTTTCCAATTTTCAATCTAAAACCCACTTAAACTTTTTTACATGTTTAATTCTTTTAGTAAAAACCCATGACCCACTTATTCAATTAAATCAAACATTAAAAAAAAAAAGTTGCAAGAGCAACACAACTTAATGCTCGAGTATTGAGAGCCGAAAATGAAGATAATGATCTTAATGCTGAGACTTTTGATAGTGATTGAGTAAATTAGTGCTCGTTAACTATTATTTAAAATTTTTATTTTGCGTAAGGCTAGAATTTGAAACAATTATTTGTCTATCTTGATTGTTTTTTGCAAGAGTCGAGCTTGGACTTTTAGTTTGCATGGTTGAATATATTATTATTTTTAACTTTCTCTATCTTATTTTTTTACTTAATTTTGTCCTTCAATTTTATAATTTTTGCTAATTTAAATTAATTCTTAACATTATATTATATTTTTTTAATACTAAAAAAACAAAATTCGCGGGGCATACTCCCCGTGCCTCGGGCCTTACGCCCCACCCCGTGGGACATAAAACGCCCCGCGCCTTCGCCTTTTAAAATACTGATTAGAATATATAGTGTATGTATATATATATATATCTCATAATAATAATTTCAATGCAAAATGTATGGGCAGTTATATATTTATATATATATATATATATAAAAAAAAATATTTATGCCCAGTCAAAATGAATATATATTTTTTTATCTTTTTGTATTGTTATTCATAAAATGGAAATCATATGATGTATCAAGGTGCTATTTTCAAATTAGATTTTTTTTTTATAATTACGAAAATTGAAGACGACGTATTGCATGTCGTCTTCAATTTTTTTTAAAAAAAATCAAAATAGAAGACGACATATTGTATGTCGTCTTCTATTTCGTAAATTAAAAAAAACATATTTTTTATTTTTTTATATTATTCTAATATATTATTCTATTGTGTGCAATCAAATTTTTTGTATTATTTTTATAACAAAATTAATCTTTTACATATTCAGAAATAACATTCAAATCATACATTGATTAACATTTTTGTTATATTTAAATGCAGGATGAATACTACATTGATATATGGATCAGTTGATAGTAGTGTGTTAGGAAATCAATGTAATCATTGATCTCAAGATGTGCTCAATCCAGATGTAGAAAAGAAAAAATTACTTCTTCAAGCGAGACGGGGGGGAGAGGGGGGGGGGGTAATTTGTTTTGGCGTCAGGTAGGGGTGTAAACGAGCCGAGTTCTATTGAACGACATATTGTTCAAATTTGTTTGAAATACAATCGAGCTTCAAAGTTTGTGTTTAAGCTTGTTTGATTATTAATCGAGCCGAACACGGGTCGAGCTCAAGTAGTTTGATTTTTTTGTACATGTTTTTAGGGAAAATTGCGTACGTCCTCCCTGTGAAACCTGAAATTAACGCATAACACCCTTGTGTTAATTTTATTGCACCATACCCCTTTGTGATGATTGAAACTCTGAACCAAAACCCCCCTCCGTCACAAACTCACGAGGTGGCTTGTACGCGCAGCTTGCGCGAAATTGGGTCTGTTTTGGCATTTTTTAACCTTAATGTCATGCTACAATTACTATTATGCCCTTACATGTCTATTAATTTGAGGTTATCTTCTTTCACCCTTATATCCCTTTAACCTCTCATTTATCACACACCAAAAAACAGTCGCCTCCCACCCTTCTCCCCACACCATTGCTGTCTTCTCACAAAAAAAACTAACAGGTAAAATTTCTTTTATTTCTTACATAATTGCAAATTATATTGTACAAAATTCTTTAATTAATTTATAACTGATTTTCTTTTTTCTTTATAGAAATGTCCTCTAGCGAAAAAAAATCTTGTACGAAGGATGAATTTCTTGATTTGAGGTACAAGAATAAGAAATGTTATTGCAAGAAAATTGTTGCGATTCGGGTTGTTGGTCCAACAAAAGAAACCGAGGGCAAATTGTTCTGTAATTGTAGAGACAATGTGTGTAACTTTTTTGCGTAGCTCGAGCCTGTGAGTTATTCTTTGAAAAATTCATCATCATGGCAAACTATGGAAGATGAAGAGGTCCAATCCAACAGATCTGGATATGAAGAAGCTTACGTTGAACTGGTTTCGATTTGCCAAGACTTAACATCAAAGATAAAGCATCTAGATGCACAACAAGGAGTCATCAAGGCACTAACTATAGTTGTTTTTGTACTACTCAGTGCTGTACTATTGAAGTAGCAATTGTACTAACTATTGTAATATCTACTTTTTATGAGTATGTAGCTTTTGTTCATTCAATACATCATCCAACCAAAAACATCACCAATGTCAAAACATTGTCTTGCATTCAATATTACTCAAAATGCATCTCAAAAAACTTGTTCATAGATCACAAAACATTACTTTGTGCACTGAATACAAAACAGTGTTCAATCATCCTTACAAAAGTGTTATGTGCACAAGCAATCACCTAAAGAAGTTCATAACTAATATTCTTTTAAGCAACACAAAATGATTGTTAACATCTCGGTCAATCTTTTGAACCAGCCTTTGAAGATGTGGCCATTGAAGATTTTCTAGCAATAGGTCTTGATGTTACAGACCTTGGCATTGAAGGTGTAGCAGCAGCAGGCCTTGGAATTGAAGATGGTACAGACCTTGGCATTGAAGGTGTAGCAGTAGCAGCCCTTGGAATTGAAGAGGCTACAGACCTTGGCATTGAAGGTCTAGCAGTTGCAGGCCTTAGCATTGAAGAGGCTACAAACTTTGGCATTGAAGAAGTCTTTGGCATTGAAGATGATGCAATTGATTTTGGCATTGAAGATGCTAGATTGGATTTTGGCTTATATGATGAGGCAACAGATTTCAGCAATGTTGAGGTAGGTGTTGACTTCTTCTCTACACAACAGGGCCTCTTAAATGCAGGGTTGGGAGTGGGGTTTAGCACAGTCCTCATGTTTTGCAATTTCTTAGAAGATAAGGACAGAGGTTTGTGTTGCTTCCTACTTTTTGGGATTGTGGGGGAATCTATCTATATATATATATATATAAAAGTATTAGCTAGATAATACACTAACATTTTTATATAGTTTAATATAATATCATAATACCTGAGATTGTGCATAGTCAGTTTGAAAACCGCATGAGTGTCCTGGGGAAGACACTGGAAGTACCTAATACAGTCAAACATGTTCAATAATTATGCAAACCACCAATGTTTTATGTATAATAATTCATATAAAACTATGAATAAGGTAATACCTCAAACTCTGGGATTTGTGGAGATAATGTAGTCCTAGAAAATTGAGTAGATGGACCTTGGGAAGAATGGAAGGGCATCTACATATACAAAAATCTTATGCCATGTTATCACAAAATTCATCTATCAAAATAAAAAAAGAAAGTGTGTTGCATAAGTTGTAAATATATACCTCAAAGTATGTGAAATCAGGAGAAAATGAGCCCTGTGAGAAGTGTTGTGCTTAATACCACATCAATAATAAGTACAATAATAACTCAAAACTTAACAACATCAACCTTAATACCACAGTTTGTGCTTCTGATTGACTTGTCATAGGTGGTTCAACCTCATCTTGATCTCCTGTTGTACCAGTTTTCTTTTTTTTCTACTAGCAATACTAGTTCCACTGTACTTTTCCATGCCTTCTTTTTTCACTTGAATCCTTGACATTAATCTCCTCCTGATCCACTCAAACATCTGAATAATGGGCAGCTCTCTTGCTTCCAGTTTGAAACTATTAAATGATTCACTTATGTTGTTGACTATCACATCACATTTAGTTCTAATTGGGAAAAAACATCTAGCCCAATGAGTTGAAGGAATAGCACTGAACCACTCATAAGGTGTTTGTTCTTGTCCTCTTTTTGGATAAACCCTTTGAATTTCACTCATTACCCTTAAATCCTGTCTCACATTATAAGTGGAAGCTGCTCTCCAGAACAGCCTCTTAAGCTCTTCACCTTTGAATCTAGCCTTAAAATTGTTGTACATGTGCCTCAAGCAGTATCTGTGCTCAGCATTTGGAGCAAGTGATGCTACAGCCTCAATCAAACCCTTCTGTCTATCAAATAAAAAGACCCACCCCCTTTCATCATGTGATCCTATGTACCTGAGCAATAGTTTTAGGAACCACTCCCATGTGTCAAATTTCTCAACCTCCACGTATGCATATGCAATGGGGTAGAGATTATCATTCCCATCTCTGCCCACTGCTGCCAACAACTGCCCTTTAAAGATTCCTTTCAAAAAACAGCCATCAAGACCAATGATTGGTCTACAACCATCTAAAAAACCCTCTCTCAACCCACTCAAACAACAATACATTCTTTGGAAAACAGGGGGATCCAGGGATCTATCTACTTTAGAACTTGTTGGATTTTTTCTCACAACAGTCTCACAGTAATCATATAATTTGTGATACTGTTCTGAGATGTCTCCTCTTAATAGATCCAAAACATATCTTTTGGCCCTATAGACCTTGTGCAATCTACACTCCACCTCAATATCTCTCCTAATTTTGTTTTTTAATGACTCCAACCCCTCATTAAGATTATCACTGATTAAGTGTACTATCCTCTTTCCAATGCATTTATAGTCAGCTTGAGTGTTTTCAGTAATGTATGAACAAGTATGTTTACCTTTTAAAGATTTCACTTGGTATGTTGAAGAATTCATGATTGGAGATTCATGAATTATCCAAGCACACCCTTTTTTGCAAACTGCAGTTATTCTACCTTTCTCAGTTTTAAGAAATTTCAGATCCCAGCCATTCCTCACAGCCCAGTCCCTCAACACCTCCCTGTATTTATCCCTACTAATGAATTTCATTCCTACACATGGCCCTATCCCCTTCTTTTCCATCCCATCTTCCCAAATTGGATGTTTTGGAGTTTCATCATCACTACCCCTCAAAGAATACAATTCATCTTCACTATCTACATCACTAAACCACCCCTCACCATCCACACCCCTCTTAGCATTTTGTTCTTCTTGTTCTGTTGTTATCTTTTTCTTTTTTTTACCTTTCACAAATGCCCTTAAAGATTTTAACACTTTTAAAGCATGGTCAACAGGCCTACTGGTAAATATATCATCATCATAAGGCCCCTTCAAATCCTCTAACAACCAAGATGGGCATTCTGATATAGATGATGAATCAGAATCATCGGGATCTTGGTTGACATTATCATGTTCTCTGTTTTCTGTGTTTAAGTTTTCATTATCATGTTTTGCCTCACTTCTCAGGTTTTCATTAGCATCCCCCAAGTTGTTTGTGTTTATGTTATTATTAGGATGTTGTGCCTCACTACTCAGATTTTCATTAGCATCCCCCCAGTTTTCAAAATTAAAGTTGAAGTTTTCATCATCTTCATTATCATGATGTCTTACACCCCCCTGATTTTCAGTGTTTATGTTGCCATCATATTGATCACCACAAGAGGGTAGAGAAGGTGTATGTTCTACATTTGGAACTACATTACCCTGAGAATCCATAGACAATATTCGATCAGCTTTGTCCACTATGTAAATAGGGATTACATTCAAACCTTGATATTCCCTAATTAGATCTATAACACCTCTATCCCCACTTAGTGTCCTAATGCCAGTATCTAACGTTTGTCCAGGTGTGGAATAATACATGGTCACACAATAGGCTGTACCCCCTGCCTTTGCATACATGTCCATTAAATCATTATAAAAAAACCTGTCCTTATCTATATCTTGAAATACCATCCTCCTCCCACCAAAATACCTAACCTTAGGCAACCATTCAATTACACACCCAACCCACAGAAAAAAGTCAACAACCTCAGTACAAGCCATTATCTGTAAATTATTATAAAAAGCCATTTAATATAAAAAAATACACCACTATGCATAAATACATACTACCCTACATTCAGAATACAATAGTCAAAAGACATATTCAACATAAAATAGTGAACATATATTAAATCACAATACAACAGACATAATACCCCACATTTATATTTGGGACCATCATTTTCATGTAAAACATACACATGACCCTACATATCATTTTCAAAGCACACACTAAATCACAATACAACAAACACAATACCCCACATTTACATTTGGGACCACCATTTTCATATAAAACATACACATGACCCTATATATCATTTTCAAAGCACACACTACATCACAATACAGCAAACACAATACCCCACATTTACATTTGGGACCATCATTTTCCTATAAAACATACACATGACCCTACATGATCAATCATATTGAAAAATAATAAATTAAACACACAAAAATATCCATACAGTTGGTGTTCACTAAATTCCAAATTGGGCATAAAATGCGGTCCCCCTACTCAGTTATCCACTAAGAACAACAATAATATAATTTAGATTCTCACAAAAAGCAAGAAAAATGAACAAATTTGGGGAAGAAAGTCCATACCTTTTCAGGGAATCCTTTCCCTTTTCTCGTACGTGGGTCAGAAACCTCTAATAAACAAATAAAACTATGAGAATTATATTAAAAACTTCTAAATCATAGATAACATTATGAATTAATCGATTAAAAAAAACTTTACCTTCGCCCCTTCGTATTTCACAGCAAGACAACTTGTTTCCAAGCAAGAGATTCAAAGTAGAACAGTTTGTTGCTAATATTTCACACTAGATCGACCGTATTTTTGAAAAATCCTCACTCGATTCACACATTGAACAAACCCTAGATCTATTGCGTTTTGTTTCTCTCTCTTCAATGAATGAAGTGTAATGTAATAAAGTGAAGTACTTACAGATGTTTTTTTCCATGAGGGCATAACGGGAAATACATAAAAGAAATTAACGGCGTTAACCCTAACAGACGGAAGGGGAGAGTGTGCAATTAGAAAATTTCACAGGGGGTTTTATGGCTATAAATTTTTCATAGGGGTGTTTGGTGCAGAATTCCGATAACACAGGTAGGTTATATGCAATTTTCCCCATGTTTTTATTACTGTTTACTAATCGAGTCGAGCTCGAGCCGAGCTTCAAAACTTATCAAACACAAAAAGTTGTTCAAGCTTGGTTTGATATGTTAACGAACCGAGTTCAAACGAGCTTTTAGCGATCGAGTGTCGAGTAGTTTGGTTCATTATTCAAGTTTGGTCCAAAATTAAGGATGATAGTACACATTTACAAGTAGAACAAGTTGCACACACATGTGCATTGTTGCTTTTGGGTGGTGTTATGTGTCCGGACACCACAAGAGATTGTGTTCCACTTTTGTGGCTGTCTAAATTGAAACATGTTTCTCAAGTTCGCAGCTATAGTTAGGGTAGTTCTGTCTTGGCACACTTATACCAGGAGTAATGCAAAGCATGTCAGAGAGGACATGAAAATATCGATGGTGCATTGCAGTTGTTGCAGGTTAATCAACACTTAAAATTAATGTACTATTGTTGATTGTTGTTTTGTTTATTATAATATTTTATTTATATAACCTCTTGCAGATTTGGGCATGGTCAAGGATATCGGTTTTGAAACCCAGTATCACGTATCATAGGATTGACATGATTCCCGTGACAAATGTGCATAATGAAGTAATACTTCCAATTCCTCCATATGGCGCAGGGTAGTATATTTGTGTTTCCAAGTCTTTTATAGAAATGAATTTTACGAGAATAAATTTACAAAAAAAATAAAATAAAAGAATTTAGGAGAATAGATGTTATATCATAACAAAAATAACTCGTTTGTGGTCTCAGGTGGAATTGTGAGTTCACATACAGAGATACGTTTCACAATGCCTTAGGACCAATTAGAGAAGCCCTTGATCTTATGTTGTTGAGTCAGGTAAACAAGATAATTTGATATGCATGATATTATGAAATGTTCATCTTAGTATTACATTTTTAAGTATGTTTCTCTTGTTGTAGTTTGATTGGCAGCCATATAACATGAGTGACCCGGAAATCCAATCTTTGCCACGTGAATGTCTTGAACCGAGAGTGTGGAAATCAACTTGTCCATTGATATTATATGCCATCGTTGAGGGGATTTATCCCGAACGAGTTTTACGCCAGTTTAAACTACGACAAGGGATTCCTCGTGAGCCTAAATTTAATAATTTCTACTTGCATGGAATCGACCGCATGGGGTGTGTAGGACGGAACTAGGAGACATTCCACAGAGACTACATTGCAATATGGAATGATCGACTTGTCCAGTCGGTGTGGGGAGAAAATATCATTGACGAATGCACAACAGAAGATAGACACGACGAGTTGTATGATAAAATTACATGTCGTTATATATCACCTACTATGCATGTCGTTGAGTCGGGATTCCAACCGAGGGAGGCACCATTGTGGGAAATTGTGGTACATATAGAGAAAACTTACTTTTGCAAGCTTAAGTTTCTATAAATTAATTAGTTCTTCTTATTTAAGACGTTCTATACCGTCTCAAGATGGTCAGATGTCAGTTATTACGATTGGATGTGATCATAGGCTTCAAAACTTAGATGGACTGAATTCATTGGTGCACCAACATAGATCCATAGCTACGAACGTCCATAGAATCGCCACACGCCGACAGTCAACAAATGTTTTGACCAAGGAGCAAATAGAGGCACCAGAGGTTGGGCAAAGAAGGAGAACTCGTAGCATGAGGTCCCGTGGTTCTGAAGATGGAGTAGGTCCATCAACATCTAATCACAGACCTGCATTCACTGGTCACGCATCATCATCATATCCTGATCATACATTTTCTGTTAGTGCCCCAGAGTCATATCATGTCCCTGATCAGTCATTTACTGGCCGTGCTTCAACTTCTTATAGCATCCCTCAATATTTGTCTTCCGAAATAGCTGTTGCAGATCCATTTACATCAATACCCCCTGTATCGGAATGTGGAAATGTTCAGGAAAATTGTTACGTACCTCAGCCTCTACAACAAAATGATCAAATTCCATTCACTCCATTGGCGCCACATGGAGAATTTTTATCTGGACAAGTGGATATGTCTTTTCTAGACTTCGGGCTTGCACCAGGACTTGCGCCTTCATGTTCAGAATTCAACGCTTCGCCCATCCCATGGCTGCTATTGAGTACGGCATATCGTGATCGCGAAAAGTCAAGTGGGACAACTGCATCAACTCGTCATGAGATTAATTTGAATGATAGTAGTACTTGTGACGATGAAGAAACACAACCTTCTGAGATGCAACGTCACTATTATGATTCCCATGCTCATGAAGATGAGTAAATATTTAGAGATCGTAGAAATAGGCGACCACGTCCTTGAGGTACTGGGGGACATTTTTAGACAATCATGATTTTCATTTTAAATAAACCACTCGAATGATTTATTATTCGTAAAATAAAATATTTAAAAATGAAAGATGAAAAATAGAATTTTTTTTTTTAAATTTCAAGTCAATTGTTATAATTATCAACTAGTAGAAAAAATTATATAATTAACAAAACCCTAACCCTAACAATTTTCAAAAATTTTAAAAAGAAAAAGAAAATTGAAGACCACATTTGGCATGTCGTCTTCAATTTTTGAAAATTAAAAAAAAAAGAAAAATTGAAGACGACATTTGGCATGTCGTCTTCAAATTTATTTTTTTTAAAAAAAAGAAAATTGAGGACGACATTTATGTGTTGTTTTAATTTTATATTATTATCACTTGCTCATGACTTTATTCGGTATCTATATAAGTGGAGAGGATTCTAGAAGATTGCCAAGCGATTTTGGTAAAAGTAAAACTCTAACAATTTTATTTTATGAATAAAGTATTATGCACCATGTGAATAACATAATGCCACCTCAAAAGTTTTAGTGAAATGACTTAATAATAATCACATGGTCTTTTTTTTTGATACGTCACAATCACATGGTCTAAAAAATCCGATATAAGATTCAATTTTATATTATGACTAAAATATTATGTAACATGTGAATGACATAATGACCCCTCAATAATTTTGGTGAAATGACCTAATGACAATCACATGTTCTAGAAAACCCGACATAAGATTCGTTTTTATATTGATATATATATTAAATTTCTTTCACATCTCTATTTCCTTTTCTCTTTGTCATCCTATATTTAATTTCAATATTTATTTGAATATTTTTTTAATCAAAATTAATTTCTAACACACGCATCAAATGTAACAAATAATTTATTTTTACATTAATAAAATATATATTCCAAAAAGGAAAAGCCCTTATATTTTCCCTCCGCCACCTTTATTCTTCTTCTTCACTTCCCACAGTCCCTCCTCGGGAAACTTCCTTGAAGAAGAAATATTTGAAGTTTCAGCCATGGCTTCTCTTCTCCATCGCTTATCCAAATCCCAGTTTTACACCCCTAAAATGAGGACAAATTTATTATTAAATTCCTCCATTCATACTCTTATAAACCAATACCCACTCAAACCCGCATTACCAGGTACCCCTCTCCCCCACCCCCACCCCCACCCCCCCACCCGGCCTCATTTTCACACTCATAGATACACATTTGAATGTAGTCTTTTGAATCTTTTGATGTTTTATTGTTGTGGGGTTTTGGGATAGTCATTTAATTGTTTAGTTATGTTGCGCGTTTCTTACTTGTCAGTTTCTTTAGTTTAGTTTTTATTTTTCTTATTGTATTAATTTAGATGTGATTTCCATGAATATAATTGCTTTTTTCTTGTTTTATGTGGTAATGATTTGTGTTTCTTATTATTTGACATTGTCTTTTAACTGTGAACACTTTATGGCTGTAAACTTGTTTTGCTTAATCCTTTCTTTTTAAGGGGTAATAAAGATGCATAATAGGATGGTTATTTAATCATAGGCATAAAATTATGGACAAGGCAGAGTCAGGATAAAAATTGGAACTTGGCCCTCAAAAGGTTTGGAAATTTTGAATATAAATTAGATGTCCCCAATTTAATCGATACACCTTTTGAATGTAACAAAACAAAAATTTCAAACTAAATTTTTTCAGGAGAAAGCTTGCACTTCCCGTATGAAGGAAAATAAATTCATGCTGAGTTTTTCTTGAAAAGTTTAGGCTTTGTGTTATCGAAGACTAACCAGCTTCGATCAGTATTGGAGGTCATTATTTTGATCTGGGACGCAGCCAGGAACATAAGTTCCGGTTAGGGGGAGCGAATGAAAAATAAAGGGGGTAAAATCGAATATTTTTTAATGTTGGGGGAGCAGAATTTTAAATTTAAAAAATTTGTAGGGTAAATTTTTTAAATTTTCAACGTTGAGAGCGGGGTGGGGGGCGTCCCTGATTTTGATAAAAAAATGTTGAAACATATACAAAATCAGAGGTTGATTGCAAAGACTTTCTATAGCATAATGTATTTCCAAGTCATTTTAACTCCTTGAAGGTCATAAGAGATTGATCAAACACCATATTGGGGTCACAGAGTGAAGTTTCTTAAGATAATTATGTGTCCTTAAAAATCTAGGAGGATTCTGCTAATGAAAATATTATGCGATAATTGCGGCCGTATAGGAAACATTTGATTATAATGTCATGTAAGTTGTTAGAAACACAATTTTTTAATTCTCTAGTGCATATTGTTCTTGCAGTGAGATCTATTGTCACTACCGTGGAAACAATTGCTGGATTTGATGAGATGGTTTCTGGGTTGCAGAGGAAATATTACATGTTAGGTGGGAAAGGCGGTGTTGGAAAAACGAGCTGCGCGGCGTCTCTTGCTGTAAAATTTGCAAACCATGGTCACCCCACTATTGTGGTCTCCACTGACCCTGCTCACTCATTAAGCGATTCGCTTGATCAAGTAATGCCTCAACTTTTTCATGTATTATATGTTTTGATATAATTTCAGTGAGGTTGCGTTTGGATCGAAGGATTTCAAACTACTCCAGTATCAAGTGGATTTGAATTCCGTCTTAGTAACTGACAAATAGGTAAAAATGGATGCTTAAAGATTTGAAATCTATCGTAACATGAAATTATGCATACAAGCCCAATGAATTTGTTATTACAGTTTGAAATCCTCATCCGAATTCTTCATTTTGGATGCAACTTGAGAAAAGGTATTCGTGTAGAAAAATTTATAATCAACTAATTGTTGTTCCTTAGGATTTGACTGGAGGAATACTCGTTCCAGTTCAAGGTGTTGATTCTCCACTATATGCACTTGAGGTATCCATTCTTTGATATGATTCTTATATCATCTTTTATCTATGTATTGTTGATGGAATAATTTTAGTCCTTTTAAAGGTAAACCCCGAGAAAGCGAGGGAAGAATTTCGATCTGCAAGTCAACAACATGGTGAAGGCGGTGTTAAAAACTTAATGGATAGTATGGGCCTTGGAATGCTTGTTGACCAGGTGAGAACAGGTATCATTGTCGATGGCTTTAATAGTACTTTATGTTACATAGATTTTCTGTGAATTGATTCTCGGGTTTTTGTTATTTTTTATTTTTCATGGTTCTACACTTGTGTTCTAAATTATCATGCGTCTGAAATTTGAACTTGGGCAACTATATAAAACTACTTCTTTCATGAGCAGTTGGGAGATCTCAAACTTGGAGAGCTGTTGGACACTCCTCCACCTGGTCTGGATGAAGCTATCGCAATTTCCAAGGCAAGTATAAATTAGGTCCTAATTGGATGGCTACCTCTCCTTCGAAAAAAAGTTTTTTAGAGATTTTTTTCTCTAAAAATATATTTGTTAGCATATCATGATATTTTCTTTAAGAAAAATATCTCAAAATTGTAGGTTATTTTGAAGAAATTCTTGCAAAAAAGGAGAAAAATTAATTTTTTACTATTCATGATTTGACAGTTTACCCATCGATTAAAAAGGGTTTTTTCGGCTATCTCCCAACACCGAGAGCCAAATTAATCACATATTCTAATACAAAATAACGCAACATTCAAAATAAGATCCACTTTGCCTATTTTTTGATGTCTAAATCGATGAGTTTGAGTAGATATATTTATGAAAAATTATATCTAAACACCAATCCAAACAAATTTCTCACAACAAAAAATATATCACATCAACCATAATCATTACATGTTTTCCTCTAAAAAATACCCATCCAAACACTTTTAACACCACATTTCCTATCTCTAAAAGTATTTTTTTCTCACTTTTGTCATGAAAAAAAATTCTCCGAGATGGATATGCCATCCAATTAGGGCCTAACTATTTCCAAAACATTATAGGTTGATGATAAGTACTCCCTCCGTCCTAAATTTATCACTCTTATTTCCTTTTTAGTATGTCCATAGAGAATATCCTGTTAGGATCCAGGCCAAAAGTTATAGCTGTCAAGCTCGCAACCTTATTTCATTACACATCTCGAAGTGCAAAGCAGCGTCCTAGGCTACAGTGGGGTGAGGTGGCTATGCCCCTATGAACGTCATGAGTCCGGCGGTTAGTACTCGGTCAGTTGTGCTCTCCCGAGTAAAAGGATGGGGCTGACAATAAATGCCAACATATCCAACTTCCTAAAATTGACATTTTAGGCCCACAATACCCTCTCACGTAAAGTAACTATATGACGCTGCTAACTCTCAATCTCATCAACTGCTTTTAAGGGTTGTAGTGTAAAGATAAATTTGGAAGTTTTTGAACTCTCATTTAAAACTCTGTTTTGAATCAAATAGGAACTATAGAATTGGGACGGAGGGAGTAATGTTATGCATATAGATATGTCTATGGCATTGCTGTCTTAACCATAAAGTGGCCTTGCAGGTCATGGAATTTGTGGAGTCACAAGAGTATAGTAGATTTAGACGGGTTGTGTTTGATACGGCTCCCACGGTAAGGAATATTAGTCTTTGTTCTTTGGTTGGTGGTTATAGAGCAATGACAAAATGTGTGTTATAGGGCCACACTCTTCGACTGCTGTCGTTGCCAGATTTCTTGGATGCATCTATCGGCAAGATGATGAAGGTCAGTATGCAGAATAATAAACATTCTGAAAATAATAAATCTGATTGAAGTTTTGTTGTGGCTCGCAACTTAAAATGTCTTTTTTTTAAGTTCCTTGAAATTCGCAAATTTCCTTTCTAAGTTGAAATTGGCTACAATATAAAGGAGCAATATCTTATAAGTTGGCATGTTTTAGCTTTTCGAACATTAATGATGATAATGTTGATAGTCTACAATTTAATCTTATGTTATTTTACTGATTGAGTTCTCTTTATTGTATGGTTTGATTAAGCTCAAGAAGAAGATAGCTTCAGCAACAGCAGCCCTCAAATCTGCTTTCGGAAAAGGAGAGCCACAGCAAGATGGTGTAAGTATGAAACGTTATTCTTTGTTATTTATATTTTTTAAGAAAGTTTAGTGGCCTCTCCTAATTTTATCTTGAATATAATTGTTACAATTAATATTTTATTTCTTCTTGAATATATGCAGAGTGACAAGCTAGAGCAACTGAGGGAAAGGATGGCGAAAGTGCGGGATCTTTTCCATGACCCAGAGACCACAGAGTTTGTGATTGTAACAATTCCCACAGTAAGAAACCCATTTTTTTCTTTTTTTGCTTTCCCATTTTAATATATTGGGATTATTAAAATGCACACTCCCTCACTTATTGGGTAATTACCACAAGCCGCCTGAAGTTTTCAAAATTATCAAGATACCTCCTGTCAGACCCTGACATCTCAAGAAACAATTCATGAAACAAGGGATGAAATTGTGATATGTTTTTTACTTCTAGGAGGTGAAATTGTGATATATTGTTACTGATGGGAAAGTTATAATAATTTTTCAAACCTCGGCCTGTTTTTCGAAATTGGGGTCTCATCATGCAAGGGGGTGTCTATGCAATTTACCCTAATTTATTTATGAATTTTTCAACTAATAGACTTAAATTTCAACACTTCTTTGCAGGTTATGGCTCTAAGTGAATCTTCAAGATTGTGTTCATCCTTAAGGAAGGAAAAAGTTCCGGTACAAAGACTTATAGTAAATCAAATGATTCCTCCATCGGTGTCTGACTGCAAGTTTTGTGCAATGAAATGGAAGGTAACTATAACGAATCATACATTCTTTCATTCTGCTGCAATACTAAGTTTTCGTGTAACACCCCGATTTATCTCAATCTTAGTTTTATAATCCTATTATTTATCTATTAGTTTCACTTTTCACATAGATAAATAATAGGATTATAAAACTAAGATTGAGATAAATCGGGGTGTTACATTTCATTTCTTAAGTTATGGTTGTATTTTGAAATTCAACTCAAATTGTAAAGATTCTACATTTTACACTGTCCAAATTGGAATCAAGAAATTGGCAAATTCCTGGAAGAATATCTTACATACTCCATAAGAATTGATGCTGCGTTTCTGCTTTTGTACCATGTCTGAAGCAAGACTTCTTGCATTCTTTATAGAAGTAATCGAAAAAATACGTTAAAATCTTTTCTAGAACAGTGGGATTGTGTTGAGCAACTTTTGCACTTATAGCATAATGTAAACTGTCAAACGAAACTAAGCCTTTGCTTGGCAAAGTGAAGAGCAACTTTGGTGGTATAAATAGAAGGTTTTGGTGTTGGTTAGTCTATATATATCGGTGGCGGCTCGGTAGTTGCATTATTCACTTGGTTTTGATATAGTAGGTACTATAGAGATAAATAGTGCAAATATGAGGTGTAATCCATCTTGATATGCTTCTTCAATATCACATCTATTTTCCAAGATCTGAGAACAAGGCCTTTAAGTTAGTAATAGGTGTTGATTTGTAGGGGGAATTAGCCATGTTAATATACCGGGTGTCCATGTAAACGTTACACCATTCCGTTTTGTAATATCCTATAATGGTTGTGCGATAATATATGGAATGATTTATTACTAGGAATATCTTGTAGCAACTTGAGTGAGTCATTTTCTCGAAGCGATGGCGAATGAAAAGTAGTTGTTAGCGGAATCCCATTACGTTGGGCTACTACCTAGTGGACTCAAGACGTGATAAATAGTACCAGAGCTTGTGTACTATCAGCTTGGCAGGCCTGGCTTGCTGTGTACCGAGGGCGGTTTGAATTGTAAAAGGAACGCAACAAGGACGCCGCGTGTACAACAGGGGGGTTTATTAGTAGGAACATTGGACTCTAGCACTTTGGGATAATCATTTTCTCAAAGCGAAGACGAAAGGGAAGTAGTTGCTAGCAGAGCCAATTGTATTGGGTTTGGCTTGCGGGCTCCATCCCTTGGACCCGTGGGGCAACAGTTATACTCCTTGCAGCCAAATATTATGTATTTGATGCGGAGTTTTAGATGGGAGTGGAAAAAGTGGAAGGTTTCATATCTTTACAATACAATATTATGTATTTATATCTTTACAATATGCAAAAGATTCAATGTTTAATCCATTTGAATTTGCTTGAAATAGTTGTTTTATTTCCTAATTCCCTTTTCTTGAGATTACATCTGAATTCATTATTCTTGAAAATATCACTAGTCATTTGAGCTATTAAAACTCGTGAAATAAAGAAACTTTTGCATATGATCTCTACTCAATTTTTTTTTCAATTATTTATATATTACTAAGTATTATTGCTATTTTTTGGTTGTAGGACCAGATGCGTGCTCTTGATCTGATCCAGAAAGATTCAGAATTGGCAAAACTGAAATTAATCCAGTCACCTCTGATTGATGTAGAAATAAGGGGTGTCCCTGCTCTCAAATTTATGGGTGATATCATTTGGAAATAAACACTCACGCTAGGATTGTTCTAGAAAGTCCTGGAACAATATAGAAGAACTCACTCAGAATACACAAAACATATAATTAATTATCATCATCTCAAAACTCCCTAAAAATCATCTGATCGCCTATGTTTCAGAATTCCTCGTCTTTTTGAGAGAGTTCTATTGAACACTCAATGCTGCTAAAAGATGACTCAGAAATGCAGCAAACTAGGATTTTTCCATGTTCTCCAATTTCATGCCAAAGATGGATATATGCAGAATAACTTGAAAAATTCTTCTTGGATGCATCAAAAGGTTGAGATCATCCCACATGGTGCATACAGTATGTTACCACTACATGGCATAGTCAAGACATTTTGATATTCAACAACAGGATTATATAAGAATACTCTAGCGGACGCAATTAGTTAATCTTCTTATCGTTAACTGTTCACTTCCACTGATGAAACATGAAAAGTTACATTGTCTGCAAACCTAATATGTTCGCAAGATAATGTTCATCTAAAAAATGCGTAACACTCTCAATCAACCCCATGGGTTGTTACAAGGGCCTTGGAGTTGTGTGTATAATCTTAATCAACTAAGTATGAAGAACCTCATGGTCCTACTATGCATATAATTTTGATATGATTGTTCAAGGACTCTGAGTCCCAAGAACTCCTAAAAACGACTTCTATTCTCTGTGTGCTATACAAGAAACAGAAAGCATGTGTTCCCTTCATTCATTTTTTCTGGAACAGGATTAGACAGAGGAAAGCGAATGCTCGACTGAGTATGCCGGTAGCTATGAGCTTTATTAAACAAGGCCAGTAGTCTTTGAGATTATAATCTCTTTGTCTTAGAGCACCACATCTTTGAATCAGCCAAACCCCAGTGTACCTGTGCCACCAGCAGACATTAAGATCATAGGCCAACTCAAGCTAATAATCAAACACATCTTCAAATTGCGAATTCGAATTTCAAATCTTAAATGTGACTAGTTTTTGTTATGCATCTTCAGTTTGATATACATTATACAAATTATAAAGTTACTGATACATCCATCGCTGGCTTTATAAAATTTGAATTGAAAAAAAAGACGAGGAAAAGAAGCATCAAGCTATTGATTCCCAGACTTGTTTATGATATAATGGTCTACAATTAGTCACGTTCATTACTATAACAGAAGAGCTTTTTTCATATAGCTCAAGCTCAAGCTTAAAGAGTAATGACATTTTGTTACTGAATTTTAGAATAATAGAAGTAATTTCAATGCAAATTTTGGAATAAATTATAAAAGATGATAGTGATTGTATATCCGAATTCAATTTGTAGATGCAGAATGATTATGAAAATAGATAGATATCAAGGTACCTTATATAAGATTTGTCATCCTATATTCAATCATTATTTCCCATGCTATTATTGTTGTTGTTTTTGTGATGGTGGTGGTGTTATTGTTATTATCACTATTTTGCACAATGTAACTTCAAAAACTGGAATTTAGCTGGAATATCATATGATTATGTAGTACATAATTTTTAGTATTAGTTTCATGAAATGAAGTATTTATAATATATAAAAATAATAGAAAATAAGTGAGCCGGCACACGAGCTTATGAATAACAAAAAGTAAGCTCGAACTCGGGTTGCGCGACAACAGCTGCTCAAGATTAGAAAGCATGACATTCATCGAAGCAGAAAAGTGAGAAAAGAAGATTCATAGTTTCTTTGTATAATAGAAATAAGAGAGCTTTATATGCTGCAAGTTCCTAAGCAATCTCATGTTCTACTTAGTTTTAATGCATGAAGATCATTTCATGAACCAATGTATGTCACATAACCGAATTCACACACTTTTGAAGAGAGAAATAGACAGTGTCTATCAACAGAAGGGTTATCGTATCAAACCTTTTGGCATTCGCTATTAGAAATGCTTCCAAAGCCCACTTAGTGTAGCAAAAATCTCCTATTTTCCTCAAAACTGTATCTCCCTCTTGGTTTGCAATGAGAGTCAAAACAACAGGAAGCAACACGGACCACTGCGAATATATAGAAAAATAAAATAAAACTAGATTGTAATAATAGGAAATCATACATAACAAGAATAAATCAATAATATCTTCTCATAAAAACGGTTGCGCACCAGTTGGGCCGGACCAGGTTCAAAGTAGATGGCAAGAATATAAGCTATGCCAGTAACACAATATACGAGGCAGATCAAGACAATGTAATTGTCCAAAATGGTGGACCTTGGATTGTTGAAGAAATAGAACATTGATAGATAAACAGCGGGTTTTACTATTGTGTTGAAATGATCAACTGTGTCCTTTGATAGAAAGTAAGCCAAGCTGCTCATGCCCGAAGCACTTTCTCTCCAGTAGTGTAACTTATCCTGAGAGAAAGCTCTCAAAGCAGCAATCTTGCAGAGTAGGGCTGAAAGATATCGATCGGAGGACATTTTTCAGTAAAATATTGGAATTTAAAGAGAAATTCTGCATCAAGATCGGAATTTTTTGAACTTACAAACTGCGATGACTGTGTATAGATATCCCAATGAACCAAAGGTTTCATCACTCACTTTGGCAAGTGTTCCTAAACAGATTCCTGCCAGTAGTAAAATTAAATAGTCGACTGCTTGTATCCTAGCTTCTCGTAGTCGTTGCTTTCCGACTCTGAGAAACAAGAAATTCAGTAAAACAGTGAAACCAGATGCTGATTACTAAAAAAAAAGTACTAATCATGTCCATCTGCAATCAAAGAGAAAAGATGTTTATCGTTTTTACTCATAGTTGAGGCTTTAATCTCCAAAAATCACATTTATACTTTAATAGTATCCATAAAACCAAGTGTTTCATGGAACTTGAATAAGGCGACCCCCTAGTCACTTCTAAGAATTTTATGGATGCGCATGATATTGAGAATTTGGATTTGAGGGGAAATTTGTAGCTGATGATCTCAAATGACCTCAATTCTGACTGGATTTCAGAATCATCAAAATGATTCAAAATTGTTACTAAAAGATTTGAAATCCAAAGACTATGCATGCATACGTTTTTGGAGGTGTTTTTAGAAAATTCTTCTGAAATTATGCATTATGGGCATTTGTGTGATAATGACATGATGTTGATTGTGTTTGGTTTATGTTTTTTTGAAAATGGTCGGAATTGTAAGATGATATGATTTTTTTATGTATAATGTGTAAAATGATGGAGTTAGTTATTTTAGTAATGATTATTATATGATTAGAGAAATAGTAAAGTAAGAAAGAGAAAAGAAAGAATAGTTGTAGTTTGTAATTATTGATGAGAGATAGTGTGAAGAGATTGATATGTTGATTGATAAGTAGTTATATATACAAAAGTAAAGGTGAATTTGGAGAAAGGTGTTTTTGGTTGAAAATTGGTAGTAGTTGAAAATTTTCGAAAATTATGATTTAGAAAATGGAATCCGTAAACATATTCATAAATAGCCAAAGTAATTGAAAGTCATCCAAACCAGGTATAAGGGATTTGAAAATTACGGATTTGGAATACTTAAAGTTCTAAATCGTCCGATGCAAAAGGATAAGTACTATCAAAAATTCTCGAAATTTAGAAAGAATACAAGTAAATTACCTTCCAGTGAAATATTTATATTGCATAATGATGCCCGGGGTTTGTCGATTAGACAAATCCATCGACTTGCTGAAATTAAGAAATATGTGGTCTTTCTTCTGTAAGTAATCTAGTTTTGATCTTTCTAGTTCACTATTCACACCATCGGCTGTATATATTTTTACCTAATAAGAAAAAATAAAATCAAATATGATATGAGCAAGCTTTGTTAGAATATTTAGTTTTTGGAAATAAAGTTAATGACAGAGCCTAAATCTGATAAAAATTGGAATATTTATGACCCATTTTGTCGAGTCTAATAAATGGGGGACCAAAATTGTTTTAGTGGTGAAATTAAGGGACCAAAAGTGTAATTTTCCAAACAAAAAGATGAAAAAAATTGCACAAACTGAAAAGTTACTCACTGCCGGAGAAGAACGAGTGCCACAACACAAGGCGAATGTGACATTGGGATCTGGTGTCTCAAGTCCGTACAATTCTCGAACTATCATTTCTTTCTTATCGCTCTGATGTCATCATACACAAAAGATCGCGATTATATTGAGATATAAAATTTCAAAAACTCAATTATAAGAAAAACGCCATGGCTACCGAGGATATACCTCTTTCACTAGTGAATCGTGTGGTTTCCTCAAGATTAAATTCTCGATTGCTTGTGCATTGATTGTGTTACCGGCAATGTTCAAAGTCGCCTGATAAAAAAAAATCAATTTAAATTAGAGCTTTATAAAACTAATTGACAATGCTCGAAAAAAAAAATCAATTTAAATTAGACATTGTGCTGAAAGTTGTAGCAAGACGTAATGTAGCATGATCAATGAGCAAATGTATTATGTGTACGGAATTATTACCAAGATTTTCTAATGACATATATATATATATGTATTATATTATATTATAGTCTGTTGATCATATATGTAGTAATTAATTTACCTTGTTGATTAGTGATAGCAGATTGTCAGGGCTAGAAACAGATGGAACTCCGTATTGCAGAAATCCCTGAATTTAAAATTAAACACTTTTATAAGTTTAATGAATTTCAGTACAAGCATAATATATAATGTGTGTGTGTATATATATATATATATATCTATAAAATAATATAATTAAGAAGAGGCGGGAAAAAATGGTGTACATGCATGATACAAGCATTGTACATGTTGATCCAAAATGCCAGCTTTTGTTGATGGCTCAAGAACCTTAAATCCACCTTCTGAAGACTATCCATTAACACCCTGAATTTCAGAAAAAATAAGGCAGCAAACATTATTTATATGATTTTATTCTTCAAAAGAGCTATAATATTTAAAACTAGATTTATTTATATATGATCTTATTACTCACTTTAATTTCTGAAATAAAGGAATGGAGCGTGAATTCTGGATACATATAAGATCCATGGAGCTTGATGTGAACCTAACCAAGTTCTTAGACGGGCCGATATCCCTCGTTATAGACTCTTCCGAGTCAAAGATACCATAAGGATCTTGTTGTTGCGAGTCTTTCTGAAACATAATGTTTATTTTCGAGTTTGAACTTGGCTCTGCCCTGAAGCTGAGTGAAAAGTTGGTGGGACTGGCAATAGGACCCGATTTTTCTAGTTCCATTACTCTAGACGTACGAAGTAGTCGAACGTAAATGAATATCAAACACTTCATTATGTTCTCAGATAACTTGTTTGGTGGCCATCTGTGGATAGTTTCCTCTTCGGAATGTAACGGGGTCGAGAGCATTTTAGGCGGAATTTCCGTAGGGATATCAAGATTACGATCTCTCTGCAATTTGAAATTTTTTGTTTACATTTCAAAGCAAGTAGTTATAATTTAGGGTTTCTGTTTCCCAGTCAAAATCCTTGAAACAAACAAAAGTATTAAAGAATTGGGATAAATTAAATGCAAACCCCTCACTTATAGGGTAATTATCACGAACTCCATGTGTCAAGACCCCCTCCATTTGAAGAATATGGGTGAATTTGTAATCTGCTTTTACTAATAGGGGATGATAGTATAATATGTTTTGCTTGGTAGTTATATATGATAGTTTATGTGAACTTTGAGGTTTTTTCGAAATTATTGTCTCACACACCTACATAATTTAGCATAAAAGTTTCATACCCGGGGAGTTGTACGATGACGTGGCTCTCTCAAGGGAGACGGAGGTTTCAGTATCCCGCTTCGTTTTGAGACATTTTCTTGAGATACTCCCCTTTCTTCTTGGAAAGTGTTTTCCTTCTGAGTGGCAAATTTCTTTGAGTTCGTCTTTTTGTCTGTTATACTAAAGTCGCTCATATTATACTCGCCTTTTATGGCCTTGCTAATGAAATGCAGGGCCTTGGTGCCGAATGTCACCTTCTCATTAGGCCTTCTAAAAGTAATGTAAGGATTTGGTGGAAGTGACAAGGAATCATGGTGGTTTTTATTCGTTGCTCGCCCCCATTCCTTATACTTTGATTCCATGTTAACTTCCTTCCCGTGTTTCACTTCATCCTTAAGCTGGTTTATCTGGCTTTCCAATCGTGTTATCTCGTTTTCAACCATTGCTAACTCAGCCAATAACTCTTTCATCTGGTAGAATTTAGCAATTTAGAGTGTTAACAGGACAAAATGATGATGTGGCATGATCTTGACTGCTTGTTGTTGAATACAGGATTACTAGAAGAATATTCGGGTTGTGAAAGACTTACTTTTGGAGGCAGAAAATTTGGAATAGTGAGAGCAGAGCCATCCTCTCGATGTTGCAGTCTCTGTAGATACTCGTGCACCTTCTGTTCATGTGCCAGCATTTTGTGAAGCACAGAAACCTTTGGAAGTTAAGAATTTTTCAAATTAGTAATCTACCTTCTCTCCTTTGTACGAACAAGGAAGAAAAAGAGAAGAATACTTCAATTTTTTGTTTCATTTTGTGTTTAACATTACATATAACGAGTCAAATGAATGGAACGAGAAAATATGCTACATTTCCCTATATCTTGCTACTACCACTGTCGACGTTGGCAATATCGATGATCGCCGCCACCGGTGGCACTAGCACGGTAGAGGGTAGCGTATTTTGTTTATGCATATTTTACTAGACTAGTAAAAGCTACGTGCGTTGCACGTAAATGTGCAATTTTTTATACTAATGAAGTGGTATAACCTATATCGCATAAGAGAACTTTTTCCTAGTTTTGCATAGTAACATTCACAAATATTGTGATGTTAAAATATGATTTATGAATTTATTTCTATATTAAAGTTTACGAAAACATTCTAAAACTCCATAAAATAATTTCTATTCCCAAAAAGTCATGAAAAAATGATTCAATTTAAAATACTCGTTCGACCAATTCTTCGTTTGAGAAAACCAATAGTTAAAGGTTAATAATATTTTTTTTAGCTAAATTACCTTGGTACATTAACAATTATCAATTGGTACACAAATTTATCCAAAATAGTCTGGCTAAGTGTTTTTGAGTGGATTGATGGCGAGATAAGAATTTTTCTTTTGAATGTAAAAAGTATTAATAAAGTATAAACACTATACAACATTTATGGTAATTCAAAATGAATTACAAAAATTATCACAATTCATATTATATATTTTGTTTCATACTCCCGAAGCAAAAAAAAATAAAAATGGTTGTGTCAAGTAATATACTTAAGATGCATGTGTTCCTGTTAAAACTTTTAACTTAAAACAAAATATGTATGCCTGGAGAACCAATTTCCCATCATATACACAAAGATTTGTTCAGGAAATTGTCTATGGACAAACGTCACAAACCAAAACAAAATATTTAACAAACAAACCTGAGTGGTCCTAATATTTAATACTGATCCAAATCATCATTTTTAGAAAATTTTGACACAATTTTCATATCAACTTTTGATAATGCATCCTCAAATCATGTTTTTTTTTTTTCAAGGACTGATGTTTCCTACTTGATCCCCTCTCATCACCAGTCAAAAACGCAATTGAAATCAAAATTTGTACGATGTAGACTTAGAAAATTTGAAATTGAAATAAAGCAGTCACTTTTTCTAATTTTGTTCTTTTATCAAGAATGAACAGTTATATAATGAATTGATTAACTATACTGTTGTTGAAAAGGTTATGAAAAATGTCAACATTTAATACAATCAATTAAACTTATGGACTACCATTGCATATGAAAAAGACTTGTACCTAGGAGCTGAAGAGTTGTAATTTATCATTAAGTTAGTCATTATTAATGTACTAAGTACTGTACTAATTATCATTATTAATGAAATAATTGCTATTATATGTACTAATTAGATGTAATTATTAATTTATATTTATTTTAGTCTTAAAAAATGATAAGATGGTCAAATCACAATTGGAAGAAAGAACTTCATTATCCTTACTTTAGTATAGAATAGATAAGTGCTATTACATGTACTGATTATCATTAGTAATGAAATAACTGCTATTATATGTACTAATTAGATGTAATTATTAGGTAAAATTTATTTTAGTCTTAAAAAATGATAGGATAGTCAAATCAAGACTTCGAGTTTCCATATATTCATATACAAGAAGCTTTAAGTTATCCCCTGAAATCTTCTGCAAGAAATGTTTTCTCAGGTTTCTCATCTAATTCCCCTTAACTAAATATTCACCTTGTTAGAAGATATCTTCAAACACACCTGAGCCACTCTAAACACTGCTATTAATTCCCCTTAACTAAATATTCACCTTGTTAGAAGATATCTTCTAACACACCTGAGCCACTCTAAACACTGCAATAAATGTTTTCTCAGGTTTCTCATCTGATTCCCCTTAACTAAATATTCACCTTGTTAGAAGATATCTTCTAACATACCTGAGCCACTCTAAACACTGCTATTAATTCGCCGTAGTCTTGTTATTCTATCATTTGTCAAACTTGATAATATCATAAGGTGAATTTGATTAATGAGATCTAAGGTAGTCTTGTTATCTTGCACAATTGCAATAGTAATATATAGATATTTGGATGAGGAAGTGGTTGAACTTCTATTCAAAACAATATAATAACTGTCAATTAAAATTCAGCTAGGAAGATGGGAAGATTGTAGGAAGTGCTATAGTTGGACTTTAATATGATCTAGTAAATGTTCTTCACTGGAGCCCTTTAAAATTCTTTCTTCCAACAATTGCAGCCGGATTCAAATTCTTTCTTGTTGGCTATTAACTATTAAATAATGAGTTATTAATATTAAATAAATTATGTAATGAAGGACTATTTGGTCTTTTTATAATTAGAAGAAACACTTTAGGATCCACACTTTTATTATAGAATAGATTAGATACTTTTTTACTAGGTTTGTAATTGCTTAAGTCTTCTCCTATATATATGGACATGTTACATTGTAATACGTACAATACTCCAGAAATACTACTGATACTATATACGGCTGTAGATGTAGGCCATTATGGTTGAACCATGTTAAAGTCCTCACATCATCACATTAGGCTGGATTACTTATTGTATATTTCTAGTAGTTTGTGTGTGCTAGTTACTTAATAAAGAACTATTAAAAATATTATACTGATTCTTAGGGGCTTTTAGAACTTCAAGTCTCGTATATATAATTAGACATCTCACTATATAAATAATTGTAATTGTCCTTATACTCAAAGTACCGAGCTCCTAATAGTGACCTAACATTATATATCTAAATGGAGATAAAGATCACTGCACAATTTAATAAGGAAAATTGACTATAAAGAGAAAAAGGAAAGAAAAGAATACAACAATTCATAAACCAGTTAGAGACGATCGACCCCCATCAACTGTGCTTGTACATTGTACCTTTGTAACTGTTCACCAAAGCAACTAGACCAAAATATTGATTAAAAAGATGCATAAAATCGTACTATTACCTCTCTTTCAAGTTCCTCCTTTTGCTGCGCACTAAACTTCTTCCTCTAAAAATAACAAGAAAAATTAAAATAAATAATATGTAAATTTAAGCAGCTTTTCCCTTTCTAGTAACTCAAACTTTAAATAACTAGTCATCGGGAAATTCTACCCGAACCGGATTTCTCGACTTCAAAGTCGATTACACGAAAACTAAATTTTATTTGTCTAATAATTAGTATACAAATAACGAGTGACCAATCACGAATTAAACATAGAGAAAGTTGCAATATTGGTGTGATAGGTTTGTTGCAATTTCAGTCTCGTTGTTTATAAACTTGCAGAATTAATCTCCTATGACATAATTTTTTGCAATTTTGGACTCAAGGAATGGAATTTCGAGCATGGAAAGCATGAATTATAGATGTTGAAACAGTGCATTGTTCTTGCTGCATGGTTTTGCAAGGTGTGTTTATAGATGTTGGGAAGAGAGGAACAAACGTACCTTCTCTTAAACAGGATCTTAGAATGAGAATTATAGGATATACCAAAAATATACATAGAGAAGGGATAGACTATACTTAGAAAATGTGTTGCAGGTTTAGCTATCTGTTGTGTCTGTTTTGAGAGTTGCTTAGCTAATCTGTTTTGATCTCATAATCACAAGCTGCTGTAATGTGATATGAGGATGGATTTTCGAGTTGTAATGTTTGTTATGTGGGAATAAAGTTATTACTTTACACCTAAAAAAAAAACAATCAAAATTTCCTTTCCAACATATATTCAAACGAATAATCTTTGACTTCATATATCACATTAATCCAAATAAAAAATTGCTAGATTTTTAGCATTAGATAATTGTAATTATAGTAGAAAATTCTGCTTTCATTCAACTAATTGCACCAATATCTGATACACGCTCGTTATATTGTTTTTCAGATATATGCAACCTAACAAGACAAACTGGTTCAACAACATAACACAATTAATAAATAAAAAACGAAAAACTTACAAATTCCATGGGATGATAAACTGATAAATCAGCCTGGCTATCCATGAGAGGAAATGAAGAACCAAACCAAAGCTTCAACTTGTCCCAAGGCCTTAGAGATACATTAATACAACCCGAACCCGGGATTAATTTTTGATTATTGTTGATTATGATCATGATCATCAGACAAGGGTACTAATTTGTATGATAATGATGAGGATTAGGTTTATGTTTGAAGCAAATGTTGTTGTGCTTGGTATATTTAGTTGGTGAGGTGTGGTTTGAGAAGAGAAGAAAGTCCGAGAAAGAAGAAGAATGAGAAGAAGATGATAAGAAGAAGAATCCTTGGAAAATTGTGTTAAAATTGCTTGAATTTATTTGTGTAATCAGTACTTGCTACATAATAACATAATGAATGAGATTGTAATATCTTTAAGTAATGTTAAAGACTATGACGAAGTTAGCAGCTCACAAAGGACAATATCTCCAAATAAATCTAACTTAGGTTTGAAGATGTTACTTTAATTGATTACTTAAGTGAAAATGATTGTTATGTTTTTCTTTTTAATCATTTTGAAATGAGCTATACATAATTACCTAATGATTGATTGTGTTAGAATAAAATAAGAAATGAAAAACATAATTTAAGATACGAATACAAACAACTTTTTGGTTCATTAAATCGAGTTAGTTCACAGGGACGGTGAGAAAAATTTATTATATTTGAAAATGATACAAAAAACTTACAAAAATCGTAAAGCATGTTAGATCAAATCTAAAAAATAATCTATATTTCCATAATGTGCCTCACTGCACGGTGCATGGATAGCCGAACAAAACAATGATAGCTAACCATGCCTTTTCTAAAGGGTTTGGCTGTAACATCCTATATTTCCCAACTGTGGCAACCTCCAGCCAGGGGATGGGAGCCGAAGCCCGCCACACCGCAACGCTAGCTCAAACTGAGAAATTACCCCGTCATGAGTTAACGCTGCGGTGTGACGGGCTTCGGCTCCCATCCACTGGCCGGAGGTTGCCACAATTGTCTCAGTTTGAGCTAACGCTGCGTTGTGGCGGGCTCCGGCTCCCATCCCCTGGCCGGACCCTCTATAGAAATGATCTTTTACTTTGGGCCTAAGATTTATAAAAAAATACTTAAAAAAATTGCTTAGATGAATATTCTCAATGGGTCCCAAGTTTTGATTATTTTACAATTTAAGTTTTGCCTAATGGTATAGACTATAGATCATGGTAAAAAGTTGCATGTACCAAAAAAAAATAAAAAAAATAGTGGTTTACAACATTTCTAACTAAGTATTCTTAGTGTGCAAGTCGGCTCCGAATTCTCTAATTAATGATGGATTGGACAATTTATTTTCAAGACATGAAAGTAAATCACATCACAAACAGTATACCCCAATGATGTGTAAAAGATATTAATTTAAAGTTTAAACATTCCAATATTTATTATTCTTTTATGAATTAAATTCTATACCTCACGAAATTATGACAAATACATACGTTTATTACCATGCACAACAATTTTTAAGTAATTACCAAACAATTAGTAGGGTTGTAATATAAAAAATAATGTTCGGATTTATACATCTTGGTCTCGACTGATCAGACTATCGTGCTTAGGCCCACGTTAATGACATTTTTAATTCAAATTTGAAATTTAACCATTTCAAGACATTTTTTGTGAGCCTTTTATAGTACGTAAGAAATCTCAAGAGGTGCTTTTCTTTTTTATTTCCAATGATTTTACCAAACTATGATGTTTTCTTCTTTATATGGAAAAAGATCGAAGTTACTTATAATGGGCAGGCTTGTTAGGGTGAGTTGGCTAGTTGTTGCGTATATTAATCATGAAAAAATGATTCCAGAATCATTAATTGAAAAACTTGAATTTTTAATTTGTTAAAACATTATTTTACAATGCAAACAAATCTAATAAAAAATATACGAACAAACACTCGGACACGCTTGTTAGTAGCAATATTTTTTTAATAGCTGGGTATATAAGTTGGACCTTAGCTAAATATTAGTCGGTAAGCATATTCGTTGTGTGGGTAAAAAATCAAAAATTGAAGAGAAAATTTTGAATGAATATTTATTTAGTGAAAAACGACAGAAGAGAGAATGAAACAAAACAAGAGATGAAAGAAAATAACAATTAATGTGATTTATGAAACTCAAGTACAGGGGAATAATGAATAATAATATGTCGAAAATACGAAAGAGAGAGATAGAAAGTGACAAAAAAACAAAAGATAAAAAATATGTCCATCCATCAGGTGTTTATGGATTATGTTGTTATTATGTATCTCAACAAAATATATTTGTGTCACTGTCCAAAAAAAAAAAAACCAAATGGGTTGGTGTAGTGGTTCAGTGCTTCGTCCCTTAAGTAAGTGATTGGGAGTTCGAATTCCAACTCTTGTGAATGGAAAAAACTCTTTGGCTAGCCTCCTACCGCTTAGTGCGCTGACAGTGGAGCGAGTGGATTAATCACTGTGATCGGCGGTGGAAATCCTGGTGTAAACCAAAAAAAAAAGACGATTCTTTAGGCCTCTATGCAATTCTAATATATAGCATAGACGTTTTTTTTTTTTTTTTTTTAAAATCCCAGGGTAAATCTCCGCCGGTCATATGGAGGTAAGCCGCCCTAGGTAACCCATAGGCGACGGGCTTGATAAACGCAGGGGCCTCCAGGGCAGGACGGAGAAGTAAACTCCCCAGACCTCCCCAGACCAAGCATCACCTGGGTTTTGAAACCATCCCCAGGGCAGGATAGGGGAGAAAACTCCCCTTACCAAGCATCACCTGGGGTTTGAACCTGGGTGGATTCTCACGGTCAAAGGCCTTGTAACCGCTAGACTACACCCCTTGCTTTAGACTTTTTTTTTTTATATTGCCCACAAAACTACAAAAAATGTAATCAGTGACAGTGGTGCGCGAATTATACTCCCTAAGAGCCTGCTCTCCCTGTAGTAAAAGTATCTATTTCGCCTATTCAATTATCATTGTCTGATAACATATTTTCACCCAATTTAGGAACACTACCACTATACCATCCATCTCAAAATGAATTTCAAAATACTTTATAATTTACATCTTGTCCCCCACAAACACCGCTTTTTCTTTACTTTACTTTACTTTTTTTTCCCTCCCCAAATCACTCTTGTATTCACGCACCATTATTCTTCTTCTGCAGATTACAAGCAAAGCTGAAAGCTCCATTCCAGTATCCAACTCTCAAGTCTCAAGCTTTCTCAAGATCCACCACTGCTGCTGCTGCTGTCGAACTCGCCGCTCACACACGCCCTCACCCCTCGCCGGTTTGCCCCTCTATTTAGGCTTTAATTACTTAATTTCAATTTCTAAATCTTAATTTGCATGATTGATGAATTGAAAAAGATGAGAACAACATATCTATCTGTACTATATTTCCCCTCATGCTTTAATTATTTTCGCCTCATGCTTAAGTTTCACTAGAAATTATAAATTTAATGACTGAAATAAATTAACATTTTTAGATCTAAATATTTATCTATCTATACTTTATGTTGTAATAGATATATTTTAATAGTTTAATTAGATAATATAAATAGACCACTACATAACTAATTTATCAAATAATTCCTCTTCATTTTTTACCAGATTATATATTATGAGATAGAGAATAATTCAACCCTAGATGAAAACAAATAAACAATACACAAAGAGTTCTAGGTGTACAACTCGTCGAGTACAACTTAGAATGTCTAACTTAAATAAGTAGTCATGTTGGTTTGTTTTATAAGACTTCAATTGTGAATGAGACTTTTTAATAGATATAATATATTTTCTCACATAAATATAGCGTACCGTACCGCAGCGGGCAAGCCCCCCGCACCCCCCATAAATCTCGCCCCCCCTCCGTGAGATTCCTTGCTCCGTCCCTGCAAAGGACTACCAAGCAATTTTGGTGAAACTATAACAATTTTATTTTATGAATGAAGTATTATGTACCATGTGAATGACATAATGTCACCTCAATAGTTTTAGTGAAGTGACTTAATAACAATCACATGGTCTAGAAAATCCGATAGAAGATTCAATTCTATTTTATGAATTATAATGCCACCTCACTTGTTTTGGTGAGACTTAATGACAATCACATGTTCTAGAAAACCCAATATAAGAATTTTTTTTATATTTATATAAATATATATTTTTTAAATTTCTTTCACATCTCAATTTCCTTTTCTCTTTGTCATCCTATATTTAATTTCAATATTTATTTGAATTTTTTTTTATCAAAATTCATTTCTAACACACGCATCAAATTCAAATGTAACAAATAATTTATTTAATGCATATTTTACATTTATAAAATATATATTCCAAAAAGGAAAAGCCCTTAATTGTTGTGGGGTTTTGGGATATTCGTTTAATTGTTTAGTTATGTTGCGCGTTTCTTACTTGTTAAATTTCTTTAGTTTAGTTTTTATTTTTCTTATTGTAGTAATTTAGATGTGATTTCCATCAATGTAATCTTTTTTTCTTGTTTTATGTGGTAATGATTTGTGTTTCTTATTATTTGATATTGTTCTGTAATTGTGAACACTTTATGGCTGTAAACTTGTTTTGCTTAATCCTTTCTTTTTATGGGGTAATAAAGATGCATAATAGGAAGGTTATTTAATGATAATCATAAAATTATGGACAAGGCAGAGTCAGGATAAAAATTGGAATTTGGCCCTCAAAAGATTTGGAAATTTTGAATATAAATTAAATGTCCCTAATTTAATCGATACACCTTTTGAATCTAACAAAAAAAAATTCAAACTAAAATTTTAAAGGAGAAAACTTGCATTTCCCGTATGGAGGAAAATAAATTCATGCTGAGTTTTCTTTGAAAAGTTTAGGTTTTGTGTTCTGGAAGACTAACAAGCTTCAATCAATATTGGAGGTTATTATTGTGATCAGGGACGGAGTCAAGAATATAAATTCCGGGGGCGGGGCGGGGGAATGCAAAATAAAAGGGGTAAAATTGAATATTCTTAGATGTTGGGGGAGCAGAATTTTAAATTTCAAAAATTTGTAGAGTTAAAAATTTTAAATTTTAAAGTTGAGACGGGGGTGGGGGGCGTCCCTGATTTTGATAAAAAAAAATGTTGAAACATATACAAAATCGGTGGTTGATTGCAAAGACTTTCTATAGCATAATGTATTTCCAAGTCACCTCTGATTGATGTAGAAATAAGGGATGTCCCTGCTCTCAAATTTATGGGTGATATCATTTGGAAATAAACACTCACGCTAGGATTGTTCTAGAAAGTCCTGGAACAATATAATCATCCATATAAAACAATTCACTCAGAATACACAAAAATATAATTAATTGTCATTATCTCAAAACTCCCTAAGAATCATCTGATCGCCTATGTTTCAGAATTCCTCGCCTTTTTGAGCGAGTTCTATTGAACACTCAATGCTGCTAAAAGATGACTCAGAAATGCAGCAAGCTAGGATTTTTCCATATTCCCCAATTTCATGCCAAATATGCAGAATAATTTGAAAAATTCTTCTTTGATACATCAAAAGGTTGAGATTATCCCACATAGTGCCTACAGTATGTTACTACTACTAGGCATAATCAAAGACATTTTGATATTCAACAGCGGTTTATATAAGAATTATTCGTTAACTGTTCACTTCCACTGATGAAACATGAAAAGTTACATTCTCTGCAAACCTAATATGTACGCACGATAATGTTCATCCAAGAAAATGCCCAACACTCTCAATCAAAATCATAATTCTTCTTTTGCTCCCCCCATGGGTTGTTACAGGGGCCTTGGAGTTGTGTGTATAATCTTAATCAACTATGTATGAAGAACCTCGTGGGTCCTACTATACATATAATTTTATATGCTTGTTCAAGGACTCTGAGTCCCAAGAACTCCTAAAAACTTCTAGTCTCTGTGTACTATACAAGAAACAGAAAGCATTTGTTCCCTTCATTCATTTTTTCTGGAAGAGGATTAGACAGAGGAAAGCGAATGCTCGACTGAGTATGCCGGTAGCTATGAGCTTTATTAAACAAGGCCAGTAGTCTTTGAGATTATAATCTCTTTGTCTTAGAGCACCACATCTTTGAATCAGCCAAACCCCAGTGTACCTGTGCCACCAGCAGACATTAAGATCATAGGCCAACTCAAGCTAATAATCAAACACATCTTCAAATTGCGAATTCGAATTTCAAATCTTAAATGTGACTAGTTTTTGTTATGCATCTTCAGTTTGATATACATTATACAAATTATAAAGTTACTGTTACATCCGTCGTTGGGTTTATAAATTTTGAATTGAAAAAAAAAAAAGACGAGGAAAAGAAGCATCAAGCTCTTGATTCCTAGACTTGTTTATGACATAATGGCGTAGACTAGATGTATAAAAAGCCAATCTTTTCCACAAGCTCTTGATTCCTAGACTTGTTTATGACATAATGGTGTACAATTAATCACGTTCCAGTAGTCATGTGACTAGATGTATAACAAGCCAAGCTGGAGCTCGAAGAGCTTTTTTCGTATAGCTCAAGCTAAAGACTAATGACATTTTGTTACTGAATTTTAGAATAATAGAAGTAATTTCAATGCAAATTTTGGAATAAATTATAAAAGATGATAGTGATTGTATATCCGATTTCAATTTGTAGATGCAGAATGATTATGAAAATAGATAGATATCAAGGTAACTTATATAAGATTTGTCATCTTATATTCAATCATTATTTCCCATGCTATTATTGTTGTTGTTTTTGTGATGGTGGTGGTGTTATTGTTATTATCACTATTTTGCACAATGTAACTTCAAAAACTGGAATTTAGCTGGAATATCATATGATTATGTAGTACATAATTTTTAGTATTAGTTTCATGAAATGAAGTATTTATAATATATAAAAATAATAGAAAATAAGTGAGCCGGCACACGAGCTTATGAATAACAAAAAGTAAGCTCGAACTCGGGTTGCGCGACAACAGCTGCTCAAGATTAGAAAGCATGACATTCATCGAAGCAGAAAAGTGAGAAAAGAAGATTCATAGTTTCTTTGTATAATAGAAATAAGAGAGCTTTATATGCTGCAAGTTCCTAAGCAATCTCAGGTTCTACTTAGTTTTAATGCATGAAGATCATTTCATGAACCAATGTATGTCAGATAACCGAATTCACACACTTTTGAAGAGAGAAATAGACAGTGTCTATCAACAGAAGGGTTATCGTATCAAACCTTTTGGCATTCGCTATTAGAAATGCTTCCAAAGCCCACTTAGTGTAGCAAAAATCTCCTATTTTCCTCAAAACTGTATCTCCCTCTTGGTTTGCAATGAGAGTCAAAACAACAGGAAGCAACACGGACCACTGCGAATATATAGAAAAATAAAATAAAACTAGATTGTAATAATAGGAAATCATACATAACAAGAATAAATCAATAATATCTTCTCATAAAAACGGTTGCGCACCAGTTGGGCCGGACCAGGTTCAAAGTAGATGGCAAGAATATAAGCTATGCCAGTAACACAATATACGAGGCAGATCAAGACAATGTAATTGTCCAAAATGGTGGACCTTGGATTGTTGAAGAAATAGAACATTGATAGATAAACAGCGGGTTTTACTATTGTGTTGAAATGATCAACTGTGTCCTTTGATAGAAAGTAAGCCAAGCTGCTCATGCCCGAAGCACTTTCTCTCCAGTAGTGTAACTTATCCTGAGAGAAAGCTCTCAAAGCAGCAATCTTGCAGAGTAGGGCTGAAAGATATCGATCGGAGGACATTTTTCAGTAAAATATTGGAATTTAAAGAGAAATTCTGCATCAAGATCGGAATTTTTTGAACTTACAAACTGCGATGACTGTGTATAGATATCCCAATGAACCAAAGGTTTCATCACTCACTTTGGCAAGTGTTCCTAAACAGATTCCTGCCAGTAGTAAAATTAAATAGTCGACTGCTTGTATCCTAGCTTCTCGTAGTCGTTGCTTTCCGACTCTGAGAAACAAGAAATTCAGTAAAACAGTGAAACCAGATGCTGATTACTAAAAAAAAAGTACTAATCATGTCCATCTGCAATCAAAGAGAAAAGATGTTTATCGTTTTTACTCATTAGTTGAGGCTTTAATCTCCAAAAATCACATTTATACTTTAATAGTATCCATAAAACCAAGTGTTTCATGGAACTTGAATAAGGCCACCCCCTAGTCACTTCTAAGAATTTTATGGATGCGCGTGATATTGAGAATTTGGATTTGAGGGGAAATTTGTAGCTGATGATCTCAAATGACCTCAATTCTGACTGGATTTCAGAATCATCAAAATGATTCAAAATTGTTACTAAAAGATTTGAAATCCAAAGACTATGCATGCATACGTTTTTGGAGGTGTTTTTAGAAAATTCTTCTGAAATTATGCATTATGGGCATTTGTGTGATAATGACATGATGTTGATTGTGTTTGGTTTATGTTTTTTTGAAAATGGTCGGAATTGTAAGATGATATGATTTTTTTATGTATAATGTGTAAAATGATGGAGTTAGTTATTTTAGTAATGATTATTATATGATTAGAGAAATAGTAAAGTAAGAAAGAGAAAAGAAAGAATAGTTGTAGTTTGTAATTATTGATGAGAGATAGTGTGAAGAGATTGATATGTTGATTGATAAGTAGTTATATAAGCAAAAGTACAAGTGAAATTGGAGAAAGGTGTTTTTGGTTGAAAATTGGTAGTAGTTGAAAATTTTCGAAAATTATGATTTAGAAAATGGAATCCGTAAACATATTCATAAATAGCCAAAGTAATTGAAATTCATCCAAACCAGGTATAAGGGATTTGATAATTACGGATTTGGAATACTTAAAGTTCTAAATCGTCCGATCCAAAAGGATAAGTACTATCGAAAATTCTCGAAATTTAGAAAGAATACAAGAAAATTACCTTCCAGTGAAATATTTATATTGCATAATGATGCCCGGGGTTTGTCGATTAGACAAATCCATCGACTTGCTGAAATTAAGAAATATGTGGTCTTTTTTCTGTCCAACACTAAACTTGAGATCCTGCCAAAGGTCACCAGCAAAAGACTGATCCTTTTCAGCAGCTTTAGCAGTAGGAGTTGCTCCCCCACTGGCTGTACTTCCAATTGAAGATGATGCAATGCCAGCAGAATCCAGCATGTCGGGTGGTACAGGGTACCCGTTATGGAGCATCCATCTTAGAGGAAGTTCCTTAAAGTTTACACCTGCACTTGCGCTCGGTTTAATAATGCCCTCCAAGATGTCAATATAGTGATCTGGAGGGTTAACTCTGTCGGGGACGTTGATCCCGAGACCTGCAAAGTACTCTTCAACTTTCTTAACTGGCCCGTGATATACCGTAAGTCCACCCTTAGCTAGAAGTATCAAATCATCAAACATCTTGAATAAGGTGTAGCTACACAAAAAAAAAAATGGTTAAATGATTAACATGAGAAGTTGAATGAGATGTCTAGGTTTTGAGTTGTGAGTAAAAATGTGTAGTTTTTAAAGAACATATGCATTCGCAAGTACATGACAACCGTTTTCAAAAAATGAAAAAAAAAAAATAACATGATAACCAATATCTAAACTTTGCCAATTTGGTATGCTATCAAAGATGAAAAAATCTACTGGATATGAAGAAGTATGATGGTCTTTAATAAATTTGACATCTTCACGTCAAAAACACACTAGTGAGCTAATTGTACCCGAAAAACCTTTTACCTTATTTTATCTCTTTGCTTCCTATTAATACACTAGTATATACAAATACAGATAAAAGTTAGGTGGAGAATACTATACATATCATTATTCTTCACTAAATTTGACAAATAAAACTCCAAGATTACATAGTATCAAGAAACCAAATGTTCTCGAACTAAGCGTCAGTAAAACTGTCTTTTCAGAAACTTCTACTGTAAAGGAAAAAGGATTCAATACACAAAAACATATTAGAAGTCTCTCTCTCTCTCTCTCATTCTTTCTCACACACACTCTCTCTCTCTCATATCTATATAATGCTGAGACCAAACCTTTTCAGTGTGATATATTTAATTAGCAGTGAATGAAATCACTCCAAACACAACTGAACTTTGTTCTGAGTTTATCTTTTTTTTTTTTACTTTTTGGGTATTTAGTTCTGTTCTGAATCGCAAAAACAAACATGCATGCACATGCAGAGGCCCTAATGTCTCATGTATGATGACAAACATGCATTCTTCAAGGACTCGTCAATGAAGCCAAAATGCAGTCCACGCTTTCGCTAGCTTATATACTTGGGTCAGACGTATGTTTTCTTCTTTTTTCTCATTCTCAAAAAAGGACAATCCTCCTTCATCTGTTCCATGGGAGCAAAATTCTTGCTGAATACTGACTATTTGAGACATTTGAGTTACATCATTTGACGTGATACTCTACTACCAAAGCCATTTCTTGGACAAAATAAGTGTTTCGTTAGAGGACCCAACCCGACCGATCCATACAGAACCCAACTCATTTTCGACCCATGTATTTGGACATATTCCGGAGCCAACCCATTCCGAATCCAAACCCATTGGGCTCGAGCCAAACCCGATCCAACCCACTCATTTTCCGCCCATTCTATATATCAATAAAACTAACTTTGCAGATATAAAGCAAATTTCATTCGTCTATAGGTTTGTTAACACAAGTTTCAATATGAGAAGTAAAAAGGAAAAAAATGCACGAATATTTACAGTCCATCTTTTTACTTGATAGATTTATAAATCACTGATTGTCAGCAAGCAATGCATCCGCATTCACCTTAATTTGTTAACAAGAAGACACGGGAAAAGGCTCATCCTCTATTCTCGTTACAAAACAGGAGTTCTACCGAACCAAACTACATATATTCTAATGAGAGTTTGAAGCTCTTTTATCCAGAAACCATTTTGCATTTTGAAATAGAAACAAAGGCCAAAATCGACAAAATTATAAATTAAAATAAAAAGAACAGGAAAAAAACTATAAAATTACACAACAAATTTGTGATTAAGATTACCTGGGTTGGTGAACCACCATGCATATATTTACTCCTTCGAGCGCTTCACGGCGAAGGGCTCTTAATAGTAGCAGAGACGAAGAACTGTCCAAGCCAGATGTAGGCTCATCTAAGATCAGGAGAGAAGGTTCCATAACCATTTCCAGCCCAACATTTACTCGTTTCCTTTGACCTCCAGAAATTCCTCTTCTCTCAACTGTTCCTACAATGGAGTCTCTAACATTCTGCAATCCTAAGGATTCAATTACTCTTTCAACTACAAGGACTTTCTCTGGTTTCATGAGATCATGCGAGAGCCTACAAAAAAAAAGGTTTAGGTATTAAAACATGATGATCATTGTTAAAGTCCAATTTTCTTGACTTGGCTTTTGAAGAATATGAGCTCTTTGACATCAAATGATGACGCATTATTGTTTAATTTTAGCATTAAGGCATATTTTAGGTACTGATGAGGGCAAGAGGAATACTGGGAAATAAAAATAACATTCCCTCTCACGTTGACTCTGTTCCAGTGAGTTGAAAAATGAGGATAAAGAAACAAGAAGAGAACAAGGATACTTGAAACTAAGTTCAAATGGTTTGACTGAATACATTTTGCAGTGAATATCAGAAACACATAAATTTCAAATAAATAATGTCATTATGAGTTTCAAATCCGGAAAGGAAAAGGAGAAGTTAACTTAAGTCCAAAACATGGATGCCCTTCCATCATCTCATTAAGTATATTGAAACTAAAGATAATTTCTGAATCCTATAATTTTAAATACTAAATTCTACATAATATTTCAGATAGGATAGCGTAACAAATTACGGAAACAAAAATAGTGGAAATAACTGGATAGATTCTCAAAAAGCAAATCGCATGAGAAAAAAAAATATTTACACCTTATGACAAAAACTAACCAGGCATGTAGATGATACTAAAACTCTGATTGCCTATAATGTAAAAAGTTAAAACCCTTTGAATATGTTCGGAAACTGCATTTTGTCGAAATTTGGTTGAATGATTTTAGGTTATCAAAATTGCGCTCTAAGCGACCGTTACATAAATTTGGTAGAAGCATACCTGCATCTAGCACTGAACCAGAGATTCTCTTCCACTGTCAAGTTTCCATGCACTATATCATCTTGAGGAACGTATCCAATAATTTTTTTATACGATTGCACCGGTTCATTTTTCCCATTTATGAGAATTGAACCAGTGATGGTGCAACCAGTAGCTTTTCCTGTCAAGGCTGAAAGAAATGTTGTCTTCCCAGCTCCTGATGGACCCATAACTGCAGAAACATGGCCAGGCGCTAGTTTTCCCGTTACACACCTTAAAAGATGCTTATTTTTACCTCTCAAGGTAAGTGTCAAATCTTGGAAAAAAACCTCAATTGGCGGCCTGCTCGTGATGTCCAGTTCCGAAGCTACAGATATGACACCAGAGAAAGTCAAATTCTTATTCTGCTCCTGCAAGGCCTTTTCCTTTTCGATCTGACCATATGCGTACTTGAAAATTTGGCTTCGAGTGTGCAATTGCTTTGCCATGTTCTTTTTAAGATTTTTGTCTCCAATCTCCACATTGAAGCCCTCATCACCATCGGGATTTTCTTCAAGATCTTGCATCATTTTAGTGAGGTTGCTTTCCCTTTTCTTCTTTCCTTTTTTACCACTAGTCGGCGGGGCTGGTGGCAATGCAGCATCTGATCCGGGCTTAGGTTGTCCCGAACTCTTGGGTACGTCATGCTGAGCGACAGATTTTTTGCGCGAAAATGTTCGCGATAGTGATGATGTAAGATCACTTGCACCCTTTTTGGCTACTTCTTTTGCTGATTTCCATTTTTGACGTGCTTGTACTGTTTCCCTAGCACTTCTTGCTGCAGCTTCTCGTGATTTTGCCTGTCTTCTTTCTCTAGTACTGAGAACTTGTCCAGAGCAGTTGTATATAATCAGTAGTACTAGAGTGATCCCAGCCTAAATTCGCAAAGCAGAAGAGTACATTTAAGGGTTAGTCTATGTGCTATATCCGCTAAGTCAAAGATGAAAAAATGCAACAATTTCAGGGAAAAATCTTAGCCAAATCCCAGACGCAACTAATCAGATGTGATTAACACTTACTTGTGATTTGTGACTCTTCTTGGAGTGTACACTAATCACATGGCAAGTTTAATTCACTTGCCATTTGGTTGGCTTGGTTTTTGGCCAAATCCGGGTCCACACTAGAATTTCTCCTATCTCAGAGTGATCGAATGAGTTTTCGGCTACCACTCTGGGAAGGCATGACATTATAGGTAGAGATTACTGAAACAGCTTGATTTATACTTCAATTATTCGTATGCCAGAATAGATTATAGTTCCAAATATAACAACATTGCTAATATTTAGGAGTTTGTAGAACAATACACAATCATTTGCAGCTTATTCCATGAAGCAAATGCAAGTTAAAATAATTCTGAAACATGATGGAGAGATTCTGCTTCTATGTCTTATTGGAATTTCTTTATGTAGTACCAAACAAAACCAAGTTGTAGAAGCTTACAAAGAATATGATTCCATAGGCTGTGATGTTCTGATTATCAGTTTGCACCTTGCAAATTGCCAACTGATAGCAACCTGCCAAAACATCCATGTTACTCGAATCATTTCTGAAATGATTAATATAAATAAACCAAAAGGATCACAGGAAATAAATAAATTAGTCTCACACTCGAAGAAACTTGAAGGAGATAAAACAGAAGGTCAATCCAACTTTAACATTTGTATGTTTGACAAATAGCAGTGACATGATTTTTTTGTTCTTTAGTTGCACACAAATAATGAATCTTAAACCTGCTATCTTGATGTAAACCATGAGGAGCTTGACAGAATAAAGAGTAAATTTTGAGGAAAATTATCTTGATTTTTGCTCAAGATGTCAGCTTATGCATGGGAAAAAGAAGCCCCTACAGTTCCTCAGTAAACATGCTGGCATAAACTGTTTCAGAGAAGTCTAAGCCAACTACACCATACATTCGATCCACATATACCTTACACTTTTAAAACAATAGGATAAACTTACTTGTTTGCTCTGTAGAACCAGCCCTGCAGTAATGTCTGCAAAACATTGATAAAACCGAAGAATATATAAGTACAATAGATTAGGTAAACAATTAATCCTAACCATGAGAGATAATAGGTCCATATACTGAAAAGAGAGAGAGAGAGAAGAGAACAGATGATTATCATGGCTAATCAAAACACCATCGAAAAAATTGAAAAAACAGATAGTGTGAGACGAATGATACAAATTTCGGAATAAAAATTAGTACCCCTTGCTGCAGGGAATTTTTTGGGTGGTAGTGGGACAGTAAAATCCTGCTGAACAAAATAGCTCGTTACCGGCCAAAAAATCAGCCCAAATATCTGCTGAACCACATGTATGGTTTGGTTGCCCTGGAGGTAGTTGATACCGATACCTTCATAGTTTTCAGAGGATCAATACCAAGTCAAAGCTAATAAATCATGATGCTAGAATTAAAAAGTCTTCACAGAAACATCTGACTTACGGATCGCAAACACCCGTGGTTTTGTTGAGTGTTGCTAAAGGGCAGTAAGATCCCAACGGGCAGGCTTCAAGTAAGATAGGGAAACAAAATTAGAGACATTGTACAGAACTATGATGTCTAAAAAATATTCCACTTATAATAAAAGATTTGAGAAAGCAACGAAATCATTTATGATGACTCCAAGCAAATTAAATAGTATTAGTTAACTGATGAATGTAGTTTTACCTTAGTTCTCATGGAATTGAATCAAACAATTAAAATGAAAAAGAAACTAGAATGGACTGGTGTGATCTAATATTGATTTTGACACGGTTTTCACTATTGGAGAAACAGAGACATTAGATGTGAAAATTTTAAAATTTCCAAGATTTTATGCTACGGTCCGGAAGAATCTAATTAAGAATGTCAAATTATTTTGCATTATATGATAAACACATGTTGTATGGAAGAACTTCTCTGCTATCAGAAAAAAAGAAGCTCGTGAATGCTTAAATTTAACTCTTTAGTGGCAAATGAATTTGATCATGAACATAATGTGACAAAATTGATGCAAACGCATCCCAATAACGTATATGACCAAACCTAGCAGTTCTTTCAGGACATAGCGAAAAATCGTAGCTACATAAGATTCAATTAGTAAGCTAAAAGATCATCAAATGAGTTAAAACAGATTCTCATCAACTAAATTGCTAAAGTAACCAAAGTATTAGGAAATTTTGATTAACATAACATATCAGAACTGATTTTATTAATAAAGGGGAAAAGGAACAAATGTCTTTTTCAAGGGAAACTATCTAAGAATCAACACACTAGAAGAATGAGTATGAAATTCAAGTCTTTATAAGTTTCTTACGTATCATGCAGGTAAGACCATGAGGACAGAAGAAGCCTGCACAACAAGGCTGACAATCAATATCTCTGATGGGCATGATCTTGTCATTTTTAAGGTCAATTTTCTTGTCTTTCCCTGCACTGCATGCCCATCCTGGCTCACAACCGGGTGACCACGAGGTCAAGTTACAATTGATGTTAGGCTGCAGATAGTTAGTACTCTTTGACCCCCCACCTTCTGCAGCTGATATCAGATTCTGGCCATAGAACTTTATTTCAGCTGCCGTGCACACCCGCTGCATAACATCTGTGTCATCCAGCAAAGGCATAAATCAAGTGAAGGAATTCAAGAATTCAGATTCATTTTTCGAGAGATAGGTGGACTCCTCCCCAACCTATTGTAAACCCCTAGCTATGCACTATTTGATAGTCAATGTACAAAAATTTAGCTGTTCAAGTTTCTAGAACAATTACAGTTTTTTTTTTTGCTGTAACCTAACAAGTACAGATAAAAGTTAAGTTCTACAAAATCAAGCAAAGGTTTAAATGCACGCAGAGACTTCATACCTTTGGTTTTTCTCTGACAATCGAACAAGAAATCTGTATTATCAGAGAAATTAAATGACGCATTCCAATCAGCATCCCTTCAACAAAGATCAATAATGTCATCAAATCCAAATCCACATCGAAATCGACGTCACTAACTATAATTAACTTTACACTATTAATATACAAGCGCACAATTAACAAACTTCCTACAAACAAGTAATCGATCACTATTAACAAAAACGGATCAATCATTACACGAAACTACATTCTTCGCGTGCTCATCACATGAAATTAATACGAGTGAAAATATTAACAAGTTCAGAGATAAAGCTTATTTACAAATCGCTAACGCAAAATCCGAGATATTGCTTGATGTCATCGCCGAAATAGGTCGAGATATTGCTAAATCGGCTGGAGATCGACTGAGATATGAGCTGCATCGCCGGAGTTTTGTTGCTCTGACCGGCGCCTCCGCCGCTGCCGCCGTCGGCTGCATGGCTCACCGATGACGCAGCCAACATAACGATTAACGCCATCGCCGACAACAATTTCATTGCAATCATTGTGGCGTTCTGATTCCTCTCGCATTTCTTGATGAAATAAAACCTAAAAAAGATCTCTTTTTTTCTTCTTCAGAAATGAGGAATTGTGTGAGGCGTGTGTTTTCGGAGGAAGAAATGGCGGGGAGGTGATTTAGGGGGTGGATGAGTTTGGACCGTCGGATTAAGTTCGATTTTTTTTTTTTTTTTTTTTTTGGTGATTTAGCAGTCCCTTGACTAATTAACTAAAAACTATTAAGCACTATCAATTAGTAATTTGTGAAAATATAAATTAATAACATGAAAAAATACATTTTAAAATTAGTTAATACTTTTAAAGTATACAGGTTTGGTAAATATTCACTATTATTTATATATAGTTGAAAATATGGAATTTTTTTTAATGAATGTTTAAATGATATATCTTATGAATTTCAAATAGTAACAATTTACGATCAATTGGGATAATTTGGGGTCGATCTGGTGTGCTCCTGGGATCGATTCACAGCGTTGTCAAAATAATGTTTGGCCAGCGGCAGCCACACACCACGAACGGGGATTAATCGAGATGCGCAAAAGCTGGACCGGACACCCCATTGAGAAAAAAAAAAAACAATTTACAACCAATTAATAACTATTACCATCAGCTAACAATTAATATGAAAGTGGATGAATGTCCATACTCAGGTAGGAGTCGAACCTCTTGGAACCTCAACTTTGCTGGTAGAGCGTCGTCGGTGTCGAAAATATGGAATTGATGTGTTATTATTAGCTTGAACTATGATATCATCAACAAATTAAGTGGAGTAATTCATAACGTTCATTTTGCATGAATGAAAAGAAAAAAAAAATGGGTAGAAAGTTAATACAAACTAATTACTATTTACTCGTGATGTCATGATAAATAAATACCTCATTAAATAAAAATTAATATATTAATTTCAACAAATGGTAATAAGTTCATCCCAGACCAATACTTGGCCGTTTCGGATCATGTTAGTCGACGCTATTTTCCATCTGATAGAGTAAATTAATAATCCTTAATTCGATTAATAATCCTTAATTCGGTCAAAATTGGAAGATAATAGTGGTTGGGATAATTTCAAATATTAATTCAAGTTACAATTTACAGGTTTTAAGGTCAATTTGTATGTTATCAAAAGTTGGCTCACGCCCAAGGTCCCAAACAACTTTCCAATTTTTATAGAATATCACTAAGGATGTAAACAACTCGAGTCAAACACATTGCTGTTCAGTTTGTTTGAATTATTATAGAACTTCAAAATTTGTGTTTGAGTTTGGTTTGATTGTTAATTTAGAAGAACACAAGCCAAGCTTGAGCACCTTGATTTTTTTGCGCATATTATATCATTTTTTTACTAATCGAGTCGAGTTTGAGCCGAGTTGTAAACTTATCGAACACAAAAAAGATTGTTCAAGTTTTGTTTGAAATGTTAACGAATTAAGCTCAAATGAACTTTTAGCAAACGATCTTGAATCACATATCAAGTAGTTTAACTCATCTTTCAGTCATATATATCAAAGCAAATATATGTTTATATACTCATTTTCGTAGATAATGAACATCTTAATCTCAAAAATACATTTTATATGCCCATAAAAATATATGTATTTACTAAACACTTTTATTAAAATAGACTGTTATAATTAACAATCATAAATTCTTAATGGTACTTTTCAAAAAAGATTTTAATACAGTTTCTACATAACATAAAGTAGATTTCAGGTGTTGTTTGTGATAAAATTATATTTTCGGGGTATTTCAATTTTCATCTTCAAAGTTATGGTCAACTCGAGGGTATTTTGTTACTTTATCACTTTAGGGGTGAACACGATAAATGCAATTTTAGGGGGCGCAGTGTGTAATTTAACCCCTCACGTAATTACAGCCATTATTGACGCAAAGCTGAATGTTAAAAGTAAAAGTAGTCATCATGACGTCACAATATCCAGCTCACTTAAAGTTGTCCAATTTCGACAGAATCATGGAGCGACGCCGCATGGGCACACCTTTTTTTTTTTTTTGTTATTAAAAAAAAATAATATTTTATTTTATTCAATAAAAAATTTATAACGTTAATAAGTCAAGATCAATACAATTAAAATGGTGTCTAATAATATAGTAAAAAATAACTGAAGCACCAAATATCAAAATTATTCAAGATAATAAATTTTAAGAGCTAACAAAGGAGCTCGAGAAATTTTTTGTGTAACTCCTATTGAAGGAAAGACGAAACTCTAATTCAAGAGAGAAAATAAACTCTCATACGAAAGTAAAAATAAAATACTAAACAAAATATTTAAAACGTTATATAAAAACTTATGTATCAGACGTCTTTATCTCGTCAGATCCATTTTTATCTCGTCAGATCCGTCTTTATCTCGTTAAATCCATATCTATTTTGTCATATTAAAAGATATGATGTACATCTTAAAGAAAAGTGCTTCCAACCCAACCCGGTGACAATGGTAGTGGTAACAATAGTTAAGTAGACGACTGCTTTACCAAGCAATAACCGGTATGAACACACTTTTTTTAGGCTCTCCAACTTTAAAAGAAAATTATTGACAGACCATATATTTATAAGTTTATATGAACTCCAACTTTAAATTTTGTAGCAGGGTAAAATAAAATTGCCAATAAATTTTAAAATATAATATAATTTTTAAAATAACAAATTAGCATCATATTGGGGATATTTACTTCACTACTTCATAGAAAAGTTGGTCAGTTAAGTTATAAAGCATTATCAACAAAATAAAGTATGTAGTCGATAAAACTAACAAAAAAGTTGAATCTCAATGTGAAATTACTTAATTTTGATGTTATAATAAGCTTCAATCAATCAATTTCAATTTTTTGTTGTGACAATTGCGTCGGTATGAGAGTGCTCAAATGGGCCTGTCACCATTAAAAAAGAAAAATGATATGTTATAATTAAAATATAATAATGTTTAAATTAGTCAGTACCTTTTCTAACATATATATGTATAAATAGACAAAGCAAATGATATTTCATGTTCGACTAATATATACATATATATATATCCCTCTTTATTTCTATTTTACTTTCGGTGCTTTACTATTCCTGATGCATAGTTTTATATCAAGAGCGTATAATTTACAGTATAATACTGGGTGTGAAAAAAGGTTATGGGTAAAAAAAAAATTGATTAATAAATGCTATAATTGTCTTATAAATTTTTAGCAATTGATTTAATCTAAAACTAAGATAAAGCCTTATCATTTTATCAAAGAGAAAAATAAGAACAGAGCTCCTCTAATAATTTATGAAGTTCTAATATCAACTCTCCTAATAAATTTCTCGTACTAAATGATTTTGGAGTTCTATTATGAATAACAAAAACATTTGACTAGGGAAATCAAAATAATTATGATATATCATGATAATATATATATAGAGAGAGAGACAATTCACATGCAAGCGATAAGCATTTTGGAATTATTTAAACGGTATAATTAACATTTTGTAGAATTTTTCTTTTTTTGAAGGAACAATTACAACATCATAATATATCGGTTGCAAGAGAATCTATTATAAGTAAGCATCATAAGCAAATTCAATCATAAGCTACAAACTATTACAAACAAACTATTATTACAAGTAGAGAGAAACACACATGCATCCAGTGGGAGTCGAACCCATAACCTCTTGGTTATAGGGCCTCAACCTTAACCAACTAGGCTAGGTGTCACAGGGGTAAATTTTGAGCCTTAATTTACGCCCAATTTCACCACTGCGCGGCCTGGTTATCACACAAACCAGTCAGCCAATCTCTCCCTTTCCACACTCGTGTTTGATCCTTTCCACACTCATGTTTAATTCAATTAATAGACAAGCCAAAGCACACACAATGTACGAAATGTAAAGCAACACAACAATTACGAGCAATGCTCAACTTGTATTATTCACCAATCTTAATACAAGAACATACATTCAACAAGGCTTGCACACAATACTCAAAAAATGTGCAGCTCTTTTCCAAATATACATAAAATAGGCTACAATCAGTTTTCCTAACCGCTAGGACAAAGGGCCAATCGAATGCTGCCAAGTATCGAGTGGTTATGCTGAATAATCAGCCCATAACCGCCGCACATGTCTCACACACGTCCGATAACTGCTTGGTAACTGCCTTGCGCGCCCGCCCAGGTGCCTCGCTCACCCGGCGCGCCATTTCTCCGTCTCGCCCGCACACTGCCGAGTAACTTAGCCCACTGCCGAGCATTCTGCCCAGTCTGCCGAGAAACCAAGCCTGCTGCCGAGAAACTTAGCCAGCCTGCCAAGAACTTAGCCCACAACCGAGAAAATCCCACAAGCTGCCGAGAAACCAGGCACACTGTCGAGCCAACCCGCAAGCTGCCTAGTTTTCTCGACAGTGCCACTTAACCCACACATTTCGGTCCGGCCATCCCACACTGATTGCACCAACCTTGTGTCATGTGTTGTTCCAACAACTCGTGCCACGACACTAGCACATTCCCTTGTGTCGAGTCCGACCACATATCAAACCTGACATGCATAGGCACGCAAGCCTACCGTGCCAATGCACCCGACGAACTAAGGGGCTAACAAACTTCCCCCACCAATGGAGCTCGATGCCCTCATTGAGGTAAGTGAGGTTCCCGTTGTCTTCAAATACTCATCAATCTTCTTCTCAAACTGCCACAAAGGAACATCCCGTTCCCAAGTAGCATCTTCCTCGGACTCACCCTTCCAATGGACCAAGTAATCCGCTCTTCGATTTTTCTTACTCTGCCCTTTGGTACGATGACTCAAAATCCGCTGAACATCATTATCAAACTCCTGCCTAATCACTGGTGGAGCCCGTGCAACCTGCTTCCTAGTCTCCTTCAATGCATCCTCATGATACTTTTTCAAAAAGCTCACATGAATCGCAGGATGAATTTTCAGTCTATCCGGAAGTCTCAAACGATAGGCTACATTACCCACTTTCTTCAATATTTCAAATGGACCATCATACTTTGGAATCAGCCCAAGATGTACCGTCTTTGAACTGATTTTCTTCCAAATTTGTGGAGTAAGCTTCAACAACACATTTTCCCCAACACTGAATTCCACATCCCGTCTACCTAAATCAACATACTTTTTCATCCGACGTTGAGCCTTGGACAAGCTGTCCTTGGCCTCATCAAGCAACTCCTGTTTCGCCCTAGCAAAACGGTAAGCAGCAGGGCTTTTGCCTCCCGTTCGCTGAGCAGCAATCTCATGAGGAGTCATAGGCTGCAACCCGTACACCAATTCAAAGGGACTCATTCCAATGGCCGACGACTTATGCAAATTGTAACAAAACTGTGCCATGTCCAACAACTCAGCCCAATTTTTCTGACTTGCTGAAACGCAATGCCTCAAGTATTCCTCCAGCAACTGATTCATCCGTTCCGTCTGACCATCGGTTTGCGGGTGATTAGCTGTGGAAAATTTCAACTCCGTTCCCATCATATTGAACAGTGCCGTCCAGAATCTACCTGTGAACCGAGTGTCTCGATCACTGATAATATCTTCAGGCAACCCAAAATACTTGACCACGTGTTTGAAAAATAAATCTGCAGCCGTCTCGGCAGGACAAGCATTAGGTGCAGGAATGAACACCCCATACTTGGACAACCTTTCAACAACAACAAAAATAGAAGCCATACCATTAACTTTCGGAAAACCTGAAATAAAGTCCATTGAAACTGATTGCCACGGTCTTTCGGGAATGGGCAGGGGCTGAAGTAACCTTGCCCCTCTCTTATGCTCCGACTTGTCAAGTTAGCACATAAGACAAGTCCGGACGTACGCTTGAGTTGAATGTTGGCTTTGATGTCCCGTCGGTATTATTAGGCCAATAATACCAACGGGACAGCAAAGCCAACATTCTATCAATACTAGGATGCCCAACCCATTGAGGGTCGTGAGTTTCTCTCAATAGTTGGCGCCACAACGGACCACTAGGCATGTAAGCCCGTCCACCCTTCGCATACAGCAACCCATCATTTAGCCAATATTTCTGAATAAGACCGGCACCAACCTGCTCAACAAGTTTCATATAAACAACATCATTTTGGGACGATTCTATATTCCGTTCCAAGAAATCAGACTCAATAAGAGTCAAGGCAGCAACATACTCTTCCACCGCTTTTCGACTCAAAGCTTCAGCCACATCATTATGTTTACCCGGCCTGTGTACCCAATCGAAATCATACTCACTCAAAAATTCTTGCCAACGTGCTTGTTTCGGAATAAGCTTTTTCTGCGTCTTGAAATAGGTGTTGGCAACATTATTCGTTACGACAGTGAATTTTGTGCCCAACAGATAATGTTTCCAAGCATCCAAACAATGAATCACCCCTGTCATCTCTTTCTCATGAGTACTATACCGCATTTCGGCATCCTTGAGTTTATGGCTCTCAAACGCTATTGGATGTTTGTCCTGGACCAACACACCGCCAATAGCCCGATCAGAAGCATCGGTCTGCACCTCAAATGGTTTATCAAACTCCGGCAATTTCAGCACAGGTTCTGATGATACCGCCTGTTTTAACAAATTAAACGCATTTTGACATTTCACGGTCCACTCCCACTTCTGATCCTTCTTAAGGAGATCCGTCAAAGAGTTTACAATTTTGAAGTACCCTTTGATGAACCTTCTATAGTAGTTAGCCAATCCCAAAAATGATCTCAAATCAGCAACTTTGGACGGGGCAGTCCACTCAGCAACAGCCCGCACTTTCTTCCCGTCCATCTTTATTTTTCCTTGGCTTATGATGTGACCAAGGAAAGTGATTTCTTCCCGGCAGAATTCACACCTCTCATTTTTAGCATAAAGCTTGTATTCCCGCAGCTTCTCAAATACACGCTTTAAATGCACCAAGTGATCCTCGAGAGATTCCGAATAGATCACAATATCATCCAAATATACAACCGCAAATCGATCAAGGAACTTGTATAACACGTCATTCATCAAATTACAAAACGTGGCAGGAGCATTAGTTAAACCGAATGGCATCACAAAAAACTCATATGAACCATACCTCGTCACACAAGTAGTTTTCGCCTCATCTCCTTCGGCAACCCGCACATGCCAATATCCATCCCTCAAATCGATCTTTGTGTAAAACTGTGCCCTCGATAGTTTATCAAATAGATCCAAGGCGTTTGGAATAGGGTACTTATTTTTTATAGTAACCTTATTCAAAGCCCTGTAATCCACACACATCCGCATCGAACCGTCTTGCTTCTTTTGGAACAGAATCGGAGATCTATACGGCGCCTTAGAAGGCCGCACCAAACTAGCATCCAAAAGCTCATCCAATTGTCTCCTCAATTCCACCAACTCCGCTGGATTCATCCTATACGGAGCCATAGCAGGAGGTCTCGCCCCTGGTTCCAACTCAATTTTATGATCAATAGCTCGTCTTGGAGGCAACTCTTTAGGAAGTTTCGAGGGAAAGATGTCCTTGAACTCCACTAACAAAACAGCTATGGCATCCGGCACCTCCTGAAACACATCCTTCTTGATTTCAACCATAGCCGCCAAATACGTCATTTCACCATGCTTGAAGCCCTTCTTCTCTTGCATAGCCGACAAACAACCATTTTTATTGTTGCTCGACCCCGGGTCATCACTAGGTAAAACACCCTTCACAAATGGATTGCACTTAGCATCAACAAACAACAATCTACCCGCACGAGGACACACAAAGGCATTGGCTGAAATCAAGAATTACATTCCAAGAATAATATCGAAGTCGTCAAGGGGAATGGCCATAAGTTCACACTTTTCGTGCCAAGACCCAATCACCAAGTCGACAGTGGCCATCCCCTTAATCGGCTCCACCTTCGAATTCACAGCCTTAATCCGACTGGAATGCTCCGAGACATTCAAACCCAACTTCTGAATCTCCCGTTCAGCAACAAAGTTGTGAGTGGCGCCCGTATCAATCATCGCCATCACAACCTTGCCATTTACAGTAATCTTCACGTACATAAGGCCCTTATGGTTCGGGCACTTCCCTTGAATTGCACTTAATAGTTGTAAGGGGTTGACCCGCGAAGGTGCAACGTCCTTACCACTATCATCATCCTCTGCCATCAACGCATTAGTTTGCTACGTTTCGGGCAGTCAAACGCATACGATGATCACCACCACAAATGAAACAGGCTTTTCGAGACCTATCGATCTCGGGTTGAGATTCTTTAGGTTTCCAACTCGATGCAGCATCCTTGGCCTTCTTAAACTTAGATTTCCCGTCTTTTCCATATTTACCATTTTTTCCCTTGTCTTTTCCCCCATTCTTACTTTTTTTCTTTTTAGAATCCGGGCCACCGACAACACGAAAATCCACCAAGCGATCAGCAGCGGCATAAGCGGATGGCAAATCTTTGACACCTTGCCTCCTAAGTTCGACTTGGGCCCAAGATTGCAATCCGGACATGAAATTGAACAATTTGTCCTCTTTAGCCATTTCACGAATATCTAGCATCAAGGAACTGAAGCCTTTCACATAGTCTCAAACCGTCCCGGTATGTTTCAACTTTCTCAACGACTCCCTTGCAAGCCAAGATGTATTGCAAGGGAGAAAGTGGTCTTTCAGTTCACGTTTCAAGGCATCCTACGTTTCGATTTTCTGCCTGTTCGCACTGATATCGTCTGAAAGACGAGTCCTCCACCAAAGCTTCGCATCACCAGCGAGGTACATGCTAGTGATCGAAACTTTCTCCGAATCAAAGATTTTCGTCGCCTGGAAATAGGTTTCCATATCCCATAAGAAACTCTCCAATTCTTTGGCTTCTCTCGCACCACCAAAAGGTTTCGGGTCAAGAACTTTCAACTTGGATGAAGATGGTCTCTCATCCGGCATGGAACCGCCAACAGCTCTCTTCAAACCCGACGTGCATAGGCAC